>VYXC01006845.1:0-21271 GCA_013397175.1 Platysteira castanea
CTTTATTGTGTCCTTTACCAGGGCACCGAGGCTGCTGTGGGGATGGGGGTGAAGCACCCCAGAGCAGGATGGGCCCCGTGGGGACAGAGCTGGGGATTCCAGAGCCAGAGCAGCAGCAAGGGGACGGGAAGGGTCAGCTGCTTGTCCAGCTGGGTTTATCCAGCTCCGGGTCTGAGCTCGGGAATCTGGGACAGCTCCTCCTCTCCTGGTGCCCTCTGGGCACGGGGGAACAGCTTGGGAGCTGATTTATGGCACCCCTGGAAACAAAGCAGGGCTTCAGCCCGGCTGCCTGCCCGGGAGGAGATGCAGCAGCAGGAGGGGTTTGGAGGAGATGGGAAAACATCAACGGGGCAAAAATTAATTCCTCTGCTCCCCTCCTCGTTTGGTGCAGTGAATTCTGCACAGGGCAGGCAAAACCCAGCTACAGCACGAGCAGGGCAGGACTTGTCTAAACTGATGAAAAACTGATCAAAAAGAGCCTTTGTGATAACGAATATTTACTCCACCAAAATAAAAAAGCCATAAAGCCAACTCCTTGTCTGAACCCTGCTCACTGCTGGCTGCTTAAAATCCTCCCGAAGCCATTAAGAAAATTGCCCTGTAAATCACTGCTGATTGCAGACATCCTCCAAACACTGCTGGTACTTCACTGCTCTACTCCCCAGCCCTATTTTCTGCAATATTTGGAACTCTCTGAAGGCTCTCTGCTCCATTCCCAGACCCTCCAGGCTGGAAATGCTGGAGATACCACTGCTGGTACCAGCTCCACTGGTTTTCCTTGGATTAAGACACCACCAAACAACTCCTGCCTGTGGCTAGAAAGAAAACCCCGCAGTTCCTGGAGAATCAAATAAAATTCATATTAATGAATCAATGACTAATATTGGTACAAATTAAAAATGCAAGCACTGCGTGGTTTGTTCAGGAAAGGGAAGCATATTTTTAGTCAGGTTCTAATCTTAGGGTGCTCCTCAATGATTCAGGATTTTGTTCCCATAACCTTTGAAATCACTGCTCCACTTCATGGAAATCCTGAAAATTTTGCTGCAGTAAATAATGAATGGGAGCTGCCTACGGGAAGATAATAATTCCCTGTTAAAAATAACCACACGCTGCACGGTGGGTGTGAAATTCTGCGTTTCAGATGAAAGGGGATTTGTTGCTAAAATGCAACAAAACCTTTCCACTCAAATCCTATTTTCCGTTCATGAACTCCCGAGTTCATGAACTCCCCACGTTTCCATTTCCCCCTTGGAAAACACGATGGGATATTTCACTTCGGGGTTGGTGGGCACAAAGCCGAATGTTTTATCTCTCTGTGAGTTGATAAAACAATTTTCTCTCAGCTGAACTCGGCACTGGTGTTTAAATAAATGTGCTTTGCCAGTGACCCTGGAGTTGTTGCTTGGATGCTTCAGCACCTTTTTTATCCTTCTGAGCTCCATCTCCCTCCCGAGATCCCTTGGGAGATGCTCCAAGCATTCCCACGGAGCTGGGGCATCACAGACACCAGAACCAAGGTGAAAACCCTTTTTATAAGTGTTATTATCTCTGAGGGGAATAATTATCTTGGTTTGAGATAATTACCGTCCAAAATTATTCTGGAATCCCTCCAAAATGATTCTTGAATTTGATTTTGGCTTTAGAAATTAGAGTTTATAGATAATAAATCGCATTCATTTTCTATACTATTATATAAAATTTAATATACTCATTTATGAATTTTATCTATTTTTATACATTTATAAATTCGATCATTTTGATATTGCAGCTTCCCAGAGACAAAAATTATTCTTTCAGAATATTCCTCCTGACATTAGCTAGAAACAGAAGCTGAACTCCAGGGTCTCTGTTCTGGTGGGGAGTTAAAAACAAAACTCAATGAAAAATACCTCAAAATGTGGCCGAATCCTCCTTCCAAAAGGGTTTTGGTGCCTGCAGTTTGGTTTCATCCTTTATAATTGGCAACTCTGCCTAAGGAAATTTGGAAAAGGGGATAAATTCTGTATTTTTCTTTTAAGGCTTTGTTCCTAATTGGGAAAACACTGGGAGCAGTTTGGGGTAACTTCTGCTGGGGGAGATTGGAGTTTTGGGGAGAAGGCAGCTCCCAGCACCTCCCTTTCTCCACCCTCTCCCTCCTGTCAGGGTGGGAAGCACCCAAAATGCAGCTGAGCCCTCTGTGCACCTTTGTGCCTGTCAGAACTCCCAGCAGCCAGGAAATCCGTTGGGAAAAATGACCCAAAAGATGAATAAATCTAATTTATTCCCCTAATTTTCCCTGTGAGCCCTCAGAGCTGGGCACAGACAGGTCGCACCCACTCCTGGCAGTCACGACAGCTCCACCTTGGTCACGCAAGTTAAACTCCCACAAAGCATCAACGTATTTTAAATCCCAACTTGTCTGAGATCCACCAGGGCACAAGGACCCCAAAACACCCAGGGAAATATCAGGAAGGAAAAACCTGCTGGAAAACCCGCTGGAAAACCTTCACAGTACCTTGGTCCCTGCTGCGGGGCCGGGACAAACCCCCAGGCTGGAACTGCACTTACTTGAGTCTCCAAAAGCATTAAAGAAGCAAGAGAAGGTCACAGAGGTAAAGGAGAACCCCAAGGATGCTCGCAGAGGGGAGAGGAGCTGGTGAGGAGGTTTTGGGGTTAGTCAGCAGCAGTAATGATGTTTTTACCAACCTGCCTCGGTGTCAAAGCACACCCTGACTCCCAGCACAGCCAGCAGGGTTGGACTGGGAGGAAGCACATGGAGGGAGAGGATGTTTCCCACTGTGTTTGCTCAGCTCCAGCTCCAGAGGAGCTCCCGAGTGCCTCATTCTGACAAAATCTGTCGCTTTAAGCTCCAGCTCGAGAAGGGCAGAGAGCAAAGACATAACCAGCTTTTCAAGAGTTTTCCAATTTAGCCTCACTCGGACCCATTTCCAGAATCCTTCTGAAGTCCTCCTCCAGTTTTCCCTCCGAGAGGGCTCTCCTGGCTCTCCCACCAAACCCGGAGTGCAAACACTGGTGGAACATCAAAGCCAACAGCCCAGCACAGAACAAACACAGAGACCAGAAATAAACACAGGTGAGAGCAGGACAAACCATCAAATGAGGGGAGACAGGAGGAGAGAGGAAAGCAGCTCACGAGGAATGATGGAAAGGAATTACGGGAGAGAAATGGAGGAAGGAAGAGGGGGGAAAGTCACAGTCAATGTATGGAACACGACCGAGTTGCTCACAAATCACAAGCATCAAATGACAATGACACCTCCCAGTCCTTTCCCTGGATGTTGGTCTGGAGGCTTTCCACAATGATGGGAATGATTTTTCGGGGGAAAAAACCAAACCACAGGGAGAGTGAAGGCACCAGGAGAAGGGGAAAGTTTATCGAGCTCTAAATGAGAAATCCATTTAGTGAATATCGTAACAGAGAGCAACTCACGGTGAATTTACGCTGGAGACTGACGAGCTGCGAGATACAGAACCTCGAGTTTGCTTTACAAAACTGCACATGCAAGAAAACAAAACAAACAAAGAAAACAAAAAGTGAGAAAAGAAAAAGCGGAACAAAAACAAAAACAAAAAATAAAAAACCAAACCAAAACCAAACCAAACGAGCAGAGAAACCATAGAAGACATCAGGAGGAGACTCGTTCAGGCCGTGTCCTGTTGGATGCAGATGGGGAGGAGGCCAGGCAAGCTCCAGGACTGTGGAAGCCATGGACACACCACCCTCTGGAGAACGGGGACACGACCAAAGAGTCCAGAACGGAACCAAAAGGGGGCCAGAATGAAAAGGGGAACCGCAAGGCACACGAAGATCTCCTGGCCTCCCTGGTACTCACAGCGCCAAGGTCCTGCGCCAGTCACCTCTGGGGCTGTGCTGCAGTTCATCGTTCCCACGTGCAGCAGGATGCTCATTCCTGCTCTTGGCACCAGGAGGAAGCTTTAGCACGGAGCAAGGGCTGGAGAGAGGACCTTGGGCACCAAAAATCCACCTGAGCTCCAGCAGCTGGTGCCAGGCAGCTGCTCCTCAGCCCGTGCCTCAGACTGGCACCCACCTCTCTGCTCGGGCAGGGGTTGGGATGTGCCTGCCTCAGACTGCCCCAAAATGGGTCCCTGGGCCTAAAAACCCCAGCTCTGCTGCAGCCTCAGCGGGGCAGGGCCCAGGGGTGAAAGGAGCTTCTTGCAGCTCCAGGAATTTTGTAGGTTCTCCTCCATCTCCTCCACGCCATTCACGTGGGGGGTTCTGAATATGGGAATCGCTGAATCGCACAGGAAAGGCAGGGAATCCACAGGAAACCAGGATTCTAAATATCCTAAAACATCTTGGCTTGAGGCATTGATTTTTTCCTAGTTCTGAATGATCATTTTTATCAATCTACAGCATTCCAAGAACCCTTGGAGGCCCAAGACTGAAAATAAAATCCCTTCACCTCCTGATTTGCTTTTTGCGTTTTGCAGCATTTTTCCTCCTGCTTTCATGAGCATTTAAATCTGTTAGCAATCAATTCCAGCAAACCAGAAGGCCCAGTTAAAATGTAATGTTCTTTGGGTATCGTGTAAGTGGAGTTTTAAATATACATTTATTAGCATTAATGGATTGTTCTGAACAGAAATGTTGGCTCAGGTAATGCGTACAACACAAAATCCAGAGGGTCAGAAACCTGGAGTGAATATTAGAGAAGTTATGGAAGGCATCATAAAAGTTTTGCTTGAAGCAAAGAATCTGCTGAGCAGCCAGGTGAAGGGTTTTACCTGAGCCCCAGGATTTCTGTGTTTGTCTGGTGCCAAATGCAACGGGAGCAGGAGCAGAGTGGGGGTGGCATGTGCTGCTGGCTGGCCAAGAAAATGATTGTTTCCAGGCTGCTCAAGCTGGGGACCTTTTTACTCAGCAAAACCCTGCAGAGAACAAGGCCCTGACTGCACAAATTCCTCAGGAATAACCAAGAAATTCCTCTGGCCAAACAGGTGGGAAACTTGGGATGGAGGAGAACGCACGGGGCTGCCCTGATTTACCCTGGTGAGCACCGAGCCCCCATTAAGTGAGGAGATTTTGGGTTTAATTGTTGAAAGCAGATGAAGATGCCTCAGTGGGAGGCAGGGATGAACCTCTGAGCGTGTCCCTGCCTCGTGTGGTGCAGAGCAGGGTGGGGGCCACGCTCTGTCCTTGTCACCCGTGCAGGGAATGTCACACGAGTCCCACGGCACTGCCGGGTCACTGCTCTGCTCCGGGGCTGGATCTGCCCTCTGGAAATCATGAATTTGCCTGGAACTGTTGTGTGTGAAGCCTCAAAGCCAACATAGCTCCTTCTCCAGGGCACAGTGACAGCAGGAGTTGCTTTTCAGCAGGTGCTACTTACCAGGAGGGAGGGACAGAGCCCCGAGGGTGGCTCTGGGTGAGGCCGAGTGGCCGTGACAGCGACGGCGAGGACAGGGAGGAAAACGCGCGGGAGGAATCACAGAACCCCACACACTGACACACCCCAGGGGCAGGGGGAGAGGGAACAAACCGCAGCCAGCAAGAGAAGAAGAACACCTCTGCTAATCTACACCCCCCAGCACAGCACAGGTCACGGGCTGGGTGTTCAGGCAGCTTCTTGCTGGGCCCTGTTGGGTCCCCGCAGCCCAACAGAGCCGTGGAAATCGGCCGCGGTATTCCCAAGACAGAAGGAAAACATGGAAAACCTCCGAGATGGAGAACCTGGAGAAAACAGAGCAGTTCCCCCCTCCCTCGCCTGCATCCCCAGACCTGTACAAAAGGGACAGAGAAGTCAGGGGGAAGGGATTGAGGCGCTTCTCTCGCGGCTGTTCTGCCTTGCTCGCACTGACCAGCGCTGTCCCCCTGTGGGGCTGCGATTGCAGCACCAGTGCTGTGAACAGCCCCAGGTGGGACCAGCAGAAACCAGTCCTGGAGGCAGAAGGAGGTCTTTGGAGGCTGGGAATTTGTCCTGGGAAGCACCAGGAACTTTGGAAAGCAGCAGTGGGCAATTTGACTGTGCTTAGGTCTGGTGCCCACGTCCAGGAGCTGTCTCTGCCACTGCCCACAACGTTCCATCCACCACCCATGTCCTCCTCCCACCCAAAACTCAGCCCTCACACCCCGGATTAAATGATCTCCTTGGATCTGGCTACAGCTGGAATCCATTACCTCATGGAATTAAAAAAACCCAACCTCATAAATCACAGAGTGCAAAAAGCTCCTCCAAGTGTGACTGACGACCTGGCAGGCTCCTGCAATTTAGGGCTGCTGAAAAATTGCTGTTTTAAGGCTTTTCCCAAGAAAAGGGGAGGAGAGGGCGCTGGGTGGGCTGTGGGTGAGCCCCAGGCCGTGCCCCCACCTGGGGCAGGGTGTGCTCGTGGCAGCCCCTTTTGTACGGGCCATTGGTGCAGCTCTGGCTGGGCTGGGACGGGCAGAGGAGGAGCCCAAACACGGGGGATTCAGGCACCAGCTCAGGCAAAACCAGGCAAAAACCCCGTGTTTGCTGTGGGGTCTTTGTGTGACCCACGGGGAGGAGCCTGAGGGCTCTCCCTTCCTCTGGCAGCACCAAAAGGAGCTTTGGACATCCAGGAATTGTCCCCTTGTCCCCCTCCTCTGTCCTGGCTGCCAGGGAAGCTGCACCAATGGTTTGCCCTAAACACCCCTCGCTCCGTGCAGTCCCTCGGGGCAGGGGCTGAGCGGGGCCAACGACACAGGAGGGGCTGAACAAACCCAGAACTCACCTCCAGAAACAACAAAGCAAGGAAAACGCTAAACGGAAGACAAACAAAAAAAAAAAAATCACAAAAGAAGAAGAATGAAACAACGGGCTCCAGTCAAACACGTCTCCTGTTTCCAGGCAAGCATTGCAAACAGAACCAATGCATCACCCTCGCTTTTCATCTGAAATAAACCCTCCAGGGTGGAGCTCACCAGGTGGAAAGGAACAGACAAATCTGCTCAGGTGAATCCCTTCGGTGGAGAGGAGAAATGCTGGGAGCTGGATAAAGCAGGAGCTCCAAACCAGTGCCCCAGCCTTGCTTTTCATGCTGAAAAACCACTAAATAATAAAGGCTCTTTCAGGATAGAGTTCACCAGGTGAAAAAGGAAAACTCTGGGAGCTGGATGAAGCAGGAGCTCCAAATCAACACACCACCCTCACTTTCAATCCTAAATAAATCCTTCAGGATGGAATTCACCAGGTGGAAAAGGCACTGTGGTCAGACAAATCTGCTCAGGTGAATCCTTTTGGTGGAGGAGAGAAATTCTGGGAGTTGGATGAAGCAGGAGCTCCAAATCAACACACCACCCTCACTTTCAATCCTAAATAAATCCTTCAGGATGGAATTCACCAGGTGGAAAAGGAACTGTGGTCAGACAAATCTGCTCAGGTGAATCCCTTCGGTGGAGGAGAGAAATTCTGGGAGTTGGATGAAGCAGGAGCTCCAAACCAACGCACCAGGCTCGCTTTTAATCCTAAATAAATCCTTCAGGATGGAATTCACCAGGTGGAAAAGGAACTGTGGTCAGACAAATCTGCTCAGGTGAATCCTTTTGGTGGAGCAGAAAAATTCTGGGAGCTGGAGGAAGCAGGAGCTCCAAAGCAGTGCAGGACGCTGAGGGTGAGGCAGAGACAAGATAAACGATCCCTCCCGGGCACTGCAATGATGAGCCCATTATTGAGAGAGATCCCTGGTGTCCATCAATCACAAACCAATTCCCAGCTCCCACGGCATCCAATTCCAGGTGGGAAGGTGAAGGTGCCTCTTAGAGGCTCTGAGCAGGCTGCAACGCTGGGTAACAACCAGTTCCTGGTGCTTGGGAAGTGATGTTTGGGGACCAACACCAGGAATGGAGCCCAGAACGGAGGAGGGGGGACAAGGGGACAGCTCCAAGGCACTGGAAGTGCAAATTTTATGGAGCTCGGTGTCCTAGGTTACAGTGTAAGATGTACCCAAAAAATTGTATTCTATTTACCATCTTCATAAGCTGTTAAAACCGGTGGGACAGTGTCCCCCACCCCTGATAAACTCATGGGGTTATCTCTTGTTCATGGGCCAGCTGTTAACTCCAGGTGGGGCAGAGTTCTTTATCTCTGCCATGACCCATCCTCCCTCCAGGGAGATATCTCCTGTTCATGGGCCATCACCGTGGGACTGATAAGATTCCATCCCATGGTGAGATGCTCTGCCCAGAGGGAGGAGCCAGGCATCCCATCCTGAATAGAAGCTGAAATTTCGAACACCAGGGGAGGCTTTCCCACTGGATTCCCAGAGGAAGACCAGACCCTTCTACACTGCCACGAGACCTTCAGAGGAAGACTTGACCTCTTCCACAGAGTCACTGCCTCAACAGAACCATCACTCCAGGAGCACTGCAGCCACCATTTGACTGCACTGCTGCCAACCCCTGACTGTCAGGGGGTCAGGTTGTACTCTGACTCTGGCAGCGGGTTGTGTTTTTGTACTATTAAATTTATTTTATTTTTCCTATTAAATTGTATTTCTGACTTGAAGTCTCTCACTAGTTTGCTTTCAAACTAGCACACTCAGTTAGGAGGGGAGGCTGGGGCAGCAGAACCAGTGCAGGCACAGCTCACCCTGTCCTGGCACGGGGAAATGCCAGAGGGGGAGGGTCCAACACCATGGGAAGGGCTGGAAGGAGATTTAGGGGGAGACACACTCAGTGCTCGGAGCGGGGCTGACAAAAATAAATGCAATAAAATAAAACAGCTCCTCAGCCCTGAGGCGGCACAAGCGTCGTGACTTTTCACCAGGCCCAGCCCTGGGACAGCTTTGTCACCTCCGGGGGAGGTGGCCAAACACTGGGAACGTGGACATGGTGGCTAAGAAAATCCAAGCCCTGATGTTCTCTGCCACCACCCTGCTTGGACTGAGGCAGGCAGGGAAAATGTCAATGTTTTCAGGGCACTGAGCTGTGCCATTGATGCCTGCTGTTGTCACAGAAATCCATTTCCACGTGTTGGGAAAACAACATTAAACCATAAAACGAAAATAATATTTCTCAGGGGAAAATACAAATATAAATTGATTGGGCAGAGTCACCTTTGCAGGAGCTCAGTCCCAGTTTGGCCAGGCCTTGCTCACTGAATCCTGCAGGGGTTGGATCCTCAGTTCTTCGTACCCAAGTTTTACAGGGGTTTGGTTTGTGGTGATATTTCCATTGGCCAAAAATCCCATTTTTAAGAACACCCAGCACCTTCCCCTCTTGGCATGTCCAGCTGTGGCTCTGATCTGCCAGGACCTGCCACTGCCCGGCTCCACCCTCAGAGCACCGTGGGGATGAAAAGCAGGAGAAATGAAGAGTTGGGGTAAATTTGGCTGCCCAAAGGTCCCTACATCAGCCCTGCTGCACTGGAGAGAGACACCCAAGGGATAAATGCTGCAAACCACCCCCCTGTCCAGGATTCAGGGGCTGCCAAGCCCCTTTGGAGCTCCCTGTGGATGGATATTCCATCTCTGGGGGTGTTGTTCACTTCAGAGCTGGACTTGATCCTTGTGAGGTCCCTCCCAACTCCGAATATTCCGGGATTTAAGTATAAAACAAATTCCTTGGACACAGACTCATTAAATCTCCAGGATCACGAGCCACCAATCCATCCTACCTCCAGAACACCCGACTCCTCCCTTGCCTTTTCCTCTAGGGCATCGCCCCCTTTGGGCATCAACCTTTGCACCCAAATGCTGCTTTTTTTCCCCAAAAAAGCTTTGTGGGTGAGGCTGGGAGGCCCGGCCTGGCCCTGCAGCAGGGACAAGGAGATGTCACACGGCAGGGCTGGGTGCCAGGGTCGGGAGATGTGGAAACCACCCACTTCCCACGCTGTGAATTCTCACACCAACGGGGCAGGGCAGACTCACTTTGAGGCAAAATAAGCAAAAATCCACGGGTTTGCCCTCACTTTGAATTGTTGTCATGGAACTCTCCCTGTGCTTTTGAAAACCTGGTGAAAAATCCTGGAAAAAGGTGATTTTAAGCAATTTCCATGGAAGTGGGTTGGTTTTTTTTCCTGCTGATTTCTAAGAAATCTTCCCCAAATGCAAAATGCTTTGATTGAAACAGAAGCAAATAAGCACCATCATCATCTTGCATTTTAAAACACCAGAACCAAGAAATTCATCAAAGAGCAAAAGCAATTATCCTCATTCGACTTCTTTTCAAGGCTGGCCAGAAAATAATTGTAAGGAAAAAATGGTATTTAAAACCATCAAACAGCCAGAGCATAAATAGGAACTGATTACAGCAGTAATGACAAAATAAAATGGTGAGAAGATTAAAATATTCAAATTAATAATATTCTTTTCCTTCACATGGCACAAACTGGCTCCGCTTGGCCTTTTGTCTTTGCTGAAGTGGATTAAACTCTGAGTAAAAAGAGATTTCCACCGAAGGAACAAGCAGGGATCCGGCTGCAGTTCAGGTTTTTTGCAGTAAAATTGAGCAGGAAATTTCTTTTTTTATTCTTGGAGGTCTTCCCTGTAAAAGGGATCTGGAAAGTGTCAGCAGCTCCCAGTAAAATGCAGGAATTTTGGTGGTGCTGCTGAAATTCCAGAAGAGTTTAAGGAACCTTCTCAGCAAATCCTTGCAAGGTAGCAGAGAACAGAACCATGGAATGGGTTGGGTTGGAAGGAACCCAAAATCCCATCCCACCCCAACCTCTGCAGGGACACCTCAGGGTGCTCCAAGTCCATCCAACACTTGGATCTTTCCAGGGATGCCTCAAACAAAGGCACCCGGACAAATATTTCCACCTACACCTCGTTTTTGCACCTCTAGGATCCAGGAAAAGCTGGGCCCCACGGCAAAGCTTTCCAAGGATTTTGGAATCACAGAGCCTGTGCTTGTCCTCATCCAGGCAGCTGAAAATTCCAAATGGATGTTCCTACCTCCAAACCAGTTCCCAGACATGATTTTATCAACCCAGCTCTTTCAAACAGCAAGGAAAGGGAATCCCAGCACATTTTTCAGCTATTTAAGAGGATAGTTTTGCACTTGAACACTCAAAATCATTAAAAACCACTTCATTCTGTGCACACACCCCTCTCCTCATTCAAAATCCAAAGTGGGACCGTTCACACTTCACCTGGTGAAATCTATCCCGAGACAGCTTAAAAAACACAAAAGATCCTCCTAAAATACAATCATTCAAAGGCCAGGCATTACCAAGAGAACCAAATCGAAGGAATTCCTTCATTAAACTCCTAATTAAGTGCTCAGCACCGGGGCCTTTGGCCTGTGAGTGCCGGGGGTGGCACCAAAGGGCTCCCAGCCCCGTGGGGTGCTCGGGCTGGACGGACACACGGACACACGGCCAGGCTGGGAACCAGGGACTCCCTCCCCAGGAAGCAAAGGGTGCTTACGTGTTGCCCTGGTTTTTGCTAAAGCCTTCTGTTTTTAACCTTGGAGTCACATTCTTTGTCACACAGTTTCATGTAAATAATAGCCAATGTTTACTTAATGGTATTTTCTGGTTTTCATTCCTTTTGTGATATGAGAGCTTTAATGAGCACCTTNAAATCGAAGGAATTCCTTCATTAAACTCCTAATTAAGTGCTCAGCACCGGGGCCTTTGGCCTGTGAGTGCCGGGGGTGGCACCAAAGGGCTCCCAGCCCCGTGGGGTGCTCGGGCTGGACGGACACACGGACACACGGCCAGGCTGGGAACCAGGGACTCCCTCCCCAGGAAGCCAAGGGTGCTTACGCAGCTATGGAGATGTTGGCTGCGGACATGGGGCTCACTTCGGCCACTTCCTTGGCCTTCTGCAGGGCCAGCTTTTGGTTGGTGGCTTCCTCCATCTCCTCCTCGTCCTAGGGGACAAAAGCGAGAGGAGTCAGGGAATAAAATCAGGGAGTAACGACAAGCAGAGCTCCCCAGGCCCTTGTGGCAGCCCAGAGTGTCCCTCTGTCCATCCAGGGGGGTTTGGAACCCCACCAGGCAGGCTCAGGACTCGGGCAAGGTTCCCAGGATTCTATTCTGGACCCATGTCCATGGAAAAGGCTTCCCACATTGCGAGAGGAACTGCAACGCTGAGAAAATGCGAAGTAATGAGTCTGATTTAGCACAGGGCAAAAATGTAGAATTGAGTATAATGGGGACTGAGAAGTCAAAGATGGAGGATTTGGGGCGGAACCCCTTCTCCTTCCTCTTTCTTCTTTCTCCTCCATCTTCTGCTGTGACCATAGTAAAAATAATTGGTAGAAGAAACTCTGATGTAGAAGTTACATGTTCAAAGTAGGTAGAAATTAATTGGTGAAAATTGATAAATAATTCTACATTGTGAACAATGGTTGGGTGAAGAAAAGGGTATAAAGGGTGTGGGACTGCCCTTCTGGGGGCAGCCCTGCATGGATAGGAGCTGTCGGACGCTTTGGCCTCAGCTCCAGACACGGAGAGGTCAGAGAAAATAAACACCCTGAACACAGAAAATAAACACCCTGAACACAGGAAATAAACAACCTGAACACCAGCTCGCAGGCGTCTCTCGTCTGTTCTGGCCCTGGCACAGAACTTCTCAAGATCAAAAGCTCGCCACAAAGAACTCTATGGACTCTGTGAGGGTGAAAACCATCACAGGCCCTGAGGCGGGGTGGCGGTCACTGCTGGGCTGCCAGGACACAGGAATTTGAATCCAGGGCGGATTTTCTCGCAAGGAGCCCCAGGTTTGGTGCAAGTTGAGGTGAGAAAGGTGAGGTTTGGTCAGGAGGGTTTTTTAGCCTCACAAAGCTGTCTTGACTCTCCTGGGTCTCCTCTCAGCACGCAGCACTGGGGGAGGAGACTCTGGGGGAGCAGGGAGGGACCTGAGCAGGAATGGGACAATTCCAGGTGGGACAATTCCCCGTTTATCCCAGAGATGTGTGGGATAACCCTCTAAAGCCAACGTCCTGCTGAGATGTGGGGACAGGCTCCTAAACCTGACCTCCTGCCAAGGGGACTTTTCTGAAACAACAACAAAAAACGATGGATTTGGGACTGGTCCTGCTCCCAGCAGTTTCACCCCAGATATTCCCACCCACCCCGGAGCCCTGAGGACTCAGAAAACAAAAATGAACTGTGTTAGCTGTGGTTTGTAGAGCAAAGCAGGGTCGTGTCCCTGCTTCCTGCATACCCCTGGATCACGACGATTTTTAACCTCTCTTGGCTCAGAAGAACCTGAAGATTGTAACTGGGATTTCTCCCTTCCTACCCAGCATGAAAAGCACCACTAAAATTCAAAATACAGCATCTCAAACATTGAAACAGCCTGGCTCCCTTTCCACGGTCATCAAGGGTCAACTTCCCTGCAATTTTCTACCCAAAATGAAGTCAAATCATGGCAGGGCAAGCACGGAGCTCTGATGGCAACGCCAGCCCCTCACAAATCCAGGGAAAAACCACACTGAGAGCAGCCACAGCCTCCTCTTCCAACTTCATGGAATGCCCCAGGTCTGCCTTTGCTCTCCCAGGGTGCTGCTGGAAGGAGTCAGGATTAAAATAATGGAAGCAGCTTTGGAAGAGGAAATTACAGAGATTTATCCACCCTGAATACCATCTGCATAAGCAGCTCCTTGGTGGCATTTGCTTCAACTGAACTAATTTGGAAACTGTTTTCCTCTCCTCCTTCAGCAGGAAAAATGAAAAAAAGATGGAAAATTGATTTTAAAAAATCGTTACTGTATAAGTTTCTCCTTTATTTTTTTTTCCCCTTTGCAAATATTTGCAGGTCTATAACCAGGCCTGAATAAAAGAGCTGCTGAGCAATTACACAAAGTCAATATTTCCAGTAAATTTCTCAAAGGTTTGGGAGCTCCTTGCAGTTCAAGGCTGTTGGGTTTAACCCCGGCCCACAGCTCAGCCCAGGCACCCTGGTGGGGTGGGAAAACAGCCAAGTGCCCATGGATTGGGATAAACTCAGCTTAACACATGATGTTTTCCTCATCACAGATGTTATCCTCAAAATACAAGTTTTCAAAGGAGTAAGACCCCACTTAAAGACCTTTAAGGTTTTCCTTTCATCCCCCAGGTATATTCAAGTTATTTCTTCCTTCGAGGCGTCTCCAGCAGCCTTAAAATCAAAGGCTGGGGGTTTTTCTCTAAAAAAAGGAGGTGCAGGTTTTAAAACCTCTTCCAGATTTGGGGCTTCTGCTCCATTCTCCCTGGTGCCTCTGGAATTCTGCTGGATTTGACATCCTGAAGGAGCAGCAGAATGCAGCCATTCCTAACCCAGAACGAGCTCAGTCCTCAGCAGATGTTTGCTTTAGAATATTTATAATATTTCTGTAGCTCCTTCCTCGCAGATATTGCAGATCACTCCAGAAACTAATGAATTTTTTGCCTGATATTTAAAATTCCAGCTCACACTGGCTCAAACTCTCACCCCCATTTCACAGGGGTGACAGATAAAGCTCTTCTCCATAAGGACATCCCTGTTTTGTGTTCCCTTTCTGTTTTCTAGAGCTCTAAATTTGAATTTAAATTAATTTCTCATGTGCTAAAACCCATTTTTGGTGCCACCCATCATTAACACAGAATTTTCTTTAATACATTTAATACATGAATACAATTAAAGCCTTTTCCATAGGGGAGCAGCAGCAGGAGGAGGGGGATTTATGGATGTTCAACTCCTGGTTTGGCCACTCCCTTCAGTCCAGGATTTCTAGGCATTCCTCGAGACTTTTACACAAATTTCTATAACATTCCCACATCCCTCACACACATTTTTGTCCTCATTTCACAAAGGTGACAGATAAAGCTCTCCTCCATAAGGACATCCCTGTTTTATGTTCCATTTCTGTCTTCTAGAGCTCTAAATCTTCATTTAAATCAATTCTTCTCGTGGTAAAACCCATTTTTGGTGCCACCCATCATGATGTGCATCACAAACACTGAATTTTCTATAACACATTCACCCAGTTAAAGCCTTTCCATAGGGGAGCAGCGCAGCAGGAGGAGGGGGATTTATGGATGTTCAACTCCTGGCTTGGCCACTCCCTTCAGTCCAGGATTCCTGGGCATTCCTTGAGAATTTGATACAAATTTCTATAAAATTCCCACATCCCTCACACACGTTTTTATCCTGCCTTTTCAGGGATCACTGGCAGTGGACAGAGATGAGAAAACGCTTCCTGCTTGAAGATATTTAGGAAAATAAAGCAGCAGTGGTGGTGGTTTTACACTCCAGTTTAGTGAGGATGAAGCAGGAGCTGTTTTCTGTCACCAGAGCCATCCTGGATGATCAGCAGAGAGATTTTAGAAGCAAATTTTGGGGGGAATTGTAAATTCCACTCTGAGTAAGTGAACAGGAAGAAAAACCTATTGATGCATTGAAAAAACCCTAAAGGTTAGGGAACCCAAAGGGATCCAGGAGAGTTCTCAGGAGTCACTAAAAATGGGGTTGGCAGAGTTTGAGTCAGTGCAAGGCCAGAACAGGAGGAGCAGGGCAGGGACCTGGGAGCTGATTTTTTATAGACTGAAAGCAAAGGTGGTGATTTTTTATTTTTCCCCCCAAAAATGAGTCACTCGTAAGCCCTGGTGAGCTCTGTAACAGCCTCGGGATGACCGAGCTGCACTTCAATACATCCCAGCTCTGGTAACTTCTCCTGCAGGTCACACAGCCCAGGAATGGTCACAATGCCACATAAAAAACCCCAAATTAGCACCCAGAAGCGGGGAGAGTTGAAATGTTCCAGTCCTGAGGCTGGGAAAATTTCTGTCTGCCCTAAACAGAGGCGCTCCCTGGTTTTCCCAATCCCATTCAGCACTGATCTCAATTCATTTCACAGCAGAAATGTCAGGAAATTCTCCTGGGACCAGCTGAACTCCTGAGTCACTCCCTTGTATCTCCGGGCCATGTCTGGGGTTTGTGTGCTCACATTTACCCAGCAGTAAACCCCTCCTTCTCCAGGGACATCCCTCATTGAATTTTCCCTTTTTCCCCTTCTTTGGAGTGATTTGGGAAGCTGGAATGCCCCAGTCCCGAGGCTGGGAAGTTTCCTGCCCGCCCTGAGCAGAGCAATCTCCCACCTACCTTGGTCAGCTCCTGGGCATTGGCCAGGTTGTCCACGGCGATGGCCAAGAACACGTTCAGGAGGGTGTCTGGGGGAGCAGCTGAGGAAAAACTCTGCCTTTGGGTGCCACCCCTCATTAACATTGATTTTTTTAAAAAAAATATTTAATACATGAACACAATTAAAGCCTTTTTCATAGGGGAGCAGCAGCAGGAGGAGGGGGATTTATGGATGTTCAATTCTTGGTTTGGCCACTCCCTTCAGTCCAGGATTTCTGGGCATTCCTTGAGAATTTGATACAAATTTCTATAAAATTCCCACATCCCTCACACACGTTTTTATCCTCATTTCACCAGGGTGACAGATAAAGCTCAATTATTCCCCTCCTGCTGCCCCTCTTTTCCCCCTTGGTGTTTTATGGCTGGACCCTGGAAGCTTTTCCACCATTCCCAACTCAGCCATCCCTCCCTGGAGCTGGCTCTGCAGGGCTGGACACACATCTGTCCACCCCAGCCCCTGTCCCTGCACAGGGGACACAGCCACAGGGGCTTCACCCCGCCTGAGGTGCTCCCAGAGGCACCACAACCCCTGGTTGTCCACCCCTCCAGCCCAGAAATGCAGATTTCACCCTCATTTTCCCCTCTTGTTTAAAAGGAAACCCAGTGGAGCTGCAGGGAATTGGTCACTTTAAGCCAAAATTGACATTTTTATATACACAGAGCTGTATAAAGGCGTGGAGTGCATGGAGAAATTAATGCCATTCATTTTTCAGGAGGAAACGGTCCTGGCTTATCCCACTGGAGTCAGGGCGCCAGTGAGGCCACCCCAGACACCCCGAGCAGCACGCCCAGCCCTGGTAATGAGCTCTGCTGATAGAACAGCCCCTAAGCCCAGCCTAAACTGCACAGAGCCCAGCTAAACCAGTGCCCACGCCAGCTTAGGCTTCTCAGCAGAGCTCTGCATTCGCTCACTGAGACACAACCCAGGCCTGGAATTATTTATTCCTATTTTACTTTCATTTTTCCACTTAATGATTTCAGCTATTGCTGATTTTATTGTTGTTATTCCAGCCCTGTGGCTGCAGAACGGCCCCGGAACAGCCATAAATCAGCTGCCTGTGCCCAGGGAAGGAGGGCAAGCAGAGCAAAACCACGGCAAAACCACTCTCCCAAGGAGAAAATGTGTTTGGTTCCTGCTCATCACCTGGGGACAGGAGAGTCGCTCATTCCAGAGCTCTGTTTGCTCCTCCAAATGGGAATGTGCATGGGAATGGTCCATAAACCCAGGGAAAGCACTGCAGGAGTTTTAGGAAATTAATCCAGGTATTTTCAGGGGGCTCCAGGAGAGCTGGAGAGGGGCTGGGGACAAGGACTGGAGGCACAGGACACAGGGAATGGCTTTAAACTGGAATAGGGTAAAGTTGGATGAAATATTGGGAAGGAATTGTTCCCTGGGAGAATGGGGAGGGGCTGGGCTGGAATTCCCAGAGCAGCTGTGGCTGCCCCTGGATCCCTGGCAGTGCCCAAGGCCAGGCTGGACAGGGCTTGGAGCAGCCTGGGACAGTGGGAGGTGTCCCTGCCATGGCAGGGGTGGCACTGGATGAGCTTTAAGGTCCCTTCTAACCCAACCCAGGCTGGGCTCTTCTGTGGAGTTCACGCTCCCCTGCCCTGGGCTGTGGGGTGGAAGGGCGAGGGCAGGCCTGGGGTGAGGATGGTGAGAGAGAGGAGCCCAAAATCCCTGCTGGGAGGGCAGGAAAAGCGAGGCCTGAGCTGCCAGGGCACTGCCAGCCTGCAGGGAGGTTTGGGGAGCCCACGGCCCCAGCGCCCTTCCCACTGTTTCCCATTCCCTCGAGGGCTGTCTGGGGGGGCACCTGGGGGTTCCTGCCAGGCAGAGGAGCCAGGAGGGGTGCAGGGCTGATCCCCTCTCCCAGACAGAAATCCCGGTGTCCCTGCAGCTCCACCCTGCCTCGGGTGCTCCAGAGCCTCGTCCCACGCCCACGGATCAGGAGATTTCCCAAGGGACCAAAGCTGGCCCAAACCAGGCTCACAGCCCCTCTGCTTTCCCTCTCCAGGGTTTTACCAAACAGGATCCAGCCCAGCCCTCAGCAGCAGGCATTCCCAGCTCTAATTCCCACGGAGGGAGTGCCTCCAGAGCCTGGGTGCCCACTGGAGCTGGATTCATCCCTTTGGATGTTTCTGCATCCTCGCTGAAGGATCTGCATCCTGCCAAGCCCTGCAGGGCACGGGGTGCAGAGCCCTGGGGTTCCTCCAGCCAGGAGCCAGGATTTCTCCATGTCATGGAGGTTCTTTCCATCGGGAGATGATTCCTCTGGGACAGAGAGAGGCTTGGAATGTGACACCCATCCCCTGCTCCCTCCTCCATCCCAGCCAGGAGTGGGTGGGAGCACCTGGATCCCAGTGAACCCAGTGGATACAGAACAGGAAAAAACGGTGCTGGAATCATCACCCCTCCCACAAAGAGCTAGATTTTTCCTTTCCAAAGACATTAATTCCTCCTTTCCTTTGAGGGCGGGGGGCTGAGGGCACCCCTGGGCTCCTGGTCTGTGCTGGGGGTTTGGGTTTCCTCCTCAGGCTGGAAACACTTCCAAGCCTCCTCCTCTGGGGATAAATGTCTGAGCAATAAAACTCTCCCTGCCCCTGCCTCCCACACGATGCTGGAAGCGGCTCGTGTAGCACAAGCAACCCCTGGAAATGGAATTAATTCCTTTTTATCAGATCAGCCTGGCTTGATCCATTTCCAAGCAGACACAGTCTGGCAGACTTGGGAGTTTCTGCCCCAAAAAAAGTCCCTCGGTCCTTCCTGCAGAGCTGGAGGATTCCCAGATCCCTCCCAAACTCCAGGCTCAGGCTGTGTAAGCTGGATGAGCCTGGAGCCAGGAGTCAGCTCCTGCCTGGAGGGCCAGGGAAGGGCAGCATCCCCCAGGCAATTCCTGCTTTTCCCCTCAGGCTCCTCTGCAGTTTTTCTTGGAGTTTTTTTCCCTTTTTTTTTTTGCCTCAACAGATGCCTCAATTTATCAATTAAGGGGATAACAGTGTATAGCAGGCATGGTGTAATTTCCTGGAAAACGGGCCAAATCCTGTTGTTCCTTTGATCATAAAACTTTCATTAAAGCATTTCTGGTTCCACACAGACTCTCTGGAAATGGAGATCATAACATGAGGCACTTCCAACTAAGAAAAACAAACTTTTCCTTGCCGTGATCCCTTGAAAAAGCAGATGGATTCAAAAATGGGTTCAAAGAGCCAAGCACAGTGAGGAGCAGCAGAATCCAGCACCACCCCACCTTTCTTCCTCAGGAAAAGGAATAATCACAGAGCCTTGAGCAGCTCTGGGAGGAGAAATGAGTCCCTCAGGTTTAAAATGGGCAGGTTGTGCCAGCTGATCCCAAACTGCCCATCCCAGTTCTCCAGTGGGGTTCGATCCAGTGTCCCCAAACTCCTAAAGGGGCCTCACCAAATGGCAAAGTTCCCAAGGTGACAATAAACCCCCTCCCAGCAGAGGAACCCAGGCTCAGCATCCCGAAGGGCTCAGACTTTGATACAAGAAAATAAAATGAATAAGAAAATAAAAACAAAAAGTCCAATTTAAGAAATTAAGTCTCAGTATTGCAGAGTCCCAGGGTGGTTTGGAAGGACCTTAAAGCTCATCTTGTCCCTCCTCCCCCACGGGCAGGTACAGCTCCCACTGTCCCAGGCTGCTCCAAGCCCCTCCAGCCTGGCCTTGGGCACTGCCAGGGATCCAGGGGCAGCCACAGCTTCTCTTTAAAGCTGGAAAACTCCAGAAGTTGGTGAAAAAAACCTCCCAGGACATTCCAGAAGTTTTTCTGAGTGTTGTTACTCTTTGTCAGCCAATTCTTTCCCCTCTCTCCGTGCTCACAGAACTCCACCTGCAGCAAACTCATCCCAACCTGCAGGATCCAGGGAGAAGCAAAGAATCCCCCCTGGCACATCCTCCTTCCTTCCTAAATGCTTCCAAGGAGCTCAGGCTGTGCCACCAGCATGGGGCTGTGGGCAAAGGGCATGGAAGAGGCACTGGAGACGTCGGGAAGAAGCCAGGAAAGCCACGCCTGGATCACCTCAGCAGCAGGAGGGAAACAAGACAGCTGCTCCTGCCAGGGTGAGATTCAGGGAGAAGGTGGACGAGGTTTCCTCTCTCCAAATCCCAAATCCATGGCAGGGGCAGCTCTCGAACATCCCCTGCTCTTTCCCTGGTAATGCAAACCAAAGGACAAGGGAGAATTCCCGTCAGAATTAAAGGTGAGGAAGGGAATTGATGCCCTGTTCCTCAAAAACGCCGGGTCTGAGCCGCGCCGAGGTGAAAAGTGCCTCCCTCAGCTGCGCTGACAAACCTGATTCCAGCCTCATCTCATCTCCAAATGCCAAGCCCGGAGGATTTAGAGCTCTCCCTCCCTCCCTGCTCTCCACTGACCCAGTTTTCCAGAGCCTGGTGTTTCTGGAGGGGCCGTGCTGGCTGCTGTGAGATGTCTGAGCATCGCTGCCGCGGCTCCAGGCACGGGATAAATCCATGGAGACACTCGAGTGACAGGCACAGCTCCCTCTTCCCTGCCTCTGCTCCTCATCCCAAAGGAGAGCATTCCAGCAGAGCCAAAGGGCTGGAGCACTGCTGTGCCACCCACGGGCTCCGATGTCACCGATGGCACATTGTTTTGTCACCCCCACTCCAGCTGGAGCAGCCCATTTCTGCAGGAACTCTGTCTTCAGCCCCAGTATTTCCCCCAGTTCACCCCTCCCTTTCTCCTGCATCTCCCAGCCCAAACAGGGCTCCCAGGAAAAGAGGAATGTGGGGATTGTAACCAGAGAGAAGGGGAAATCCTCGCGGGAGCTCCTGGGCAGAGCAGCAGCGCTGGGCGTTCTCATCCCAGTTTGGGGCGTTCTCATCCCACTTTGGAGTGCTCTCATCCCGCTTTGGGGTGATATCATCCCACTTTGGGGCATTCTCATCCCACTTTGGGGTGATATCATCCTGCTTTAGGATGTTCTCATCCCACTTTGGGGTGTTCTCATCCCACTTTGGGGCGTTCTCATCCCACCTTGGGGTGTTCTCATCCCACCTTGGGGTGTTCTCATCCCACGCTGGGGCGTTCTCATCCCACTCTCCAGAACAAACAAAGCAGTCAGGGCTGCCTCGTCTCCGCCACAGTTCCTGGGTTTCCAGGTTTAGGGATGCTCCCTCGGGCTCCACACAGCTCGTGGTGCAGCCAGCAATCACAGAATCAGTCACAGAATCACAAAATCAATCACAGAACCAATCACAGAA
>VYXC01006845.1:27027-58916 GCA_013397175.1 Platysteira castanea
CAAGCATTGCATCTGCCAGAGCTGCAACTCCGTGGGCAGGGGCTGGAGAACACAAAGGGCACACGGATGCAGCACAGCCTGAGCACACACAGGTTTTAATTCAGCACAGAAATATCTGGTTCATCTGGGTTTTTTTTTCCCCCAGCACTAAAACCTTTGTTCTCGTTTTCCTTAATACCTTTGATTTGATTGATTACCTTAATAGCTTCGATTTTTAATTGATTTTTAGTGATGCATGGATTGGTCAGCAAAGTTAAACACATGAGAAGGAAGGGCTGCCCCTTTCCCAAATCCCACAGGTTTTTGGGGACTTCTCTGGCCTCCCCAAGCAGGAAGAAATACCCAGGAATTTCAACTCTAACACTGCCCCAGGACGAGGCATAGCTTTACCTGGAAGACTGTGTGGATGGCAGCAGGGAAGGTATCGAAATTGGTGGTTGGAGTTTCGTCTTGGAAATTGAACCTGGGGAGAAGGGAGAAATCAAAACCAGAGTGGGGAGGGACGAGCAGCTCCAGGCAGCCTTGGAACACCCTTTAACACCCCATAAACCAAGGCAGGGAACACCATTTGTTCCACCTGGCTGCAGCAGCCCAGGCGAGCTCAGTGGGGAACATCCCGGAAGGTGTTTAAGAAAACCATCAGCAAAAACTCAATTTCATTCCCAGAGAAAATTCCGATGCTTTGAAAATTCATTTCCACCCCCAATTAAAATGAACAATCAAAACCTCCAATGATTCTGCAGAATGAACCATTCCATTTTCATCCTCAAGTGTGTAAAAGCCCAAATTGAAATTCCCCTCTTAGTAGATAATTTCCTTTTAATATTTCAGAGATAAAATAGGGATTGACTGGGAAAAATCAAAGACTAAACAAAACCATTTCATTATTTCAGTTCAGAACCAATGCTGGAGTTCAAATAACACTGTGATGGTTCCTGCTGCAAAATCCACCAGAGCTGGCATTTCTAGTGGGAATAACCAGATCCAACAAACTGTATTTTCCAGCAGGAAGATATTCCAAGTGGATAAACATGGTGGCACTCTGGTTATCAGGGAAAGAACCAGGACAGAAAGTGCTGCCTCCCCCAGCCCTGTTTCAGCTCTGAGATGATGGAGGAGCTTTGAACTGGGGACATTCCTCCTTAGGGAAGGATTCAGCTCCAGGGAAAACACCAGAACGGGAATTATTTCCCCATCCCCAGCCCTGAAATCAAGGATGTGGACACTTCCAGGCAGAACAAAGATCTCTCAGACTTACTGTCCTCCAAAGAGCTGCATCCCCAGCAGAGCGAAGACCACGATGAACAGGAACAGCAGGAAAAGCAAACTGATGATGGATTTCATGGAGTTCAGCAAGGACACCACCAGATTCCTCAGGGAATTCCAGTACCTGCGTTGGATCAGAGCAGCCAGGGGAGAACATGAGTGGGGAAGAGCTTTGGGGGAGAAATTAAGAGGAATTATTTCCAAAGGAACAAGGGGAAACGGCCTCAAGTTGCACCAGGGGAGGGTGAGGTTTGTTGCCCTGGTTTTTGCTAAGCCTTCTGTTTTTAACCTTGGAGTCAGATTCTTTCTCACAGTTTCATGTAAATAATGGCCAATGTTTACTTAACGGTATTTTCTGTTTTTCATTCCTTTTGTGATAAGAGAACTTTGATGAGCATCTTTCTTCTCCAGTGGGATTGAGAAGGAATTGACATGCTCTCCAGTTCCTTGTGGAGTTGGGAATTGTATAAGAATGTGAAATCTGTAAATAAAAAGTCTTTCCCCTCCTTTCTGCTGAACCTGGCAGGTGTGAGAGCCTCTTCATTGTGTCTTCCCAGACACAGAGGTTGGGCATTTTTCATGGAAAGGGTGGTCAGGCATGGGAAAAAGCTGCCCAGGGCAGTGGGGGAGTCCCCATCCCTGCTGGGATTTAAAAGAGGTGGCACTTGGGGACACGGTGCGTTCAGGCACTGGGATAATGCAGGATTCTCCATGGGAGCTGCAGGGACCTGGCTCTGGTCACACAATCAACTCAATTCCATCGTGTTGGGTGAAAAATCCACTGAATTAGGGCAGGGGAACTTCAGCAGCAGCAGCTTGAGAACGCCCTGAGAAGGGGCAGAGCCCTCGGGTTGGGCTGTGAGGTTGAACCTCTTCTCCCAAGGAGCGAGCAGTGACAAGAGGGAACAGCCTCCAATTGTGCCAGGGAGGTTTAGGCTGGGTTTTGGGAAACATTTCTTCATTAAAAGGGTTGTCAAGCCCTGGCCAGGCTGCCCAGGGAGTGGTGGGCTCACAATCCCTGCAGATGTGGCACTTGGGGACACGGGTGAGCGGTGGCCTTGGACACACTGGTTGGACCCGATGGTCTTGAAGGTCTTTTCTGACCGAAATAATTCCCTGATTCATCCCTTTATTGTGCTGACCTCACTCAGTGGTCAAAACTCACCAAAATAAAACTGTAACTTGCAAAAACCTCCAAAATTTTTACAAAGCACTGGAATCAGCAACAGCAAATCTCAGCAGCTCCGGGTAAAATGAACTGGTGATAATTGAATTGCTCTGAGTTTGCTGCAAACCCAGGAGATTTCCTCGCACAAAATCAGTGCAAAGGTAAATCACAGCGACATTTTTGGTGCAGGTACCCACCCGTTCTGCTGGACATTTACAGAAATTAACATTTCCACCCTGTTTGTCCCAGAGCACAACAAACCCGGGATCTGAATAATAATTAGCAATAAACTATCAGCAGGTACAAATCAGCCCCACAGAGCTACAAAATTTCTTCCCGATCACTCCAAATGTTTAGCTCGAATTTTCTTTATCTGTTTAAGGTGGTTGGGGTATTTTTAGAGGGAAGGGCTGTTCCTCCTCCTGTCACTTCAAGAATTCAGGGAGCGATGAAAAGAAGGGAAGACTGAGGAGTAATGGTGCAAAAAAATCAGGTGGAAAACAACAGCAGGAGCTGAATTTGTCATCGATTTCCACAGCACGCCTTAGAAATCCTGCAGAAACGGCTCGGGATGGGTTTGGAAGGGGCACAGGAACTGTTTGCTAATGCCAGCATAACTCAAGGCAGAGGCACAAAACCAATGGAAAAGCTGTGGCAACCTGAAAATTCCACCTCAGAGCCCCCAGGCTGAAAAGCTCCGACATTCCCAGCCCAGGCAGCAGGAACACATTTCAGATCCGTGTCAACACAGAGGCTCAGAGCCGGGATTAGCACCCAGCAATCCCCAGGGAAGCTGCTTTTCCAGAGCCTAAATACTTAAGGAATTGTCAGCAGATCAGTGGGGAGTTGATGGGATTGAGGAAGTAAATAAAACTTGGGGTTTTTACCACAAAATATAAGTAACAACACGAGATTTTTGTTTTAAACAAGCTTAAAACAAAGCAAAAAAGGACATTCTCCTGTCAGCCCACGGTCATGCCCACTTAAGGAATTGTCAGCAGGTCAGTGGGGAGTTGATGGGACTGAGGAAGTAATAAAACTGAGGAAGTAAATAAAACGTGGGGTTTTCACCACAAACCACAAGTGACAACAGGAGATTTTTGTTTTAAACAAGCTTAAAGATAAAGCAGAGAAGGAGTTCTCCTGCAGCCCCCTGAGGAACCACGGGCAGACAAAGCTGCAGGAGAGGCTGGGGAGAGAAAGGGCTGTTTAAAATTCCTTGTGGATGCAAATCCAGCCGCAGGAATTCCCAAAATTCCCAACTGCCCAGCCAAGGAAAGGGGAATTCTCCATCTGCAGCTTTAACCTGCTCCTGTCCAAGTGCAGACCTTGGAGGCTGGGACAGGCAGGGTTTTGTGCCAGCTGCTCCAGGGGTTTGGGGCATTGTCTTTTTGGATTATTTGTACCTTTTTAGCAATTTAATTACGGATTTACAGTTTATAAAGGTGAAAAGCACTCCTCCTGGCCCTGGGGCTGGTGACACAGATGTGTCTGCACTTACTTGGTCACCTTGAAGATCCTCAGCAGGCGCAGGGCTCTCAGGACGCTGATGCCAAAGGAGGTTCCCGGCTTCACTGCAGCCCAAATGACCTCGAAAATGCTGCCCACGATGACCTGCAAGGACACACCACTTCAGAGAGGGCACAGCTTCTGCTGAGCTCCCTGTGGGGCTTCCCGAGGGGCTCAGGAGAGCTCAGGAATCACAGCTCGGGCTGTTTCTTGTAAGAACTTCAGGAGAATCCTAAATTAGCCAGGAGAACTGGAAAGCCTCACCCCAACTTTCTTCATCCTAGTCTGCCCACAGCCAGGAGGAGAACACTCAGTGATTTTTACACAGACAGGAGCTTGTTGCTTTCTTCTCTACCTTAAAACACCTTTTTTTGAAGGACACTGTAATTTTTAATCATGTTTTTTAACGCTGGCTCAACTGCAAATGCCCACATTTCATTTTCCCACCCCACACACCCTGCAGGGGTGCAGGGGGGCATTGCCCCATCCTCTCCTTCCCACCAGAAGGACTAAACCTCCTCATCTACAGCAGAACAGCAGCTCTGGGTATGATCCACCAGAACCTTCTGGCAGCTGAGAGTCTTTAGGAGAGCAGTTAAAGCAATAATTATGATGAGATCCTGCAAAGCCTCTGGCACACACATCCCATCATGTGCCTGGCCCTCAGCCTCGGGGCACTGAAAAACCTGTCCTGAATCAAGGCAGGCTTTTAGAGTTTGGGTTTGGCTCGTTGGTTTAAGGATGGCAGAGGAGTCACCTCAAACAAGGAAAAAATCCTCTCAGAAATCCTTTATTAGGAAAAGGACAGACAGGGATGGGTTAAGCTCAGCTGGGAAGGACAATTAAACCCACACAGGTTTCTGCAGAGTTAATAGGATCAAACAGGCATTTCCCTGCCAACTGCTGGCATTACCCACATTAACCCAACATTTCTGAGCTCCCACTGCCCACAGGCCCCACCACAAACACCAGTTTTGAACTGGTATCAGCAGAGCCCGGCTGGTTTGTGCTGTGGGGGGGAGGATTAATGGGGGGAGCAGGGCTGGGAGCCCCTTTCATGGACAGGAACTTGGATGTCTTTGAAAATTCCAGCACTGCTTGACTGCCCTGCAACACACGCTGTGCCCTGAGCTCCCGGAAAACACAGAGGGAAAGGGAGATCCACAGGAGCTGATAATTCCACTGCCTCCCATCTGAAGAAGGAGGGACTAAAGCTTCTCTCCCACCACTGGGAATCCCTCGTGAATCAGCAAAAGCCTTTCCTCAGCCCCTCCACATCACACTGGTAATTAATTTTGCTCAGCAGGCCCTCCTGGGAGCCTGTTCCACGCCAGACCCCGCCGGGCTGGTGCTCCCCAGGCTGCTGTTGCTCTGATTTGTTGTTTCACCCTTCGTGCCTCGCTGCTTTGTCAGACAAAACCGGGCCCAGCTCTCTGTGATGTTCCAGTGCTGAATTCATGCTGGGGGCTGGAAGGTGGGGGAGGGAGGAAAAAAACACAGGCAGAAGGAGGATCCCTATGGATTCTCTGGAGGAGGGAGAATTAGCAACAGATCAGCAGCTTTTCCCTGTGGGAAACCCTCAGCAAAGCTTGCTGCCAGTGCTGCACACCCCACGGGGCTCAGAGACCTCGTGGGTTCAGCTTTTGCTCTGTGCAAGCTCCTAAATCACCTGTCCCTGGCAAATTCCTGTAGTAGGAGCATCCTGGATACAGGGATCCAAGGAAACTGGCAGCCAGCCTGGGGGGCAGAGCCTGCCCAGTGCAGGATACCAACCTCCTGTCAGTCACACGGCAGTGACACTCCTGATGGACAACTGGACAGTCTGGGTCTGGGCACTGTCCCTTGGGCAGTGCAGGACAACCCATCCCAACCCTCTGAGCCACCACAGCTGCCAGGACTGAGTCCCAGAGAGAGCCCCACACCTGGGACAGGCGCGTGCAACACCTTGGGACACGGGTGGGTGATTTAATCTCTGTTCACTCTGAGCTTTGCTGCTGTCACAGCCAAAATGAGAATAAGCTGGCTCTGCTCAGAGCCTGGGATTGAGGGTCACTTGCTGAAGGTGACAACACCTCCTCCTCCTCCTCCCTTGTGGGA
This sequence comes from Platysteira castanea, assembly GCA_013397175.1. Lineage (NCBI taxonomy): Eukaryota > Metazoa > Chordata > Aves > Passeriformes > Platysteira > Platysteira castanea. The sequence continues at coordinate 33,068 of VYXC01006845.1, forward strand.
GCAGAGGAATTTTGCTCGGTGAGGGAGAAGAGTCGCTCCTTTTGGCAGATAAAAACAAGAAACAGAGAATGTCAGAGCAGGGCTGGGTGAGGAGTGCAGTGCCCTGCCCCACTCTCCCTTTGCCCGTGGCTGCATCTAAAGCTCAGATCTGGATTATTACAACAGCCCGAGCCCTGCTCAGCCCACGCTGGAGATAAGAGAGGCCGAGTTCTCCTCTGCGAGCACAGATTAGAGCTAATAGCTTTTAATGAATAAATTAACATCCACACACGAGGCTCTTTGTCAGGTGGAGCCAAACCCAGCCCCGCTGTTCACGCCAGAGCTGCAGTTTGAGCCTGGACTCCTGCACTGAAAGAATCTGAATTACTGCCCTGCTGTCACCTCGCAGGTGTTCACTCTTCTGCTCCTGGTGGCGTCTGAAAAGCTCTGCCCGTGTGACTCGAGGTGAAGGCTGCTCAGTGGGTGGCAGGGGATGTGAGCAGGAAGATGTGGGGGGTTATTTTTTTTCTGTCTTTCAATCACCTCATTGAAATGGGAGGGAGAGAATCTCCCGGGCAGGCTGCTGATGCTGCGAACACCCCGGGGCTGCAGGAAATGAAATCCCCCAGCTGTCACATCCCTCCCAAAAGGAGGATAACGAGGGAAGCTTGATGCATTTTGCTGCTGTTAATTTACACGGGGACTGCTCCCTGCAGGAGACACTCCCAGCACCACTTCCCGTGGATTTCCATACTCATCCTTAAACACCCGGCTCCTGAACGACGGGAGAGACACCTGCGTTTCACAGGGAGGTTTTTCAAGGACAGGGAGTGACAGGGCTGAGGTTTCCCACTGCCAGAGAGCAGGGTTAGACGGGGTATTGAGAAGGAATTCTTCCCTGTGAGGGGTTAGAATGGAATTCCCAGAGAAGCTGTGGCTACCCCATCCCTGGAAGTGTCCAAGGCCAGGTTGGAGCAACCTGGGGCAGTGGAAAATGTTCCTGCCCATGGCAGGGGGTGGGAAGGAGATGATTTTAAGGTCCCTTCCACCCCAAACCATCCCGTGATTCATCCACCCAGCTGAACGTGACTCACCCCAAAGTCGAAGCAGTTGAATGAGGAGTGGAAGTAATTCCTTGGCCCCAGCCCGTACATCTTCAGGGACATCTCGGTGAGGAACAGCCCCAGAAAAACAAACTCTGCGAAATCTGGGAACGGGAAAAGAGATTCAGTTAACCCACGAGCCCTTGGCGGGCAGAGCTCTTCATGTGGGGATCTTTTTGTTCCTTTTTTCACAGCACCCAGGGCCTCCTGGCAGAAGAAAACCCCCGTGCAGTGGCAAACAGGACCCAGGCACAGTTTGGCACCGTGATTTCTGTGTGTCCATGAGCTGTGAGCAGCCTCAAGAGCTTCACCTGTACTCTCGGGTGGGGGCAGGAGCATTAAATAACATTCTCGTCGTCTCCGTAAAGGAATTTCAAAGGACAGCCCCAGATCTGATATTTTTAAAGGTCAAATTTAATTGCAAAGATGTTTTGGGACTTCTGCGCTTGCAAGAGATGGAGACTTTTGGGTGTGGGGTGTAAGTTTCTGTGACATCCTCTGATGATAAAAATACCTTCCTACCCAACAGAAGTGCTGACTCTGAGGGCTCACATTCAGAGGTGTTGTGTCTCCTGTTACCACATTTATTTTTATTATGCCTTTATAGCCCTGTAATTATGGAAGAGCCCATTCTGGTTCGTTTTCCTTCACGTATCCCAGGCTGGGAAGCTTTTGATGGGAAAATTTATCACCTATGATGAAACAAAGGGCAGAAGGAGCAGAGCTGGAGGCTTCAATTTCTGCATCAAGTTTTGAGGACTTGAAGCTCCAGCAAACACTGCCTTTGGCATTTTAAGTTTGGATCTGGAGGCAACAGCAAGAGTGAAATGTTAAAAACAAAACAAAACAAAAAAAACCCCAAAAAAAGGCAAACCCCACCTACGCTACCAAGAAAAACCAAACAGCAGAAGGCAACTGTCTCTCTCTAGAGAAAAGATGAGGAAAAGAATCAAACCTCCAAAGGTGGGGATTAATCACCTCGTTTGTGCAGCACAGGTTCTCAGAGGCTGCAACAGCACAGATGCCACAAGAAAGTCTCCTGTAATTTCAGTTTTATGATTCCAGGAATGCTAAAGAGGAGATGGTGCCAAGCTTTACTCAGAGGTGCACAGAGACAGACAAGAGGCACCAGATACAAGGAAAATTCCAGCTGGATAATCCTGGACTCCAGGTGCTTTGCGCTCTGGGGCAGCTCCAATCTCTGCTCTGGGACAGGGACAGGAGCCAGGGAGCGGCTGGAGCTGGGCCAGGGCAGGCTCAGGCTGAGAGCAGGGAAAGGTTCTTCCCCCAGAGGGTGCTGGGCACTGCCCAGGCTCCCCAGGGAATGGGCACGGCCCCGAGGCTGCCAGAGCTCCAGGGGCGTTTGGGCAGCGCTGCCAGGGATGCCCAGGGTGGGGCTGTTGGGGGGTCTGGGCAGGGCCAGGGGTGGCACTGGATGATCTCTGTGGGTCCCTTCCAGCTCAGGATATTCCAGGATTCTCTGACCTCCTGCAATCTGCAGCTTCAGCTGAGTGTGGGCAGAGACAGAGGAGGGAATGAGGGTCCTTCCCACCTGCCTGCATTTCCATTCCCAGCCTTCCACATTCACATGGAGTGAGCACAGCTGGCCCAGGTCCATCCTGCCCTGCTGGGAGTCTTTGGAAATGGCTTGAAAAACACAGCTTCAATCACCCAAAAAATGAAAAGGAGTTTTAAATTTTAAATTTAAAATTTTAAATTTTAAATGAAAGCCAGTCATGGAACACTATGGGCATAAAGTTCCCTGAAATCCAGGAAGCAATAATGAGATGAGAGAGGTTTTATTACCACCTTAGTGAGGAGCCTGCAAGGACACTTGTGCCAACATTTGCAAAAGGGGAGGAAATTTCAGGCGAGTTTTAATTATCCCGTGTGAGCTGCTCTCCTTGAAAACACGAGCAAGATCATTAAAGGAGACTCTCAAGGGCAACGTGTTCCCAGCTGAGGAGTAAGATGACAAAATCTGAGATCCAAAGGCTTTTTCCTAGGAAGAGGCAGGCTCCACCCTCTGCATCTCAGTGCTCAGGGGAGAGCAGGGGCACAGGAAGGAGCAGCACAACTCCCTCTCACCTTGAGCTTGGAGCTTTTGAGGAGAAGCCTCCTCACACCCGCCCAAGCTGCAACTTGTCTCTCTTTTCTGACTGGAGGTGCAAGGACTAGGTGAGGAAACTGCTGTCTCCAGCACCAAGGATCCCAGAGCAGGGAGTTATCCATAATCACACTGGGAATCCATCTGACCTCCCACCCGCTCTGCTGAGGCCCCACCTGCAGAGCTGCCCCAGCCCTGGCAGCAGCAGGAGGACCTGGAGCTGCTGGAAAGAGCCCAGAGCAAGCCATGGAGCTGCTCCAAGGGCTGGAGCCCCTCTGGAGCTGGGCTGGGAGAGCTGGGGGTGCTCACCTGGAGAGGAGAAGGCTCCAGGGAGAGCTCAGAGCCCCTGCCAGGGCCTAAAGGGGCTCCAGGAAGTTTGGTTCCACACTCAGCAGCTGTTGCTTACTGGAATGACTTCCAGGTGCAGCCTCCCTATCCCAAAGATTGATACCCAGCCTTGTTTAATCAGCTGACAAAACTTTAAATCATAGGAGAGGTTGTGGATCTTACAGGAAGCAAGAGATAGAGACAGATGGAGATGGATGGGACGCAGCCCCCAGCTGTGTCTTATCTCTAGCAGGGAGATTCTTATCTTTTATCTCTGCCCCAGCCTCACCTGTCAGAGCCACACCTCAGGTACCCCCCCAGATCCTTCCACAGAACAGCAAAAATCCTCAGTGGTGGTTTTTAACTGCAAATTTGCACCAACTGCCCTCAGGACACTTTGCCAAGACAATCACCATCATCCCAAAGGAGCAATAAAGGAGGAAGGAACCGAGGATTAATGTTGGGTCACCGCTCCAGCAGGAACAAACCCCGGGTACCAGCAAGTGCAAGGTGTCACCAGCAGACTGACACATCCTGCAAATCCAGAATATCACACAAGGAAAAAGCTAGAAAGCTGACAAAACAGGATCAAGAAATATTTGATTCTATTAAAAAAAAAATATATAAAACCCAGGAAGTGTTTAAAACTCAGAGCATCTCAAAACCAACTTCCTTCTGCTGCTCTTGCAAGAGCCACCCTTGGCCTTTCCCAGCTGATGAAATTCCAGCTCAGAGCCCAGAACTGGCAGCAAGAGCTGAGTCTCAGCAGGTACCAGATGCTACAAATCACAGCCCAGCGAGGCTGGGAGGGAGGGAGGGAAGTGAAACCCAGACCCTGAACTCCTTGGCCAGAAGGAACTGGCTCCATGAAGAGGCTGCTGCACCCAACACACCATTCCCTCTGAGAAGGCCCTGCCTAAATAATTGAAAATGCGATTTTGTTGTTTGGGCCTCCTGGTATTCAAACCTCACCTAATTTCATTTGCCTTAATCAAAAGCATTTTGTGATGTGATTTAAGGAGGGAAAGTTTGATACAAACACTCTTATTTCATTTCCGAGCTGTGCTGTTGGCAAAGGCCGTGCAAGCATCCCTTCACCCCACACCTTGGAATTAGGTATTAATTAGAGCTACCAGCTCCTTTTTGTCAATCACCCACGGATTAATTCCATTTCTGCCCCATCTCCCAGCCCAGTGCCACCAGAAGCAGGTGCTGAGCCTGACACTCCCCTCTCCTCACTCCCCTCTCACATTAAACCCAGCAGGGGGACCTCGGCAGGGCAAAACCTCCCCTTTTTTGCCCAAGAAGATGTGAAATGCTCAGCAGACAGAAATAAATATGCTCCAGAAAGCCTTTTCCTTGCAAATGCTGCATATTGATATCCAGAGGAAGCTGGGTCTTCACTTCAAAGGCAACAACAGCACCAAAAAAAGACCAAATTGCCCAATATGAGCATTGGGCAGGGAAGAGGCTCTCAGGCCATAATGGCTCAAATGCTGTGTTCAAATCCTGGATTTATCAGAAAAGAGATATTGTAAATTTGGGGTTTAGAGCTACATAAATTAAGGAGCTGGTAAGGATCCCTGCAGGATTTTCTGGAGAAAGGAGAGAGCTTGGGAAGGGCAGGCCCCAAGCGAAACCTCAGTGACCCAGGGCCAAAACCTCCTCCCCACCATCCCTAAAACCCATCCCACGGATCCACAGAGCTCTGGTCCCAACTTCATCCCACAGCTTTAGCCAGAGGAAGAGGAGAGCACCCCCGGCCCCATCCCTGGGGCTCCTGCCCTGCACCAAGGCCTCCCCACAGGAACTGCGGCACCATTGCCAAGGCACAGCCCTGACTGAAACCCTTCACTCTGCACCTCCACTGGCTCCCCACGATGGATCCTGAGGGGCCCTCACTGAAAATTCACCTTTGCTGTGTCCTCAGGATGGATTCTGAGGGGCTCTCATTGAAAATTCACCTTTGCTGTGTCCTCAGGATGGATTCTGAGGGGCTCTCATTGAAAATTCACCTTTGCTGTGTCCTCAGGATGGATTCTGAGGGGCTCTCATTGAAAATTCACCTTTGCTGTGTCCTCAGGATGGATTCTGAGGGGCTCTCATTGAAAATTCACCTTTGCTGTGTCCTCAGGATGGATTCTGAGGGGCTCTCATTGAAAATTCACCTTTGCTGTGTCCTCAGGATGGATTCTGAGGGGCTCTCATTGAAAATTCACCTTTGCTGTGTCCTCAGGATGGATTCTGAGGGGCTCTCATTGAAAATTCACCTTTGCTGTGTCCTCAGGATGGATTCTGAGGGGCTCTCATTGAAAATTCACCTTTGCTGTGTCCTCAGGATGGATTCTGAGGGGCTCTCATTGAAAATTCACCTTTGCTGTGTCCTCAGGATGGATTCTGAGGGGCTCTCATTGAAAATTCACCTTTGCTGTGTCCTCAGGATGGATTCTGAGGGGCTCTCATTGAAAATTCACCTTTGCTGTGTCCTCAGGATGGATTCTGAGGGGCTCTCATTGAAAATTCACCTTTGCTGTGTCCTCAGGATGGATTCTGAGGGGCTCTCATTGAAAATTCACCTTTGCTGTGTCCTCAGGATGGATTCTGAGGGGCTCTCATTGAAAATTCACCTTTGCTGTGTCCTCAGGATGGATTCTGAGGGGCCCTCGGCTGAAAATTCACCTTTGCTGCTACCAGACCTCAGTGATGCCATTCTGGGGCTGGTTTCTGACAGAAATCTCCTCTTTCTCAGAATATTGGCAGTGGTGGAAATGAACACGAAGAGATGATAATAAAATCACGAAATACATGCATGAAATGTGTTTTTTTACAGGCAACTGCAGCTTATTTAAACAAAGGTCTATGCTTTGGTGAGCAGTGTCCGTCTGCAGCACGAGAGAAATCCTATTTGGCCCTGGAGTCCTTTCCATGCAGAGAAGGAGAATCTCTGATTGAATTTGAGGATAATTACAGGGGCATAAAGTACGGCCTGTTATTAATCATACCACAAGAATTCAAAGAATTCCTCATCAGTTCTTTCAGTAAGGCCAAAGAAATCCCAAGCCTCTCTCCAAAGCTCCTGCAGCCCTTTTTCCAAAGCACTTGTAGAGATATGGAGCATCAAGCAGAGCAAGCTAATCAGAACAATTCAAAACAGAAAAGTTAAAAGAAAAGACCAAGGGAAAAATAAATCAATGCAGACCTGTAGGCTTTTACCAACTGTTCTTTAAGTAAAATTAATTTGTAATGTAATTAAACTTCTCCCCAGAGGGACAGGTATAATTGAATTAGAGGTGCCTGGGCAGAGTTGCAGGGTTTAGCAGATCCTCACAGGCTTCCCTGTGCCCCTCTCCTGCTGCTACAGTTCACAAAAAGCCTCCTCAGTTCATCTCTAAGCACCTTCCCTGAAACAACATCGTCCGAATTCTTGATTTCTCTCTTGCTCTGCATCAGACCAGCCACGTCCTGCTCCTCTGCAGTGCTGCTCCCTCATCATGGATTAACTTTAAAGCCATTTTTAAACTCTGTCACTCTCACACTTAAAGGATTTTGCCAAGTATTTCCAGGAGCTGTTTAAAATCCCCTGGTTTTGTGCTGTCTCGTTCTGCCTCTGTCTTATGGATTTGTGCACAGATCCTGGGCAGAACGGGGCTTTCCAGGAGCATTCCTGGAGGGCTCAGCCCCAGCTGGGCTCCCTCCCAGATGTTTATCCAGGCAGGAGTGAGGGGACACGTCCAGTCTGGCCATCAGTGCAACACCCAAACAACCAAGTCCTTTAGACATCAAATATTCTCTGCACTCAGTATTCAATTTGGGATTTCTGGGAAAGATGATGCTATGAAAACTCTGCCATCCCCCGGGAAAGGGGTGGAAAGGTTTAGGTCATCCCCAGTGAACAGCCAGGTGTGAATTCAGCTCCTCATCCTGGAATTCGGGAGGGTTTGGAGGTAAGGGACACTTGGAATTTAAGAGGTTGAACTTGTAGGCCTTTTCAGGACAATTTGCAAAAGTTCTTTGTTCTAAAATCACACTAAAATAGGTTTCTGCCCAGAGCTTCCACTGCACTATTCCAGAGGACAGAGCAGAGAGAATCATCCCCAGAACGAACCCACAGAGCTTCTGCTCCTCGTCTTGGAGAAAACAATCCTAAAAAACAAAACCAAACCCCAAACAAAAACCAAAAAAAAACCTCACAACACACAAAAATAATCTGCTGTACATTAGAATTTCCAGGATGACCATTCATGGAGAGATTTAGATGGGATATTGGGAAGGAATTGTTCCCTGGGAGGGTGGGCAGGCCCTGGCACAGGGTGCCCAGAGCAGCTGGGGCTGCCCCTGGATCCCTGGCAGTGCCCAAGGCCAGGCTGGACAGGGCTTGGAGCAGCCTGGGACAGTGGGAGGTGTCCCTGCCCATGGCGGGGGGTGGCACTGGATGAGCTTTAAGGTCCCTTCCAACCCAAACCAGTCTGGGATCATGAGTTTTTATTCTCTTTGTCACAGTGACCAATCTTGTACCACCCTAAAAACACGACGTGAGCATCCACAAAACCTTCTCCTATTTTTGGATCACCTGGTTTTCCCTGTGACCCACACTGGGCTGCCCCTCCCCAGTGCCTCTGTTGTTTCCAGCAGTGTTTAACATCCCAGAAGGACACGGAGCTCCTGGATGAAGGATGATGATGAGGGGACTGGAGCTTCTCTCTTCCGAGGACAAGGCGAGAGAGCTGGGGCTGTTCAGCCCCGAAAAGAGATGACTGAGAGGAATTTTATCAAAATATCTGCAGGGAGGGCTCAGAGCAGGGCCCAGGCTCTGCTCTGTGGGGCCCAGCAGTGGCACCAGAGGAACAGGCAGGAACCGACCCCCGGGAGTTGCACCTGATCATGGGGAAGAATTTCTTCCCTGTGAGGTGAACAAGTTGCTCAGGAGGGTTTGGAGTGGCCCTCGTGGGGATATTCCAGAGCCACCTGGACACAATCCTGTGCCCTGGGCTCCGGGATGGCCCTGCTGGAGCAGGGAGGTGGCACCAGGTGACCTTCTCAGGTCCCCTCCCTGCCCCGTGCTGGGATTTCTTTCAGGGAGTTGCAGGGAATGATTTGTGGAACCCCTGTCCATGAGCTCTCACAGGTGATGGTGCAAAGACAGCTGTGAGGATGCTGAGAATTTAATCCCCAAGAAATCCCATTTTTTGCTGGTTTTCTGCCTCTTCCATTAAATGTAAGGCAGTGGGATCCCTCATTCCCAGCTCAGAGGAACTCTACACCAAGAAACTCCAACTTGCTGCCCGAGTGCTTCTGAAAACAACCGACCTTACTGGGTGTTGTGGACACACAGAGCTCCTGAAAGATGCATCCATCCCTAATTCCAACCTTCCCTATTTTTTGTCTTCAGCTGGGATGGACTGGAAGCCTAATTTGTGGCCTCTATCCCAGATAATTTTCCCACCTGGAGGTGAATCTTTAATTCCCAGAGACAGAACCAGCCCTCCCAGCCCTCACTGGAATGTTACGGAGTTTCTGGCTCATGGATTTCTTCCTGTTCCCTTGGAAAAGTCACTGCGTAAGGTGCTCCCAAAACTGAGTTTTGTAAATCTGAAACCTTTTCTTTGGAGTTCAAAGACTTCAAGTGTGTCCCAAATATTTAGTCCTAATTCCAGAGGAAATCCTAATCCTCAAAATTTAATTGCTCTGCCAATCTGGCTTATTATTTCCTCTGGTAAATTGAGGTGATGAATAAGCAAGAGTGACTTTCTGTATGGTCTGTCTCTCTTTGCACTCGAAATCTTGCCAAAAAAAATAAGACTTGAAAGAAGTTTCTGTCCTTATTATGCATCTCTCATTAGAGCTCCATTACCTGGTGGCATTAAATATTTCAACAGATATTAATAAGCAGCTTTTGATGTCAGAGCAGTCAGTACTTCTGACCTTTTAGGTCTAGTAAAAAAAAACCACTTCAGAAGTTTGCCTTCCTAAGACCTGAGGATCTGAGAAAAGAAATATTTAAGTATCTAATTTATAGAGAAATCAAGGCAAATTAGGCAGATAAGCATCTTTAAAGATCTAAGCCAACATTGTTAAAAACTGTTGGAAATATTTGGGGTTTTTTTCCCAGTCTTCTGTTTGTTCTTTGCAGAAGTTTTACCTAAATTTTCATCTGGTCAAGTGCTGAACACCAGATTTGCTCCTGGCCATTTTATAGGGTCAGAAATGGCTGAAGGAATGGCTTTGTCTTCAAAAAACAACTCCCATGAAACAAAAAATTTGCAGTATCAGCATGTTCTTCCCTGCGGAATTTCTAGGAGTTTTCCAGCTCCAGGAGTCACAGCCTCCAAACTTCATTGAAATAAACAAAAAAGCTCCATCCCTCACCTTCCACGTTTTTTAAAACCAAGCTTTGTGAGCAAACGAGACCTCAGGGAGACACCATTTCTTATTTATCAAAGCAATACTCAATTAAAAAACTCAAAAATCACATTTCAAAAGCACTTCCAGACTCTCTGAGCTAAACCAGGTGCCCACAGGAACCCAGCTCAAATAAAAGCTTTTGCACAAATACAGGATAATCTTCCCTCTGGGATTATTTCTGTCACTTCCTGGCACAGGAGGGCACCATGCCACCCATCCCGTGTCATCACAGCCCAGCAGGGAGGAGAGCAGCAAAACAGAGCAGTCAAGTTGTAACCTTTTAAAGGCTCTGGCGGGGATTAGTGCCTGATTCCACAAGCCCTGGCAGGATTTTTATCTCCCAGGCCATTCCACCTGCTGCTGTCCCAGGAATACCCGAGCTGGTAGAGCTCTGAGTGTGTCCTCAGCAGGAATCACCCGTGGGTGCAGATCGGCTGCAAAAGTGACACAAATCTGCAGTTCTCTGCACACAGGTTAGCCAGAAATCTGCCTTTTCCAGGCACCATTCCCCTTCCTTTGGTGCATCCTGCTCCAGGACAATTCCTCCTGCTCTTTTCCCAGAAAAACCCTCCTGCCCCATTCCAGGACAATTCCTCCTCCTCCCCATTCCAGGACGATTCCTCCTGCCCCATTCCAGGAAAAACCCTCCTGCCCCATTCCAGGACAATTCCTCCTGTCCTGTTCCTAGACAAACCCTCCTGCCCCATTCCAGGACTATTCCTCCTCCTGCTCCATTCCAGGATTTACACCTGCTTGAATCTCAACTTTGCAATAACCTTTAGGATAACAATCCTCTCTCAAACTGATACCCTGTGCTGGTGGATTTTTTTCTGAACTGTGTGATTCAATAATTTGAAATATGATCAGAAAGAGAATTGGGATTGTTCAGCCTGGAGAAGGGAAGCTTCGGGGTGATCTAAAAGTGGCCTTCCAGGACCTGAAGGAGCTGACAGGAAAGGCAGAGAGAGACAATTTACAAGGGATGGAGTGTCAGGACAAGGGGAATGGCTTCAAACTGCCAGAGGGCAGGGATAGATGGAATATTGGGAAGGAATTGTTCCCTGTGAGGGTGGGGAGGGATTGGAATGGAATTCCCAGAGAAGCTGTGGCTGCCCAGGCCAGGCTGGACAGGGGTCTAGCAGAAGACAACCCTACACAGGGGGTGGAATAAGCTGAACTTTAAGATCCCTTCCCAGCCCAACCCCTCCATGATTCCATGACTGGTGAGTCAGTAGAACCAAGGGAAGCCCAGAGCCGGGATGTGCCCGCAGGATCGGAAACGCCGGCGCTGCTGAGGGCACGGGAGCTGCTGGTACTCACAGAGAGCCGTGGTGAGCTTCTCGGGCTGGTCGTAGTGCACCATGGCCACACAGAGGGTGTTGAGGGCCACCACGCAGAGCACGACCCAGTAGAAGCTCTGAGCCTTCACCATGCGCCGGATGAAGAAGCGGAACATCTTCTCCTTCCTCCTGAAGTAGGACGAGCTCTCGTTCTTGCCGCTCTTCAAACTGGCACGGGCAAAGGGAGACCCTGGGACAGAAAGAAGAGTCAGCACAGCCCATCCCAGCAGGGGAAAGGCTGGAGGGGGTTCCTGGGCACACCCCTGGGCACGCACAGAGCCTCTGCAAGCAGCCGCAACAGCTCAGCACAAAGCTGGGAATGTTGAGATGGGCTGAGCAAGGGCATCTCGCTCACGATGAGGGATGAAGGCTGGGATTTTAAAACTTCATTGATCAATGCCCAGCTCCGCCATCTAAACTGGGCTTCCAAACCTTGGCAGCAATCCTGATTGTCCTGGTTAAACTCAGCACCTTTTCCCGGTTGGCAGGGACAGAGAGCAGCGGGCACAGGGGGATTTCTGCCCAAGGTGTGGGCATCCTCATGGAGCTGGCTGGTGCAACAGGAAAGCTGGTGCCTATTTTCCCTGCTCCAAGGACCAATTACTATGGAACTGAATGAATTCTCCTCATTTTACTCTCCAGCCTCAGGTATTTCCTCGGCAGAGAGCTCAATCTGCCTCCATGCACCCACCAGATTTTGGGTACAGCCACTCGTTTGTCTCAATTCTGCCCCGATCAGCTCCATCTCCACTCCAGGCTGAAACCCTGGCTCAGAGTCAAATGTTTCAGCAACAGGAAGCTGATGGAAGAAATGACTCCTGATGTCAGCTCTCCCCCTGGGGCAGAGGCACTGCTCAGATGAAAAGGCAATCTCCGGCCAGTGCCGAGGCAGGAGAAATCGGGAATGAGGGAATAAACACATGGACCCCTCGGGGCTCCTCTGCAGCAGCCAGGGGAAATGGTGACTGTCCCAGGCTGGCCATGCCCCTGCCACTCGTTTGGGACAAGATAACACAACTGCCCTGCCCCATCCTGGGATGGAGCATCCCTGCAGGATGAGCAGGACACACCTTGTCCTGTCCTGGAGCGAGCCCTGTGACAGCAGGTAACTCTCCGGGGTGCTGGAGATGGCTCAGTGACATGAACAAAGTGTTCACATGAACAAAGTGTTCTGGCTGCAGGAGCCAAACCTCAGAGTGTGATCACCTCCACGGCAACACTCGGAATCTCACCCAGCCTCATCCTGCAGCACCAACCACAGCAGCCAGAGAAAGGATGAGGCATCCAGATGTGAGTGCAGCGGGTTCTCCAAACCTGCCAGCTCCACACAAGTGTGATGTTCCCCAATGGAAAGTGAGCTCTCTGCTCCATTTCACATTTCTGGCCATCCACCAAAAGCAGAGCTGGCCTTGGCCAGGCTTTGAACAAACTCCTTGCTGAAAAACTCGGTGTGTTCTTCTGTTGGTTTGAAAATCCTGCCATTGGCAGTTTGGAAAAGAAGAAATCCAAGCGCTCCTCTTTTGCTTTAGGACAACAAAAAGAGCCACAGGTTGGGATTTAGGCTGCTCCATATCATAACACTCCTCAGCAGGGAACGAGCTCTGGGATACCCAAGCCCCTCTGCACTCCCAGACTGGCAAAGGAACAGTGCTGCCCTTTCACTCCTCTCTGCTGATCTTCCAGAAAAGCAGAGCAGTGATATTTAAACTGCCCTAACATGGAAAACATCCCCTTCTCCAGGCTTTGGCATCTGGAAATCACAGCAGTGCCCTGTGCCTGGTACAGCACAGAGGGTGTGAATCCAGTGGGAGTGGAAAGAAAAGAATAAAAGCTAAGAACAACTGCAGAGAACACCCTGGGAAGTGCTTCCCACCACAGAGCTTTATCCTGCAATTATAAAGCTCGTCAAGGTGCTTATGTTTGAATTAAAGTGCCAATTTTCAGCCAATGGCCAGAGAGAGACCTGGCAAAGTCTCCCCCACCCTGAGCTGCAGCCTCACGTGGCACTCAGTTATTTGTTATTTGTTAGTTCCTCCACGCTCCTTGCTCCCATCTGAACACACTACAGAAAACCATCCAAAAACCCCTTCTCTCCAAACCAGCTCCTTCATGCAAAATTGCCCACGTGATCTGATTGTTTATGCTCTGCATCTCAGCCTCTTCACAAGCCTGCACAAGTGGCTGCTTCTGATCCATTCCTTCTTTTCTGCCTCGTTCCATGAATCCAAATCAAAAACACTTCTCCCAAGTGGGTGAAGTGCTCGCAGAAGGTGGAAGGCACTGCTGTTATTTTCCCTGCCATATGCTCCCGAGACAGTTCCCAGCTCTGCCTCAGATTATTCCCGAGCCCAGATGCTCCGTCATCCGTTGCCACCTGAAATGCTGAACTCCAAGATCTGTTGGCGTGGCATTGGCTGCCCGGAGCCTGGAGGGACTTGGATTTGAAGGCAAAGATCTCGTAATTATTACAACCGTGAGCAAATATCCCAAAAAATGACCATTCCTTGTTATCCATGCAGGGATCCGAGGAGAAAACAACAAAACAAACCAAAAATGCACACGGGCTGCTGCATTTTTGCCCTTTTTCAGCACCAAACCTCTCCTGGAAGTGGCAGCAGTTTCACCACAAACCCTGCAGCTCAGTGCTGGTGTTAGGAACATGCCAAGCCACGCTCATTTCCTGCAACCAGGTCTTCCTTTAAAGGGGGGAAAAAAGTCCCAGCAGCAGCTGTGATCCCTTCAAACACCAATGCCAGCTTTCCAAAGGGCAATCGAGGCACTCATGCTTTGCAAGCAGCCACGGACACGGATTCTCAAATGTGCTGTTTGTGCTGCTCGTCCTGTGCATCCCGGATTTGCTGCTTCGTGGGGACCAGGCTGCCAAGATATTTCTTTGGAAGATAATGAGAACATCTGCTGCTTCAGCAGCAAAACAAACTCCGACAACAGGCACGGGGATCAGCAAAACCCCGAGTGCAGAGCAGGCAGGAGACGCCTCTCGCACGGCTCAGAGGGTTTTGGCTCCAGGAGCTCCCTGAGGCGGGTGCTGAGTGCCCAGAGCCTCCCCTGCCAGCCCCAGAGCTGCCTCTGCCTCCCCTCCTGGGGCTGTCTCAGCAGGGAATCAGCTCTGGGAGCTGCAGGAGGGGCAGCACCTCCTCGGCCTGAAGAGCCCAAATTCACCCCCAGCAGTGCCCCACAGGGCAGGATGCCCCGCTCTGCACTGGATCTCCAGATCTGGCTTTCAAATTGCTTTAAGATCTTCCTCTAAGGCAAGAATGAGAGAATTGGGGCCACTGCCCAGAACTTCCCAGTGACCACTCCCACGGCAAAGGCTGCAACACCTCAGCTGGGCATTAGTGGACAATGGGACTGTGGCCACTTCCTCTCCTCCCTCCAACAGTGCTGTCCGACAGATTTGGAGTTCATCAGCATGAATGAGCACGTTCCAAGCAGAATCCCGGGATGGGCAGCCCAGCAGGGATGGTCCCAAGGCTTTGCAGGGCTCCCTACAGGGTGCAGCATGCAAGAGCTGAGCCAGGCAGCGCAGGGACGGGGTGAAGCCACAGAGCTTTTTGCTTTGGGAAGTCGAGTGCTGCTGCAGGAGCAGTGGAAATTCATTCTCCTTCAGGAAACCGCAGCTTCGGGAGCAAAGGAGCCGCTCCAGAGGAGGAAACAGGACATGGACAGGTTCGGGTGGAGATCAGAACCTCGGGGGATGCCAAGCCAGTACTCACCAACGGAGCAAATGTCTGTGAAATGGTCCTCACCTTCTTCTGCATGAATCAGGTCGTTTTTGCTCTTCTTTATTGCGGCTCTTTTCAACACTGCGTGCAAATTAAAGAGAAAATGCCCCGTGAGGATGCAGAGTGGATTCTCTCTCCCCCTCCCTTCACTCTCCGGGGCCAGCATTTCCTTCCCAATGCCAGCTTAAAGCTCTCCCACAAGGCTACCCTGGAGCAAACCGGACAACCCACAACCCCGCAGGGCCTCTGCACGCCTCAGTGCAGGGCGCTTCACTCCTTTGACCTTCCAGCTCCTGCAGGTTTGCCAGGCACAGCTCTGCACACAGCAGATGCAGGAGGGCGAGGGGGTCACTGCAGCCTGCTGGGCCTCTCAGCACAGCACACAGGCTGGGCAGGGTCACCGGGCCTTCCCGAGCCCCACCGGGCTGGGGGGTGAGTGCTGCCAGCCCTGAAACCGCCAGTGCTGCTTGCAGCGGGCTCCACGAGGGAGTCAGCGTTTACAGAGCTCAGGTTACCACCCAGCGATGCCTCGAGGAGCAGAAATGCTGCGTGGAAAAAGCGGCCACACATCAGTGAGCAGCCCCTCAGCAGCACCCAGTGTGCAACTCCTGCCCTCTGGGGATGGTGGAATTCTTTGAAAACACGTTTGGTTTGGTTGTTTTTTTCCAAAAGCAGCTTTAAGTGGGGAGGGAAAACATCGCTACGTTTACTCCAACAGGGAATGAGAGCTCTGCACTGTCCACCCAGAGCACGAGGGGGAGGGAGGTGAGGCAGGAGCACTGAGGACGCTGCTCCCGGGACCACCTACCTGCAGAACCTTGAGAAGTGGCAGAAAAAAAAAAAAATCACGTTGGTACAGTTTGGTGACAGCTTCGAGACATACGGTAACTAAGCAGCACCTTCTATCAGCAGTAAGACACCCCACGGTGTGGTGATACAGACTGGTCCGTGGGCACACACAGCAAAGCCACTCACGCTGCAGAGACTGCCCCGGGGAGGCTCCTCCACTACATCCCCTCGCCCTACACGGATTTCCCTGCCTGGACAGAGACGTGGATGCGCTTCCTCCTCCTAAGGGTTGTGCTTGTGTCACTTCAAGGGAACACCCAGAGCGTCACCCGGAGAGGATGCTCTGAACCTGTGATCTGGATCCATTATGTTGCCAATAACCCTTTGTGCTCCTCGCTGTCCCACCCAGCTCTAGGCGGGATCCTCAGTTCCAGCAATATCAGCTTTGGGGTCCCTCTGGCTGCGTCTGCCCCAGTACACTCCAGCACGTCCAGGGCCATCCTCAGCACTGGGATTAAAATTTTCTAACACTCCCTGGCAGGAATTGAGCAGCTTTTTATCTTCTCCCCCAGAAAACTCCTCAGTGTGTTTGGCAGTGAGGTTGTGCCACCTCTCCAGGCACCCTGGATATCGTGTCCCTCTGTTTTGGGAACTCAGAGAATTTACCAGCATAGGCCTGGGCTGCTCCACACCAGTTCCTCCAAGGCTGGGAACATTCTCAGGCTCCTTTAGCTTTAGGACAGGAGGAGCCCGAGCTTCTCTCCGTGCCTCGCACCCACCTCGAGTTTCTCACACCTCTCAGACTGCTCCTCCAGACACAAATTCCACCTGAAGCCTGACAGCCACACGCTGGACAGGCTCCCCCAGCTCACACACACACACCCCCGACACGCACACGAGGACTGGCCAAGCACACCTCAGCCCTGACCTGCTGCAGCCCCAGCTCTTCCAGCCCCAAATCCTCCCCAGCGCAGGTCACCGGGCTGGCCAAGGCGGACCAGCGGCCGGGCACCTCGGCGCTCCGAAGAGCCCCGCGGCTCGGAGCCAGGCGCAAAACCACCTGGGGACTGTCACCGGTGACCTGGGCACGCGGGGCCGGCGGGGAAGCTGCCCCTGTGTGCCACCTAAGCCCCTGGTGATTTGCAATCCACTCACTGTTGTAGCTGCTGCCGCTGCCAGTCTCTGCCGGCGCCGTGCCTTGAGGAATCGGCCCTTCCGAGGCGGCCCTCCCTGACAGTGAATGGGAGGAGAAAAAAAAAGAGGAGGGGGAGGGAGGGGAGGGGAAAGGAGGAGACATGGGAGGACGAAAGATGGTCAGAAAAGGGAGAGGGAAGAGTCTTTAACTGAGCTTTGAGCGGCTGGCGCATCCTAAGAGCTGTCGGGGCTGGAGGCACGGGGGGAGCATCCCCGCGGCCTCGCTGCTCGGCTCCCTCAGGCCGTCCTGCCGCGCCGGGCTCGCACGTCGGAAGGAAGGATCACCACACCCTGTTATGTCTTACTGCTTACGGCTAACAGGGGGCTCAGTCCCTGGTCAAATCCGTTCGGAGCCCTGCCTTCTCTCGGTCAGCGCATTCTCTCTTCTCCATCCTCCTGGCAGCTTCTACCCCCTGCACACACGGCCAGCCACCCTCGGCAGGGCGTGGGCACCGACCCCGAGGGCACATCCCCGTCCCAGGGCGGTGTGGGGTGTCCCATAACTGCTCCTCAGCCACCTGCAGCCTGGAGGAGCCCCGGGAGAAGGGGCTCCGCGGCCGGATTTGTGCCGGGTGCATGCGGGAGGCTCCTTCCTGCTCGGGAGGAAGGCGTGGCAGTGACGGCAGCTGAACCTCTCCCGTGGCACAGGAGGAAAAGTGCCCAGCAAAGCCACCTACCGTCCAGAGGGGACTTCTCCTCCGCGTTCTTGTCCTCCTCGGCCAGCATGACCTCCTCTGCAAAAGGAAAACCGGCCAGGGTCAGCCTCAGGTTCCTCACGGGCCTGCTCCCACACCGGCTGGTGGGGGCGGCTGGTGCCCGGCCCGGTGCCGCCCGCCTCACCCCAGTGCCACCCTTCAATTCACGGCTCAGGGCGGTGTTTCTCATCTTTCTCACCCCGTGTCCCTCATGCACAGGGGGAGGATTCCAAACAAACCCCTTCCTCCCGTGCTCTCCCTCCTCACAACCACCCGCTCCCGTTTCTTTGCCCAACTCTCATCCCCAAGGCTCTTGTGGACACCAAGGAGCTCCCTCCAGGCCGGGCAGGGCCACAAGGCCCCACAGGCCCCGGGAGGGTCCCTCCGGCCCATCCACCCTGGAGACAGCTTGGGAATGATGCTCCACACCCACGGCTGCTCTTTTGTCTCCAAAAAACCAGGATTCAGCCGTGGGGAGCAGAGTGGTGGCACAGGGGGACACCAGATGGGTCAGCAGGAGACTCGGTGTCACCAGCAGGACACTCGGTGTCACCAGCAGCAGACTCAGTGTCACCACAGAGCCATCCCATCAAATCCTTGTCCAAATAAAATCCACAGCAAGTTTTCCACGGAGGAGCTCTGCCCAGCACAGTGTTTGCAACCCCACCCTGGTGCCCCATTCCTCTGCAACTCATCTCCAAAATACAACCGTGCACTTGTCTAAATTAAAGAAAAACTGGGAAACACTAAAAACCATCCTCCTCAAACTGGATCTTTTTTTATCTGTGTGAAAGACAACCTCAGTTTCCTGAGGTTTCCCAGGGCAGTGCCACCCCCCTGGGCAGTTTGCAGGGCACCCCACGCTGTGCCAGTAATTGAGAGCACACTCAGAGCCACAGATTTTCAGTTTGCTGCTGGAAAATGATGGGGGGAATCTGCTAAAGGACAGCCCAAAGCACACAAAATATTGAGCTGGCAGCTGGCAAACTCCACACTTCCTTCTATTCTTACAAATGGCAAATTCACACGCCTGTATTTCCATCAAGTTTGGGCTCTTACTAAAACATCTGACACCCTGTTCCCACCAAATTTTGCTTTAAAGTCCATTTAAGCCTGTCTAGATGGAAGAGCAACTTCAGAAAAATAAATACAAATAAACCAGAGGTCAAACATCAAAGTGTGAGGCTGAGAGCTGTCTAGAAGGATACCAGAGGGATCAGCCTTATATAAGCCCATATAAGCCACACAAGCCTTATATAATCTCATTATTAATCATCTGGGAGAGAGAGGCAATGATACTTTAATAAGACGGCAAATTGAGAAGGCTGAAAAATAATAGCAAGCACTGAGGAAGGCTGGAAACCCAAGCAGAGGGGAAGAAAATACAAAAGTGCAAAGTAATGCACCAGAGATGTGACGGAAAGGAGAGTTGGGAGGGTAAAAAAGCCAAAGCTGCACTTTAAAAGATGCAAAATCCTTCCAAAACCCCACAAGTCGAGCCTACAACTCCCACCTACAATTCAGGTGGGTTTCAAGGCTTCTTAGGCCAGGCCAGAAGAGTGAAATGGGCATTTCTGGACAGTTCAAGAGACTTCTCTGACCAACCAGCACCTCAGACCAAAAGGTTCTTCTGAAGTCCTGCTTGTACTGATGTTTGGGGGCTAAAATATGGGAGGAATTAAACTGCAATTCCCAGTGTGACTGCCCTAAAACACAAGTAAGGGATGGGTTAGATATGGAAACCCTCCCCAAAGGCTGCTGGTATCAAAATACTCTCACCTTCAAATTTCACAGCTCTGCAAACCTTTGCCCCAAATTCAGAGCCCTGAGTTGGTGCCCAAACAAATCTCCACCCATAAACACAGCTGGGCTCAGTTTTACTGTTCCCCTAAAATAACCCGACCCCATTCCAGCTCTGAAATTCCCTCAAGCCTCGCTCTCCTCCCGCAGCGTTCCCAGGTTCTCTTCTCTGATAATTAATCCTGTCTGCCTCATGTCCTCTGGGAATCCAAAGGACCACAACCACCCCGGGAGGTTTTTAATGCTAAAAAAGAGAGCTCAGCAGGTTCCTCAGCACTGCTGGGAGGGGTTTTTAGCCAGCCAGCATCCTGAACAGAGGCTCGGGAGCTGCTTTGCCTTAATCATCACTAACAGAGCCCGGAAGGAGGTAACAGGGCACCTGAAAAACCCCCCAAAAAAGTGCCTCTGCATTAGGAGAAATGTGCAGCAGAGAGACAGGATCAGATCAGCAATTTTGAGCCTCCAAACAAAGGCTCAGGGGCTTTGCCAGGGTATCAGAGCCAGGGGTGTCTCGGCAGCAAGATGAATTTTTGGTCATTAAGTGCTGGGTGTGACTGGGCTGGAAATGAAGGCAAAGCAGCAGAAAAAGTGGTGCCCCTTCTCCTTCTCTTTGGTGTGGAGAGGGAGGACACTGGGGGCTCAAGAGAGCAGCAGATCCCTGGAAATAACTCGCGCTCAACAGGCAGCAAGAGGTGAGGAGAAACAAAGAATAAATGAATTTAATCTCTGGCTTGGCAAACAGAAGAAGTTCTTTAAAATGCAGCCGTTAGAAGCGGCTGTCACGCTCTCCCTGGGAGCCTGGCTTTGTCTTTGTGGCAATTATGCTCCCCTGGCATCTCACATGGGGCTCAGTGCTGGAGGTGTCTTTTCCCATCTCTATCAAAGGCTCGGGGCTCTGTTCTTCTAAAGAAAGCTGAAACCTGGAGTTCACAAAGCTCTGCCGTGGCAAGGGGTGGCCTTGAAGTGACAGAGGGCTGGGAGAGAGGTGTGAAACCATTCCCAAAGCCTGGCACTCCAGTTTTGTGTGAAAAAGGTGGATTTGGAGAGAATTAAAATGCAGAAGACGTGAAACTTGATTAGCCCTGAACGGGAAGACTTTGAGTCTCTGAGCAAAGTGTTTTCCAAATGCTGCATGTCCTTGTAAGATAAGAGAAACATCTTCAAAAGAATATTTGTGGGCTTAGAAGCTCTGTACTCTGTGTGGAGAACTCGTAGTTCCCTGTTCTCCAGAAATGCAGCATCCCAGCCTCGGATTCCTGCAGCTCTGAGGAGTTCAGTGGAGAAAACAGCAAAATAAAAATCATTTGTGAGGATTACACTGCTTGGATTTCCCACTTTTTAATTCCTCTGGAAAGCACAGTTGCCTTCAGACTGAAGGGGGGGAGGTTTAGGTGGGATATTGGGCAGGAATTGTTCCCTGGGAGGGTGGGCAGGCCCTGGCACAGGGTGCCCAGAGCAGCTGTGGCTGCCCCTGGATCCCTGGCAGTGCCCAAGGCCAGGCTGGACGAGGCTTCCAACCCAAACCAGTCAGGGATTCTGTGATAATTCAAATTACAGACGTGAATGGGAAACATTAAAGATGCTTAAGAATGGTCAATGAATGATAACCAAGATATTAAATTAAAATTATTGTTGGCTGAGGGGAGGTAGGGCACAGATAAAGGAGGGATTTTAGTCACTCACACTCCTTTTGGTCCTAAAAGAGCCCTTGAGGTAAAACCCTGAGCGCTACAAAGGACGAGGGCTCCTCCTGTCCAGCTCCAGAAACCACTCAGAAGACATAAAAAAATTACAGAGCAAAACCAATCTAAGGATTAAGACATCATTTGGTGAAGCACTGGAATGCAGCTCTCCACCCTCCCTGCCCTGCATCAAAAATAAATGCAGGAAAACAAAATGAACAAACCAAATGCTCGGGGAGGATATTGGAAATATTGGAAAGCTGGTGAGGCTCCCAGGGGAAGAGAGGGGATTGGGTTGATTGCTTCTGGGTGCTCCAGAGCAGAAAAAAATTAGAGGAAACAAGGCAGAGGGAGATTAAGGAAAGAAAAGTAATTAAAAGAACTCCTGAATGCTCCCTCTCACCACAGAAAGGCAACAGATTTAAAGCGAGGGCAGGACACGGCTTGATGGGGTTGGTGGATTTTCTAAAACCAAACTGAGCGTTAACACGTGGATCTCTTTGCTCCAAGAGTCAACGAGGTCAAGGCTGGCAGAAGGATTTAAAACCAATTAGATATTCCCAGGAACAATGACCAAATCCTCTGGAGCTCCATTAGAGCAGAATCCCAGGAGCTTTTGCTCTTCCCTTTGTGCAAACAGCTCCTGCCCGGGGCTGCTGCGCGGGATTGCTGCCCAGCTCTGCCTGGGACTGTCCTCCCTGGCTGTGTCCCTTCCTCCAAATCCCAGAAGAGCAACTCCAGATCATTTCAGAGCTGAAATCCCCCAACCAGACCTGGGAAATCCCCGTCGACGGCACAGTCCCAATTTTCAGTGCCTCAATCCTAAAGCCTGGATCCTCTGCTCTGCTTTGCCTTCGCGTCACATTTTTATTCAAAGATTTTATTAACGCTGCTAAGCTGATTTTAATTACTGTTATTATTCAGCTGTGCTAGGAAGCTCTTTTATATTCCCATTGTATTCTTGACAACGCCTTTACGGAGTATTTTTACCATTCCCTGATTCAGCTCTTTTCCATGCACTTCCCCGTTCCACAAAACCTTCTGGGTCGGGTGTTATTAGGCTAAAAAATGTGCATTTTGCAGCAGTTTCACTCGAGGTTGGCGTGGCATTTATTTAGCCCTGGCAACACAGAAATGGAAGAGGCAGGAATTCCCACAGGGATGTGAACTGGAGCAGAGGTTGGCTGTACATTTTATAACTCCTCCATCCTGGGTTCCTCCCAAGTTCAGCTGGTGATGGGCAGAGCAGGCCCCAAAGTGACCCAAACCCTGCAGGGGAATTCCCAGCTCTGTTTTATTGACAGAGGTCAGGATTTGGAGACCAAAAATCACCAAGAGCCTTAAAAGCAGGACAGGACTGGAAAGGGAGAACCCCGGAGAACCCTGCTGCAGCCGCTGGGCAAAGCAGGAATTGATCTGAGTCTGGGGTTGCACAGGAGCTGTAAACTAATGAGAAGACAAATTCTAAATGGGAAGGAAAGGGAATTATTTCTTTTCTGGTTCCTCCAGAGCCACAGAATGAAGGGTGGCTGCCTGAGTAGCTGTTGAACAGTCACAGTGGATAAAAACCTGACAACACAAGTGGCCCTCAATTGTCACCCTGTGCAGCACTACAAGAAATGGAGGGTTTGAACCACCCCATAAACCGCTGACATTCCTGTTTTATATTCAGCTGTAAAGAGCAGAGATGAAGCTGATCTGTCTAAAAAGGCACCCAGGAATCCCTCTGAGAAACCACAGCTTCCTTTCCTCCCCATCCTTGTTTTGAAAGGCCTTTTCACTGGGCTCAGAGATTGAAAAGCAAACAAGGAGAAAATCACCCCCCTGCATGAAAGAATTGACTGTGGCTGTGTCAATATAGAAATATCAGCTGCTGCATCGGGCAGGAAGGTTATTGGTGATCATTGCAGTCTGATAAAAAGGAAAAGAATTCTATGTTCTGCTCAGTGAGGGTGGCCGGGTGCTGGTTAAGGCTGCTCAGAGAGCAGTGGTCAGTTCTGGTGGTTCTGAAGCAATGTTAGTATGGGCTGGGGGGAGCTTTGTGTGAGGTCTTTGTAGCTCATAAAAAATGGCACTCGGGTGAGTTTTAGCACCACAGAAAGAAAGAAAGGCTGACAGAGCAGCCGGGGCAGGGAGTAAATGAAACAGAAATGACTCACGGAAGGGAACAGTTTCCCCTCGGTGGAGGCTCTGGGCACTCTTTTATAATCTCCTGTATTAGGACGATTCCTTTGATCTTAGGCATAAATAAAGATCTCAGCTCCTTTAGTTTTGCTTCTACCAAACCGAGATCTTTTTGCCGTAACTTCGGTGCAAACGCTCGGAAAGAATTCCAACAAAACCGGCGAGTGCTGGCTGGGCCCTCCCCAGGCTTGGCTGCACCAAGGACTAATTCTGGAGCCCATCCCCAGCCCTCACTTGCCCCAAAACACATGCCAGGAGAGCCCTGCCTTACCTGCTTTGAAGATCCACTCCAGGTACCCGTTGAGCTCCCGCTCGATTTGCTGCTGCCTGCGGAGCTTCAGGAACGCCCGGCGGTTCTCCACCCTCTCTCGCTCCTTGGCAAATTCACTGCAGGGAGAGGAGAGAGGGAAAACCCATCACAGGCAGCCAGGGCAGGCACACAGCCCTCCCTCAGCATTCCAGAGGGGGTTCGGGGAGCCCGGGGAGTCCCGGATGGGAGCAGGGAGTGGAAACCACAGCAAGGGACTTATTGTTGTCCAACAAATTATTCCTTTGGAGCTCAGCTGCTTCTCTGCCTCTCTGATCCTGAAAAAGACCTGCAAAATTCCATGTGCACACACCACAGCCAGTCATGAAACACAAATTATCATCCTCAGTGCTAAAAGCCATCCTCCAGCTCTCTCCACAGCACGATCTCCTCTAGAAACACACGAGATCAGCACTTTTCTGAGGAGATCTGCTCTTCCCTGTCAGCCTTTCTTCGAGTTTTCCCAGGCTTTAGGTGATTGTGACAAGCAGAAGTCAAGTGAGAAGAGTGAGTGAGGATGGATACTCTGGGGTGGAGCTGAAATAGCCCAGCTATTCTGGCTTGAGGGCAAAAATGATCCTGCTGCCTGCTAAAATCCCATGGAAAGCAAGAATCTGGGTATCAGCACCAGAACAGGGCAGGCAGAACGGAAAGTTCATCCAACCAGCACAGAAATCCTGTCCAGGTGCATCCCACTGGTCCAGCTGGGATGATGCTGAGGAAGGAGTGCCACCAGCCTAAGACAACCCGTGCTGGGGCTTTCCCTATGGAATTCCTGGCACCTCTGGGAATTTTCTGATGCCCCACAGGGAGTTTGTGGAGCTCCAAAGCAGCCTCTGCAATCCCTGTGTTAAGCACACACTGGGGTGTCTCCCACAACAGCTCTGCATGGATAAATTGGGATCATGAGGCATCAGCACTTCACTCCTTTGACGTCTTAACTCTGCTGTGTCCTTCACACCTTCAGTTTACTACTAATTAACCAGCTAATGAATGATTTTTACTCAAATCCCACCTAATCAATGATTATTGCCCTCACGAGCTCATCAAAAGCCAGCAAGGAGCAGGAGCTGGGAGAAGAATGGGGAGGAAAAAGGAGCTCCAAGTGCCAGGGGCAGCTTTGCACTCGCAGCCTGCAGCTGGTCCTTCCGAGGTGCCACTTCTGCTTCGTGTGGCAGGAGTGTGACCCACGGAGAAGGGGCTGGGGGAGGACCCAGCACGGGTGGGGAGCTGAGCTGGAATCTTCATGCTGGCAGCACATCCTGGGCTCCTGGCTCCCCTCTCCTGTCCCCACCTGCCAGGACAGCCCCTGACCCCTTCTTTGGGGCAGAGGGAGTCGAAACACGGCCCTGAGCCGACGGCTCCTCCGTGGCACTCAGCACATCCCCGGGACCCTGCAGTGCCAGCTGGGTCACCCCTCTTCCCTTTTAATGCTCTCATTCCTGCCTCAGCCCCTGCTGCCCGAGGCCAGGGACCTTCCCTCAGGCTGGATTTCTGTCTGGAGCAGGAGGAATGGGATCAGGCAGCACGAGGTGACAATGTGAATTTCAGTTTCCAGGCGTGGCGTCAGCACAGATTTCCCAAGGGAGGAGATGACACCAGTGGGAAGTTTCCTGGAGGATGCCCATGGGCAGGAAGGATGGCAAACGAGCCACGGCACTGCTCCCTCACCCCTCAGGAGCAGGAAGGGGAGAGCTCTCCTAGCAGAGCTTTTCATCTTCTGCCAGGTCCTGTCTGGCCTGAGGACAGTAAAAGTTCCCCAGGACTTGTCCCTTTTATCACAACTTTGTATTTCAAAGTCACAAAACAGAAAGGACCCGCAAGGATCAAAGTCCAAAATCTCAGGTGGAAGGTCTGTACTTTAAAAGTGTAAGGAAATGAGGGAGAAACTGCTGGAAGTTGCAAACCTTCGGCAGTTCCTGTACAACCAAACACGGATCTCCCAAGGCACCAGTGAGGGACAGGGTGAGGTTAAAGCCACCTGTGCCCTCCTGCTCCCTGGAACTGGCCACCACAGAATCCCTGAATGGTTTGGGTGGGAAGGGACCTCAAAGCTCACCCAGTGCCACCCCTGCCATGGCAGGGACACCTCCCACTGTCCCAGGCTGCTCCAAGCCCCAATGTCCAGCCTGGCCTTGGGCACTGCCAGGGATCCAGGGGCAGCCACAGCTGCTCTGGGCACCCTGTGCCAGGGCCT
>VYXC01006845.1:58945-80295 GCA_013397175.1 Platysteira castanea
CCCAGGGCTGCTCCCTCTGCTCCTCCCAGCCTGGGCTGAGCCCAGGGCCTGTCCTGACCCAGCTGCAGCCCCAGCTCTCGGCTGGTGAAACCTCCCGAGGCTCCCGTGGGCCACTGCTCGAGCTCGTCCAGGTCTCTGTGCAGGCATTGCTGGAGAAGTTGGGAATGGAACTCCCAGGAGAAGGCGATTCCCTGGGTCTCTGCCCCTTAAATTCCTTCTGAATGCCCCAGAGCTGCTGCACAATCAGGTGCAAGACTGGAGGGTCTCAATTTAGGATCTTCCTGGTGAAAGGAGCTCCACTTGTTCTTTCTTATTTCAGGAGACGGGAGAGAGGCTTGATGAAGCTGGGACTTGTTAAAAAGAGCATTTTCTATATGAAATGTAACAATAAACGATGTGTGTCTCTTCCACTCCATCCATCACCATTCAGGAGCTGAAATATTCCCCATTTGCTGCAACTGGAAAACTCCCAGAATTTCCCTTTGAGAGCTCTTCAACGAGTTTCAGAACGCATTCAAAGAAAGGGGGAAAATGATCTCAAAATGCCGTATTTCATCTAAAAATATTTCAACTGAAGTTTCCCTGCCAGCTCCAAATGAAAACACAGAAAGCCCCGTGGGAAGGGTTGGGAGCAGTAAATAAGTTTCCTCTTTTATTCAGCATAATTCCCCTTTATGCCATTGACTTGCAAAAATCTCCCAAATCACCAGAAAGGAAAAGCCTGAGCAGAAATTTGCTGCTTCCTGCCCAGTTTTACATCCAGGACTTTTTTCAGAGCTGGTTTTCCACGCTTTGGCCAGTTCTGGAATGCGGAATGATGTTTTTTGGGAGGGTGAGGAGACAGATTTCCCGGAGAAGCTGTGGCTGCCCCATCCCTGGAAGTGTCCAAGGCCAGGCTGGACAGGCTTGGAGCAGCCTGGGACAGTGGGAGGTGTCAGATTCCTCAGAGACACCCAGGACAAACAGGATCCAAAGGCAGTGCATCCATCGTGGAAACCACATCCAGTCAGGCTCAAGGTGTCACATTTTCCTTCTCGAGAGCGGCCGGTGCTTAATGTCACCGGGGAGATGGATGGTTGTTGCTTATCACCTTGGTGGGTGGCAGAGTGAAATAAATCTCGGCGTGAAATATGCAGTGAGAGCCACTCCAGGGCAATTCCAGAGCCCCCCAAGCCACACCAGAGACAGAGGCAGCTCCTGAATAACCACCAGGCTCAGTAAATGTAATAAACTCATGAAATTCTAACTAAAATTCTTAAAAGTGCTTTCTCCATGCTGGTCTTAAATTAAAAATATTGTCACAGCCATCAAAAAAAAATCACCAAACCACGATCTTCACGCCCTGAGTGTGTGATTAACTTTCTGTGTGACAGCAGAGAGCTGGGATGGAGCATCCTGATGATCCTCCCGGTTCGGGTTTCAGGGCACACGCCCAGGGCAGCGTCGGTGCAAGACTGATCCCATCCTCAGACCTCTGCGGTTCAGGTTTGCTGCTCAGAAATCAGCCAGAAACGCTTCCCACTCGCGGGGAAAAGGCACGGAGAGATGAGACAGCACCGCTGTCAGCGCTGACAGTGCTGGTGATTAGCGACTCGTAATTACAGCGCAGGTAATTAGCTCCTCATTGAGAAGGATCCCACGTTCAGATCGCAGGAAACCTCAGACTTTACACAGGAGAGCAGCCCCCATCCCCGGAGCTGTTGTTCAGGAAGCAGTGGATCTTGGAAGGACTTCCAGCCGCTCCTGGAAAGCAGCTGTGAAGAACTTTCGGAATTTTAAGTCGTAAAATTAACATTAAAAAAAAAAAAAAATCCAGCGAGGTTTAGGATTGGCTTCGTCTGCAGCCCGAGTGCACCCAAGGAATGCCTGAAGCTGAGCCTGGTGGCAGGTGACAGCTCAGGGGGACAGCCGGTCCTGCCTGGAGAAGCGCAGCCCTCGGCGCGGAGAGGAGCCGGGGCAGGAGCACCCGAGCGGGTGAGCGCTGGCAAAGGGACCGGCCCGGACCGCAGATGCTGGAGCGAGCTCCTCTGGGGCCAAACCCATCGCATCTCCAGGGGGAGAACCCGGGCGGGCCGGGACGGGAGGCGGCTTTGCTGCTGGAAGGTGGAGCTGTGCCCCAGGAGAGGTTTGAGAGCTGCCAGCAGCCTGGGAGCATCCTCGGGAGCAGCGAGGGACAGGCTGGGGGCAGGAGGTGGCAATCAGCGGCTCCAGGGCTGTGTGACAGAGCCACAGCAGCAGCTGGGGCCAAAATCTCGGGTTGTGCTCCTCGGGGGCTGCCCGGATGAGGAGGAAGCCTTTAAAATTCCTCTCGTGTTTCACTCAGCAAGGAAGGACCCTCCAAACACACTTGGGGCCGGTTTTCCTCTGAGGTTTCAGCCAGAACAACGCCCAGGAGGAATTTCCCCGAGGACAGGAAAGATGGGTGCCGAGGGCTTTACAAACACCTCGATGGTTGAGGGTCTTTAAGGAGAAATGGGTGCTGACGGCCTTAAAATGGATTTTAATGTCTGTGCCAACCTCGGGCCCCTCGGGTTTGTTACAGAACCCAGAGTTTGACCCAGCCAGTTCGAATTCCTGAACTTCAGGGTCATGGGAGAAACGGCACGAGGCTGAATCCCTGCACTTTGGGGGCACACAAAGCCAGGAGATGCTGCTGAGTTAGAAATGCACCATTAGGAGTTAGAAACCCGGCTCAGGGAAGAGACATCTGATTGTATCCAGGAGCAAATAGAAAAGCAGTGCCATTTCCAGCTGCCTGGGCACGACCCACAGCTGGGAAGGTGCAAACCCAAGAGGACAAACCTCAGCTGGCGTAACCCACAAGGGCTGCAAACAGAACGACAGGAGAGCAGCAAAACCACGGATTTCTCCCCCACAACACCAGGTCTTTGCCACAGCAAAGGTCAGGGAAAGCTCGGGAGGAGCTGAATTTGGTTATTCTCATCCACAAAATGCTCAGAAATCTGCAGGCAGAACTAAAAATAGTTTGATGCCTCTGCCGTGCTGCTCTGAAAACGTGAGGAGAGATGAATTGGTGTATTGTGAAACCACTGCTTTCAAATGGTTCCAAAAATCACGACCGGGTCACCACTGAACACGGGCACAGCATCTTGATTGGAAAGGGCACGAGGAACAAGAAGAAAAAACATGGAAATTCTCCT
This sequence comes from Platysteira castanea, assembly GCA_013397175.1. Taxonomy (NCBI): domain Eukaryota; kingdom Metazoa; phylum Chordata; class Aves; order Passeriformes; genus Platysteira; species Platysteira castanea. The sequence continues at coordinate 62,107 of VYXC01006845.1, forward strand.
CATTTGGGCAAGGCAAAAACCTGAGGGAGGTGACAGGAAGCCCATCCACGGGGCACTGAAAACTGCTGGAACGGGAAACCAAACAGCGGATTCACCTGAAAAAACAGAATTTTTTTAGAATTCCTTTATTCTGGTGGCAGTTGGCACCTCTAAGGTAAGTTTTCCTGCATTTTGCTGAGAAGTCAGAGGTTATTAAAGAAGCAAAGCCCAGAGGCCTGAGCTGACAAAGCTCCAGGGCTCCTCACCCAGCCCAGGCTGTCCCATCAGCTGCTTGGAATCCCAAAGATCTTTGTTTCTCTTTCACCTGGAGCTGCAGCCAGCCAGGATCCCACTGGGAAAGGTCCAGACTGAGCCCTCAGAGCTGCTCAGCCCATCCCAGTACCCAGTGCTGGGGAACAAGCACTGGCTCCATCCATCCTGCACAGGGAGAGCTGCTCCTGCCTCCTCCTGAAGAGGGGAAAACTCAGCTCTCCTCCAGCAGCTGATGGGGATGAAAGAATCTCAGAGAGATCAACCTCTGAGCACCGAGCCAGGCTTCAGAGTCACTTTAATCACTGCCACAGCAACAAGAGGCTCCAAATGCAGGCCGGACATGGGATCTGTCCTGGATTTCTGGGAAGAGAAGAGGAACAGCACCGAGGGGAAGCTTTCAGTGCATCTTCCTCCCTCTTTTCCTTTGTCTTTGTGTTCAGCTTGTGCCAGTTTGACTTTGATTCCACCTAATCTGGTTTGGAAAGCTGCAAGGGCCTCAGCTGGGCAAACCTGGCTGGAAGAAGGCACTGACAAAGAGAGGAAAAGGAGTTCAAAAGCCTCATTTATCTCCTGGCCTCAGCCTGCAGCAATTGTGGGATGAACTTCTGGTTCTGTTCAAGTTTCCACTCCCAGGACAAAGCAGAGGCCCCAGGAAATTCAAATTTAGGTCTCCTATGTATCATTTTTATATTCCAGGCTTTCATTTCCACTGTGGCTTAAGAGAAGGGCAAATAAAGGGAGTCCAGCTCTCCTGGATGAACCAACACCACAGAAGGAGCAAAGGACCCACATTCAGTCGGATCAGTCACTGCTCTCTGCCCCCTCCTGCAAGGAACACACATTTCTCCCTCGTTTCCCTTTGCCATGATGGCTTTGTTAAAAAGGGTGATGAGTAAAGAAAAAGGAGAAAAGAAATTCTGCTTTTTTCTTCTCTTTCCCCTCCCTTTCAAGCACGGCCTTGGAACAGACTAAAAGCAAGGAGAAAGGCAGCAGAATCTCATCTCTTTCCGTGCTGCAGCTCTTCTGCTGCAAATAATTAACACCAGGCAAAGTCAGATCCCAGCAGGTAACGGTGAACGGGGAACAAATGCGCAGGGAAATGAAGGATTGTCGCTGTAATGAGGGGAAGGAGGACAGGAGAACACTCTGCCATCGGGACAAATTAATCAGCACCGCTCTCCTCCGGCCTCTGCACGTCTTGTTTTATGATCTCAGCCTGGCAGAAGTCCTCAGGATGGGAAAACTTGTCATGAAATTCAGCAGAGCGAGTCCCCGAGCCAGCCGGGCTCAGGGAGGTCGGGCTGGGGCTGTGCTGCCTCACAGGGACCTGCTCCAACCCACAAAAACCTCAGTGCCCCGGGGACAGCAGAGGCACAGAGATCCCCCAGGGAGCCTGGAGCACACCACAGCGAGGGTGTTGGGTGGGATGAAGCATCCAGACTGCTCGGGAAAGGGTGAGAAGAAGAATTAAATCCCTTTTTCCTGCCCCTTGTCCCCTGCGAGGTGCCAGGGGCTGTGTCCACCCCCAGGACAAAGCAGGGGCCTGGGGCTGTGTCCCGCTGTCACAGAGCTGCTGTCCCCATTCCAAAGCCTCCCCCCAGTCCCTACCCTGGGTGATCCCACAAAACCCAGGCGTGGCACATCCAGGACAGAGCAGTTCTGGGGAAAGCCCAGCCCAGGCCCTGCAGAGCCTCTCCATGCTCAGATATCACAGCCAGAGGAGCAAACCCCAGCAACAACCATCACTCTTCACCGCCTGGGCTGGAAATACCTCAGGCTCCACCATAAATATTGGAGGACACGACAAGCAGCATTTTTCACACTCGAGAGGCGCAGGCTCCCAGGATCCCAATGCATCATCCCGGGATCGTGGCCTCTCTGGCCAGAATTCCGGCTGTCTCGCCCCCCTCGGCGCTCCCCCGTGCCTGAAACCCTGCCAAAAAGCACTTAGCCTGGAAATAAGTTCAATCATCCTCCTGCCAGCATCCCAGGATAACGTTTATCCTCTTTGCAGTGTGTAATCCGCAGCATCGGAACGGTCACCGATGTGTTGTGGGCATCACCCGGCTCATCACCGGGCAGAGCTCACCCCTGGCTGTAGGAAACGCCGTGATCCCAGCAGCTCCTGGGGGAAAGCTGGGAGCTGGGATGGGGGGAGGCTGAGGGCTGGGAGGGGAACAGCAGTGTTGCCCTGATTTTTGCTAAAGCCTGCTGTTTTTAACCTTGGAGTCAGATTCTTTCTCACACAGTTTCATGTAAATAATGGCCAATGTTTACTTAACGGTATTTTCTGGTTTTCATTCCTTTTGTGATAAGAGAACTTTGATGAGCATCTTTCTTCTCCAGTGGGATTGAGAAGGAAGTGACATGTCCTCCAATCCCTTGTGGAGTTCAGAATTGTATAAGAATGTGACATATGTCAATAAAGTGGCCTTTTCCCTCCTTTCTGCTGAACCTGGCAGGTGTGAGAGCGTCTTTGTTGTGTTTTCCCAGACACACAGCAGCACCAGGAGAAAAACGGCACTGGGGTGGCTGCTGAGGGAGGGAACACCTGGAAACCAAGGTGGGAATGGGGATGGGATGGGATGGGATGGGATGGGATGGGATGGGATGGGGATGGGGATGGGTCTCCAGCCCTTGGGGGCACAGGACAAGAGCCTGAGGGCAAGAAACCAGGATTAAGTCAGAAAAAGCTTCACTGTAGGGCAGCATTTCTCAACTCCACGTGGGGATTTTTCCCTCCTTGCTGCAAACCACGTGCAGAGTCCAATAAAAAATCCATCGGGATGATCCCAGGACGTTTTGTGGCCAGAGGTGAAGCTGTGACATGCCAAGCAGCAAATGACCCCGTGTTCAAGGGACACAGGAGGGCAGCTGGGGTCAGCATTTCCTGACATGGTTTGCAGTCGGAACAATCCCATGGTGCCACCAGAGGCATCCAATCTTTTTTCCATGGAAAAGTTGTATTCCCTTTTATTGCTACCAGAGAGTTCACAAAGGATCTAATAAAGATAACCTCCCGCTGCAGCCAGCAGGGAAAGGTGTTCCCAGGGAAATACATTATGGATACACATTCCTAAACATTTTCACCGCTGCAGTTGTGCCACTCTTAGAAAATGCCACCTCAATTTCTGGGAAGCAAGGGGCCCCAGCCTTCTGGAACAGGGATAACATCACCACAGGGGCTGGAGGGATGGGCCAGCAAAGCTTCAAGCAGATGTCGAATCTCCTAATTCCACCTAATTGTCAGTTATTTATTTTTATCATTTATATTTTCCCTTTTTCTCTGTGTGTCTGTGACTGGGGAGTTGCCCCAGCACAATTCCCAGCACGTGGTCTGAATTCCAGAATAATTGCACAGTTCACAGGCAGAAGGAAATGAGCTCCTGGGTGTTTTCGGTATCGAAAGGGAGAGGAATTTCTCCTCCTGCTCCTGCTCTCCTGGCCCTGTGCAGCCCCGAGCTCCCCAATCAGCAGAAGCTCCTGCAGAAGGAAATAATCTGCATTTTTCTGGTCCGTTGGGTTCTGCGGGGCCGCTGAGCTCTGTCAAGCGCCAGCGAAGGAAAAGGGAGTGGGGAGGGAACAAAAGTGAGGAGCAGAAAGGAAAATCCCCCCCGAGGGACACAGAACCACTGCCTCAGAGCGAGTGGTGTTGCCCTGGTTTTTGCTAAGCCTTCTGTTTTTAACCTTGGAGTCAGATTCTTTCTCACAGTTTCGTGTAAATAATAGCCAATGTTTACTTAACGGTATTTTCTGTTTTTCATTCCTTTTGTGATAAGAGAACTTTGATGAACCTCTTTTTTCTCCAGTGGGATTGAGAAGGAAGTGACATGTCCTCCAATCCCTTGTGGAGTTGGGAATTGAATAAGAATGTGAAATATGTCAATAATAAAGTCTTTTTCCTCCTTTCTGCTGAACCTGGCAGGTGTGAGAGCCTCTTTATTGTGTCTTCCCAGACACAAGTGGGGTCCAGCTGGAGAGCCCTGGACATTCCATAAAAACCAGCAAACCCCCTGGATTTCAGGAGCCGTCTCCATCACAGCTCCCCTGCGCGCCTCTGACCACGCCAGGAAAACTCCTGATCCCCCTGGAGAACAACCCAGTATCTCCTGTATCTCCTGTATTTCTGGGACACAGTTCCTGTATTTCTGGGACACAGTTCCTGTATTTCTGGGACAGTTCCTGTATTTTCTGGTGAGATCCAGCCAGGCCAGGGGGAGCTGATCCCAGTTTCCCCAGTCAGAGCCCTGCCTTTGGCACTGGGGGAGCAGGTGCAGCCCAGCATCCGCAGAGAGCCCGGCACCCCTGTGGCACCAGCAGGAATTCCTGAGCTTCCTGGGATTCCTGAGCCCCCAGGATGGGGGTTTATTTTTATATTCTGCTTTTTCCAACACTTCCACATCTCCCAGCACTTCCCTGCCTTTGCTGCTGTTATGGAATCGTGGAATCCTTAATGACCTCAAAGATCAGCAAATCCAACCCCCAGCCGTGTCCTCAAGGGCCACATCCACACGTTTTTTGAACACTTCCAGGGATGCTGATGCCCTGAGCAGCCCATTCCAAGGCTCTCCAAGCTTTCCCGTGGAAATTTTTCATTTATATCCAACCTAAACTTCCCCTGGCACAACTTGAGGCCATCTCCTCTCATCCTGTCCTGTGATCCCAGAAGGATCGGCAGAGAGGGAAGGTTGGTTGCTCTTTATTCCAATCCAGGTCTCATCTCTCGTTGCACATTTTGGCAGCAGNTTTGCTCTTTATTCCAATCGTTGCACATTTTGGCAGCAGGTGAGCCTGGGGATCCCACTGGGGTCAGTTTTCTGGGCTTTGCTCAAACAGGGCCTCCCCACCCTCACAGAGAAGGATTTTTTCTACATTTTATGCCTTTTTCCTTCCCTTCTCAGCCGCTCCAAGCCCGCCAGGACCTACATGCCCCACACCTGTGCTGTGCTGTTTATTCCCTCAGCCTCTCCCCAGGAATTATTGCAGGCAAGGACATCAAACCACTCGGTGGAACAGAAATTAGAAGCTCCCCTCTGCGAGGAAGGTTTTCTCATCCCCCCAGTGACAAAGGCAAGCGTGCACGGAGCTGTGTGTACCACAGCAGACACACGTTTATACAATATTCCTATTTTCCCCCAGCAACAGGAGCCTTTCCAGAGAGTCAGGCCGAGGTCTCCAGCTCCTGCTCACCCAACCCCTTCCATCCCAGCACGAAGGAGCAGGAGCCTGCGGGGTTTGGGGCTGGGTTAAATCCCACGGATGGTTTCAGCCAGCCTGGGCTGAGCCCCGTGGGGCTGAGCCCCGTGTAAGGGCACTCCCCTTAAATCGGCCACCAGCCAAAGCCTCTGGCACACCAGACACCCTGTAAAGGGCTGTGATCAGTTATTGGTCAGTTACAAACAGCTTTGATGAGTTATTGGTCAGTTATAAATGGCTGAGATCTGTTATTGGTCAGTTATCAGTGGCTGTGATCTGTTATTGATCAGTTATAAATGGCCTTGATCAGTTATTGGTCATTATAAACAGCTTTGATCAGTTATTGGTCAGTTATAAATGGCTGTGATCACTTATTGATCGCTTATCAAGGGCTGTGATCAGTTATTGACCATTATAAACAGCTTTGATCAGTTATTGGTCAGTTATAAACGGGTTTGATCAGTTATTGGTCAGTTATAAATGGCTTTGATCAGTTATTGATCAGTTATCAGTGGGTTTGATCAGTTACTGATCAGTTANCAAACAGCTTTGATGAGTTATTGGTCAGTTATAAATGGCTTTGATCAGTTACTGATCAGTTATAAACTGAACAAAGCTTTGATTAGTTATTGGTCATTTATAAATGGCTGTGATCACTCATTGATCAGTTATAAATGGCTTTGATCAGTTACTGATCAGTTATAAATGGCTGTGATCACTTACTAAACAGTTATAAACGGCTTTGATCAGTTACTGATCAGTTATAAATGGCTGTGATCAGTTAGTGGTCAGTTATAAACAGCTTTGATCAGTTATTGGTCAGTTATCAATGCTGTGATCAGTTATTGATCATGACGATTATTCCTGCCCTGAAGGTGTGACCCAGCCTCACCCAGAGCCCTCTCCCTCCTCAAACACCGCTGCACTGCTGCCCACAGCCCGTGCTTTGAGGAGGAAAACAGTAACAAAATAATACAAATTAGCACTGGAAATGTTCTTGGGAAAACATTCTCCTGTCTGCAGCCACTCTGAAAAGCTGCAGCACTGAAGGGCTTTTACCACACAGCAGCAGCAATTCCTTCTCCTTCCCCTGCTGCCAAGAGGCAGAAAAAAAATCCAGATTTTAATACATCTCTATGATCTCAATCACCTGCTTGATCTAAGAAGAAACTCAGTGCAGAAGGAGGTGCCAAAGTCTGAGGGCTTTACAGCCCTGGAGTGTGTTAATTCACATCTCCCCACACGCTGGGAGTGCTCCAGCCTCAGCCTTGGCACCTCCATTCCTGCAAAGGTCCAGAGCCAAAACTCAGCTGCGACAAACACCAAATCCCTGCTGACCCCTGGGGTTTGAACACCAAGGGACCAGCGTGTCCCCAAAATCCAAGCTCCGGGTCAAGCAGGGAGAGGTTAAACGAACAGAACAAGGCAACAAAAAAATCAAACCCAAGGAAAGAACAACCACCAACAAAGAAAAGCCAGAACTGAGATCTTTTGACTGCCTTGGGTTTGAGCTTTGGCCCTCCCCAGGGGTTGATGCATTATCAACATTCCCTTGTCCCACTCCAGCATTTTATTAGCACCAGCAGGCTCCTGGTGGCTTTTCAAGGCAGCACAGAAGTGTTGGCTGCACGGACCCAAACCAGCCTGACTCCAGGGAGTTCACTTAACTCTTGGGTCTGGGTTCAGAATCGTCTCAGTTCAGGGTTTTTCACCAGCCCGTCCCCATCCCAGGGCTCTACAGAAACATTCCCTAGGAGTCCCCCATCTCTCTCAGTAATATCCCCCCCAGTGCTGAAATCACCACATCTCCCCTTCCACATCCAGGTGAGGACAAAAAGTCGTTGCCTTACCCTGACAAGACGCCCAGCACCAGGTTGAGCATGAAGAAAGAGCCAATGATGATGAGAGGGATGAAGTAAAGCCAGTTCCAGGTATTTCCTGCAGCGTCGTTTGTCTGGAAGCGAAGGAAAAAGGGAGAGACAAACACAAGTGTTATTTCACCTCAGAGAGAAAACACCACACAGAACCTGCAGGGCAGAGGAGATTCCCCTTGGAATTCCACAGGAGGGTCCATTTCTGATGTTCTGGTGTGTTCACCAGCTGAAATTCCAGCCAAAGAACTGATTGTCCCCACATCCTCACCACAATTTATCCCCAGCTCCAGTGAGAAGATCCCTCAGATCTCTGTGTCAGTGATGAGATGAGGAGATCGAGGTCACGGGTGACACCGGGCTGGGTGGGATGGGGACATCCTGGAGGGCAGGAGGCCCTGCAGAGGGATCAGCCCAGGCTAGATCCATGGGGCTCACACCCGTGGGCTGAGGGTCAGCGAGGGTCCTGCCCTTGGGTCACAGCTCCGGGCTGGGGCAGAGGGGCTGGAGAGCTGGGAAAGGCCCTGGGGGTGCTGTGACAGCAGCGGGACACGACCCAGGTGTGCCCAGGTGGGCAGGAGGCCGATGGCACCCGGGCTGTCCCAGGCATGGCATGTCCAGCAGGACCAGGGCAGTGCCCGTCCCCTGTGCTGGGGCCACCTCAAATCCTGTGTCCAGTTCTGGGCTCCTCAAGAAGGGCCCTGAGGGGCTGGAGCATGTCCAGGGCAGGGAACGGAGCTGGGGAAGGGGCTGGAGCCCCAGGAGAGGCTGAGGGAGCTGGGAAGGGGCTCAGCCTGGAGAAAAGGAGGCTCAGGGGGGCCCTGGTGGCTCTGCACAAGTCCCTGACAGGAGGGGGCTCAGGGGGGGTCGGGCTCTGCTGGCAGGGAACAGGGACAGGAGCAGAGGGAACGGCCTCAGGCTGGGCCAGGGGAGGCTCAGGGTGGATATTAGGGAAAATTCTGTCACCAGAAGGGTTGTCCAGCCTGGCACAGCTGCCCAGGCAGTGCTGGTCAGTCCCTGAAGGGTTTAAAAGCCATGTAGTGGACACGGGGCAGTGCTGGGGAACGGCTGGACTCGACCTTCAAGGCCTTTTCCAACCTAAACAATTCCACAGCCCCAGGCTGACCCTGCAGCGGGGCCAAACCCCATTTTCAGGAGGCCTAAGCCTGGGCAGGCTCCCCAGCAGCCTCCTCCCTGCCCAGCTGGGCTCTCACTCCCTGTGCTCAGCACCAGCACCACATTTCCATCCAAACTGAGCCACTCCCGGAGGGAATCCCAGCCTTCCCTAAAGCCCGGCTGCAGCTGAGCCCCAAATCTGCTCCCACACAGACACGGAGGCTGCAAGAAACCCGGGATCTATGGAATGATGGAATTCCACATCTGCTCGCTCAGCAGCCTGGGCTCCTGTCAGCCAAACCCGCCCTGGGAGGGGGAGACAAAGGGGAGGGAAGGGTGGTGGGGTTTAGGACAAAGTTTCTGCCTCATCAGCCTCGAGGGAGCTCTTTGGGGAAGTGCTGAGAAGGAAAACGCCACATGGCCATTGAGAGAATCCCGGTGCTGAGGAAAATGCAAATTCCTCTCTTGTGAGGGAAGAATGCAGCCATCTGAGGATCTGATGTTGGGTGGAAGGGAAGGGGAGCAGAAAGGAAAGCCCCAAACACATTTTCCTCCTCCTTCTCCCTTTTTCTGCAGAGGGTAAAGAAAGCCAGGAACACCGAGCTCACCTCCCTGCCCAAAGGCAGAGCCCCCAGAGCTCAAACACCAGCTGGCAAAAACTGCATTAATTCTGATATTGCTGCCTTTTACTTATTATCTGTGGTGCTTTTGGTCACTGTTCCCAAGCATATTCCCAAGAATAATTTTGCTCATAGGATTCACAGAAGGAAATGCTTTAGAGGTGCTTTATTTCACCGAGTACTTGGGGCCACCTCAAGTCTCTGTAAGAAGTCACCCAATAAACAGCAAACCCTCAATCTCAGAGCATTTCTCACAGGTGACAACATTCATAGCACTGATACAAGTAAATGCTTGCATTCCCCTCGTCCTTCTCCCTCCTCCTGCAGAGGGTAAAGAAAGCCAGGAACACCGAGCTCACCTCCCTGCCCAAAGGCAGAGCCCCCAGAGAAGTGCTCAGACACCAGCTGGCAAAAACTGCATTAATTCTGAGCCTGCTGCCTTTTACTTATTATCTGTGGTGCTTTTTGGTCACTGTTCCCAAGCATCCCAAGATTCCCAAGCATCCCAAGATTCCCAAGAATCATTTTGCTCGCAGGATTCACAGAAGGAAATGCTTTAGAGGTGCTTTATTTCACCGAGTACTTGGGGCCACCTCCAAAGTCTCTGTGTGAGAATTCACCCACTAAACAGCAACTCCCTCAATGTCAGAGCATTTCTCACAGGTGACAACATTTAAAAGTAAATACGAGTATTTGTATTTACAAATACAAGCAAATAGCCCCTGGGGTTGGTTAATAGGGTGCCTGTCCCACACATGCTTCCTCCAGGAGCAGGGTCCGGATCAAACACGCTGCAAACATCTCTGCAAACAGCAAACACCCTCAGGAATGTCTGTGGCAGCTGATCAGTGACTCAGAGGAGAGGAATGGGCACGCACCAACCTCAGCACAAACTCCCCCTGCTCGAGGCAGAACCAGCACGGGAGGCACAAATAGATCTGAGGAGAAACAGGCCGGGAAAACGGGAGCAGCAGTGCAGGGAAGGCTCTGAGCTGCCCAGTCAGGGTTTGGAAGGTTTGGAGTATCTGTCATCCCACCCCACTTCTTCACTCCCTGTTTTGTCCCTCCAGTCCTCTGTGTCCTTACTTTCAGCTCTCTCCTGGCCCTGTTCTCCTGCTTTTGCTAAAGCCTCCTGTGTATAATATGGAGCCGGAATTCTTTCTCATGGAGTTCCATGTACATAATGGCCAATGTTTATTTAACTGTCTTTTCTGTTTTTCACTCCTTTTGTGATACGAGAAAGTTTGATGAGCATCCTTTTTCTCCAGTGGGATTGAGGAGGAAGTGACATGTCCTCCAATCCCTTGTGGAATTGAGAACCCTATAAAGTATGAGAAATGTAAATAAAGTTTCTCTTTTTTCCTCTTTCTGCTGAACCTAGCAGGTGTGAGAGTTTCCTTTATTGTGTCCTTTACCAACACACTGGCCCTGTTCTCCTGCCCTGTGTCTCTGCAGAGGGGCTCGGAGGGAACAAGGAAACATCCTCAGAGCTTCCTTCCCAGCACGTGGGGGAAAACAGAGCCGGTGATGATGAGAGGGATGAAGTAAAGCCAGCTCCAGGTGCTGCCTGCAGCACCGTTTGTCTGGAAACAGGGAAAAAGGAGCAGTGGGGAAGTGTCTGGAATGATTTTACGAGCAACCCCAGGTTTTTATATTTAGGGGCTGTTCTTCAGCTCTCATCTGCCAGCCAAAGGTCTCTGGCTGGAGCAGGTGGATCCCAGCCAGGGAGGGCTCAGCAGGTCCCCTCCAGCTGAGGATATTCCGTGGTTCCGAGGGGCTGGGAATGCTGTCAGGCAGGCGAGGGGGGTGCAGGGCCCATGGGGAGGAGCTGGAGGAAGGAGCAGATGGGAGAAGGGAAAGGCAGCGAGGGGAGCGCGGCCGGTCCCCGCTGCCACATGATTTTCATTGTTTGTTTATCGACTGAAGGCCCAGCCTGGCGACACATCCACGAATCCATGCCACCATCAAAGCCCTTACAAACGAGATGTGCTGAAATACAAGCAGTTACCCTCCCTTCCCTGAGCTTCTGCTGGGCTCCCTTCTGCTCAGGGCAGGGCAGGGCCGGGCTCTGTTTGCTCTGCCTCGCTCCCGAGGATCCAGGACAAACCAGAGTTTGGATATGGTGACAAACACTAGGCAAAAGTGGTGACAAGGTGCTCCTGAGAAAGCAGAGCCTTCATGGGTGTGCAACACCTTCCCCAGTGCTCCTGGGCGAGCTGGAATGCAAGCACAGAGTCCAGCACCGGCTCTGCCACGGGGAGATGCTTTAATGACCCCAAACCTGTTTGCTGCCAGGAAAACCAGACTCCTTCCCCCAGGGGAAGCCCCCAGAGCCCCACAGGCAGCTCTGTCTGCCCTGAGCCCTCCGTCCACTGGGCTCCAGGCTCACTCATTTAAGCAGGAGCCAAGAGATAAAATCAATTTCTATGTTCCAGCTACAACATTTCACTGCTGTAGCGTCTGCCCGTCTGTCAGTGCCACTTGAGCCCACAGGGACCCAAAAGGGAGGCAGGAGAAATGAAATACTTGACAAAATGTGGCAAAATTACATCCTGAAATCCAGGAGGGGCTCACGGGGGGCTCTCACAGTGCTCCTGAGCCCTCTGGTTAAAAACAGTCCTGGGGCTCTTCCCAAGCAGCCCCCGAGCAGTGCCCACACCTGGCCCAGGAGTGCCCTGGGCATGGAAAGATCCACGTCCCCTAAATGCGACATCACAAGGCTCCCACAGCTGCACAGAGGGAAACTGAGGCATCCAAGGGGCACTTTCAGGCCCACGGTGATCTCCACCTCAAGCATCTCAAGCCCACACGAAGTCTCCAGGCCCTGGTGTTCTCTCCTGGAAAAGTCAAAGCTCTGCTCAGCCCCCGGCTGCTCCCACACCCTGACCTGGCACTGGCAGCAGGATGCACCCAGCAGGGTAAAACACCCAAATACCCCATACCTAAACCCCCAAAAGCATCCTTCCAGCCTGTTCCAGGTGGTTCTGCTCCATCAGCCACCCAGGAGCTGCTGTCCCTGCTCAGGGCTGGGTGGCACAGGACAGCGTTTCTGTCCCCTCCCTGCACCCAGGGGCTCTCTCCTCCCTCCACGCCCCGTGCTGGTGTCCCCAGGCAGTGCCAGCACGGCCACCCCTCGAGGTGCAGGGACCTGTGGGGGGATATTGTCAGCTGGAACAAACTCCAGAGCCCAAGGCTGCTGTCCTGCAGGGAGATGAGTGCCCTGAGCTGGAGAGCAGGGCATTCTCCAGCCTGGCACACAGTGCCTCCCACCACCAGCCCTTCTGTGACCTGTCCAGCGCAGGGCAAGGCCAGGGTTAATCCTCACTTGGTGTCTCAGGCACCCGGAGCTGCTCAGGCACTGCTCCCCCGTGTTAACAAGGTGGCAGCCGTGTCTGGTCATTAATTCATTCCGAGATCTGCTTCCAAACAATCGACTTGAAAGCAGCCAGGTGCTGCCTGCGCTGTGCTGCAGAGCCCGGGACGCTTTTGTACCTCCTCCACCTCCTCTCCTGCAGCCCTGGCCATCACCCACGTTCCCAGGGCTGCTCCAAGGGGAGCTTCCTCACCCCTGGAAGTGTCCGAGGCCAGGCTGGACGGGGCTTGGAGCATCCTGGGGTAGTGGAAGGTGGCCCTGCCCGTGGTGGAGGCAGAACGAGGTGATCTTTAAGGTCTCTTCCCACCCAAACCAGTCTGGAATTCTCGGGCTGGAGCTTCTCGTGGCTGCAGGACCAGCGGCAGCTCTGCTCCAGCCCCATCCCATGGCCAAAATGGCCAAAGCAGCCTTGCCTGCTCCAGCATCCTTCTCCCATCCCTGCGCTGGCTCTCCGGGCTCTCTTGCCTGCTTTGGGCTCCTTGCTCCCATCCCCGGGGAGGCTCAGAGCCCCCAGCCTCAGCCCCAGATCCCGCTGCTGACCCCAAACGAGGTTTGGGGCTGCTCAAAGGGGGCAGGAGCTGCTTTGGGAGGGGAAGGAACTTCACATAAAATAACCTTTAATGTGGAAGGCAAACAATTAAGGGGCTGCCACGTGAATGTTTCCAGAGCAGAGGCCAATAAAGGGATTTAATTTGACAGGTACAGCCAAGCACCATGGACCATTTGCTCTTACCGTGTTTTTAATCAAAATACAAAACCCAGCACACCTCGATTTACTCATTGAGGCTAATCAATGGCCCAGCCTGACTTATTCAGGGCAATTAGAGGGTAATATTCCCTTAGTTAAGTGCTTTTGCATGGAGGAAAGCTCTCAGCTCTTGGAGAGATGAACTCTCTTTACCCTCCATCTGATTTTTCACCACTCTCTCCTCACTATTTCTGATAATTAGCGAAGCTATTTACGGGTGATTTATTTCTCTCTGCTCCTATTCTTACATTTAAATGAAAGCAGAAATTACTAAGAATAAAATCAAAAATATGACAAGCACGTACAAGAGCACATGGAACCTGCCTTATGATGAAAACAGGAGGAGGAAAAAAAGCTTTTTTTTAAAAAAAAAAAAAGCCTTTCATCCTTTCAACCTCCTGTAGCCTTTCTGACCCTGGAACACCACCAAGCCCTGCCCCGAGGAGGTCTCTGCTGCCATCCCCAGCCTCACAGGAGGTGAAATTGGGTCACAGCCAGGTGAAAGCTGAGCTGCTCCCACATTCCCCAGCAGAGCAGTGACAGAAATCCCATTTCTCAGTCGCTGACGCCGCGTGCTGCTCCGCACAGAACACCAGCACCTGCAGAAAGCCTTTCCTTTCTCTCCCCATCCCAGTTTAAATGCAATCGTGGCTCAAATCCAGCCCGGTTCCCCTGGTTTCTGACCCTCAGATGTTCCAGCCCATTTTAGGGAGCATCTGGTGCTCAGCTCTGCGGGGCTGGGAGCGCTGCCCGTGCCCCTGCAGAGCCAAACCCAGCTGGCACAGGAGCTCCATGGATGCTCCGGGGCTGTGCCACCCTGGGAGGGAGTTGGCAGAGCCTGGGGTGCTCTGTGGGGAGTGTTATAAATGCATATTATAATATTGGCTTTTCGCAAATAATTACGTGAATGCTGTATAATGTTAAAGTAGCTTTGCTATAGAGGGTTTTTCTTTTTGTAACAATAACTAAGGCCTTTATNGAGCCAGGGGTACCCAGAGCTGTAACTTTTGCTCTATTGTTCCTGTCCCTTATTGTCCTTTTATTGAACTTTTAAATTCTCACAGGAGAGTGAACCTCGTTTTTCACAGGAGGATAAAACTGAAATGGGATCATTACTGAAATCAGCCCAAACCATGCTCTGGGTATGGCGAGGTGGGGTCGGGCTGGGGTTCAGAGCACCCCCCCAGCTGGGATCAGTGGGATCAGCTGGGTCAGAGCAGGTGCCACTGGATGGAGAGGGGGGAATTAAATTGGAAGAGCCCCCAAAAAGCTGCTGGGAGCTGGGAGCTGAGCTCAACCACCAATTCTGTGAGGAAAACCCCTCAGCTGGATGTTTCCATGGCTGGAAGAGGGATGGAGAGGATCTCAGGAAGCTCCAAGCTTCACACAAGGTCCAGACAACAATTTGGGGCTGGAGACACAGTCTTAATCCACAGCAGGGGAAGTTTAGGCTGAGCATTAGGAACAAATTCGTCACTGAAAGAGGGATTGGGCACTGGAAGGGGCTGCCCAGGGAGGTGCAGGAGTCACTGTCCCTGGAGGTGACACTCGGTGTCAGGTCATAGCTTGAGATCCTCAAGCCCAAAGGTCTTGTCCCACCGAATTCTGTGGTTCTGTGGTTCTGTGGTTCTGTGGTTCTGTGGTTCTGTGATCTGATCTCCTCCGAGGGCACATGATAACGGTGCCTTTGTGGAGGGCTGGGACACCAGGGGAGATCCCAAGGCTGAGGATGTTTCCTGGGAGCCCTTTGGGATGGGGGCAGCAGGAAAAGCCTTCAGAGAGCCCCCAGTGGCCCCTCACACCAAAGCCCTGACAAAGCCTGAACTCCTGGGAAGAGCACTCCAAACCCCTGGCACATTTACACTCAAATCCACGTTCCTGAGAAGATCCTCTCACTTCGAGGTCTTCCAGCCATTCCACTCCTCCTTTTCACCTTCACACCACGTTGTGATTCTCGTTTTCCACCCTTTATTTCCCACGACAGGAGGCAGAGAGTCCCCAGGGAGAGTGAAGGGAGCTGTAATTCCCTCAAACACACCAATCCAGAGCTGGGTTTTCCCCTGAAAGCACCCAAATGCATAAAATCAACCCAAATACCAGGAGACTCCGGGTAAAATCCTCAAAGCTGGCAGCATTTGAATTCTGTACAACAGCAGCAGATGTAGGGACACGTTTTAACCGTGGCTGTCGCAAGCAATAATAATGTTAATTCAGTTTAAATAGAAGCAAATCCTCCCCTTTGTTTCTCCCCTTTGTTTCTCCCCTTCTCCAGAGCTGGGGAGGCTGAAAAAGCAAAACCACTGCTGGTTTATGCCTTGATCCAGAGGCTTATGGCCCTGATATATCAATACATAAATATGCTAACAGGGCTTCTTGATAAAAAATTCATTCTCTCCCCAGCCAGCGTGAACTCACTCAGCTGCTTTATTCATGAGCCTGCCTGGCACTGGGAAAGCTCTGCCACCATCAAAAACAACAGCCTGGCCAAGGGACTCTACCTCTTTTTGAATGTTTTTGGTTTTATTTTGTCACCTCTCCTCCCTTTCTTTTGTTTTTCACCAGCTGCGGGCTGGAATTGTGGATGTCAGCTCGGTGCAGGCTGCTTCTGGTGGGGGCAGGTGAGGCACGTTCAGGGTGAGGAAGGTCAGGGCTGTGCTTGGGCTTCTCAAGAGGAAGTTTTGCCCCAGCAAAAACCTGCCCAGCCCCTCTCTGAGCCCCACGGGGCACTTATCTGGGTGATAAGGAGGGTTTAAGGCCAGGTTGGATGGGGCTTGGAGCACCCTGCTCTGGTGGAAGCTGTCCCCAGCCTCACCAGGGAGGTGGGAATGAGGTGAGCTTTAAGGTGCCTTCCAACCCAAACCATTCTGTGATTCTCTGGAGGTGCATTTCACACCTTTTACCACGAATCTGAAAGCCCCGGAGCTCACGAGGAATTCCAGCAGTGCCACAAAAGTGACTGGAGCTGAGCTGTGGCAGGGGCAGCCAGTCCATCCAGCAGAACCCCAGATGCTCCGAGTCCCACCAGCACCTGCAGCGCCTCAGTCGCTCATCTTCAGGTTCCTCTGAGCACACAAAACTCAGATTTTTGGGGAAGGGGCACAAGGAGAGCACAGGAGCTCTTGGGGCTGGGTTGTGAGGTTGGAGGGAGCCCCCTGAAAAGCAGGTTCTGCTTGGAGTTCTCATCGAGCACTTGTTCAGTGCCTGGGAGAGCTCCCGTGGCAGTCAAGCTGCACCTGGAACAAATTCAGTGCTCCCTGCACGTGGTTCTCGTACTCTGCAAAGGCTCCGGGTGTCTGAAGAGCCAAAGCTGGCCCCAAACGTGCTCCAAAAGTCCCAAGGAGGGAGAAATAGCCACAGGAATTGTGTCTGGGAAAACACAATAAAGACGCTCTCACACCTGCCAGGTTCAGCAGAAAGGAGGGGAAAGACCCTTTATTATTTACAGATGTCACGTCTTATTCAATTCCCAACTGCACAAGGGATTGGAGGAGATGTCACTTCCTTCTCAATCCCACTGGAGAAGAAAGATGCTCATCAAAGTTCTCTTAGCACAAAAGGAATGAAAAACAGAAAATACCGTTAAGTAAACATTGGCTATTATTTACATGAAACTGTGTGAAAGAATCTGACTCCAAGGTTAAAACAGAAGGCTTTAGCAAAAACCAGGGCAACATGGAATAAATGTACAGAGCACAGGCACAGATTCAGAGCCCTGCTCAGTTTGGCTGCTCAGGGGTTTTCGGGCAAGGACCATCCAGACCCACTCAGAGTTTTGCTGGTGAGTATAAATAGCAGAATAAATTTTTATAAAAAAGAGAATAAAGCAGAATAAATTTTTCCTGCCACTCAGCAGCCCCCGGGCCCTGCAGCCCCTCAGTCAGCAGGGCAGAGCCAGTCCCACAGAGCAGCTCCCAGAGCACCACAACAACCCAGCACTTCATCATTTTCTGGCTTTGAGCAGAGGAAATTGTGGGGCAAGGCCCAAAACCATTGCAAACAACAGCAGCCCTAAGGATGGCGCCCAGGTTTCCTCATCATCCTAAATGCAGATCCAGATTCTTCCTGATTTTCCCTCTAAACATCACCGAGAAGTTTTCAGGAGCAGAAAATTGGTTGAATGAGTTAAAGCCTTGATTCCATTGCATAAAATCAGAGCCGTGGGCTATTACACACCTGCCTTCTCCAGCAGAGCATCGATTTATTTAGGTTAGGCCACCTTCTCATTCTTGTCTTCTAATGAGACACCTCCAGCAGCTCAGCTTTTCCTTAATTACGAGCAAAAAAATATCCTTGTGGATAAATCTCAGAATAAACTGGAGCTGAGAGCTCAGTCCCACAGAATTCAGAGCTCAGCAAAGCCCCCAGGCCCAGCCGCCCTCTGTCAGTGCAATCCCTACTCAGAACAAGATTCCAGAGGTGTTTTATCCCTCCCATTTCCCCGCTGCAGACAAAACAGAACAAAAAGCCAGTTGGTCACGATCCTCTGGGCTCCATCTAAAGGTGTTTCACAAGGTTTTGTGAAGGCATTTTAAAATGGAAAAGGACTCTCCGCTATAAGAAAGGAAAAAAGGTTTTTTTCCTAAGCACAAGCTTTGCCAAGTTGTTCCAAATTTGAATGAGAAGTGCCTGTGAAGTTCCAAATTGAAGTGTGAAAATATTTACTCCAGTGTGTGTTCATTAAGCCTGTGAAAAGCGATGAGAGCAGCTCAAAGCTGCTCCTCTCTGCATTCCAGGAGCCCTTTCTGGGAGGGAACAACCTGGGAACAGGGATGGACAGCAAAGGTTTTGCCACAGGCCACGTTCAGGAACAAACCAAGCCTAGAAGGGGCAGGGACACCTGTTGCCCTGGTTTTTGCTAAAGCCTTCTGTTTTTAACCTTGGAGTCAGATTCTTTCTCACAGTTTCATGTAAATAATAGCCAATGTTTACTTAACGGGATTTTCTGGTTTTCATTCCTTTTGTGATAAGAGAACTTTGATGAGCATCTTTCTTCTCCAGTGGGATTGAGAAGGA
>VYXC01006850.1:0-16777 GCA_013397175.1 Platysteira castanea
ACACTATAACCTATGACATTTTGGGATTGCACCTGCCTTTATTATTTTCCAGTATTGTGATATGTAGTAGCATTTTGTCACGTTAATTTGCAACTTGGAGAATATAGAGAACAGCTCACCATAAAAGGGGGTAGCAACACATCTGAGTTGCAGAAACCACTTAGCCCACAGGGAAAGACCTCTCTTTCCAGCTTGCTGGCCTCCTTTATTTGGTTGCGAATAGAAGAAACTGTAACTTTGATTTATATGCATCCAGGTCCTTACTGCCCTTGAACTCTCCACTGTGCTCCAGTTACTGAACTACCTGAAAAGACTAAAGTAAAGAATATCTTTGGCATACTTTTAATCTAAAACTGATTAGTTTGTTGTGCATTTTGTGCTACATGAGGTCATATATGTGGAGGTACCTTCTGAGAAATCTCAGCAGCTTCACAGTTGCAAGAAGGAGAAGAGATTCTTCTCAGCCTTCTCCCTTTGGTTGGGTGGGGTGGAAGGGAAAATGGCAGCAGAGCTAAGCTGGTCTGTTGGAATACATTCCAAGGGATTGTTGTTTCCCAGATGATGTGTTCATGTTGGGCTGGGCACATGCTTTTGTGGGAGAGGGGCATTCAGCCTTTTTCTGCACCACCAAAATCAGGGGTTGGAATATTTTATTGGGAAACTTGCACCCCATACCAGCCTGAAGAGGCCCAGCCTGCTGGAAGTGGTTCCCAGCGTACTGTGGGTGTGTGTTCAGGCTCTGATCACCTCTTCCCTCTGTGGTCTGCTTGCAATTTTTTATCAAAAGGAATGTGAAGAGGCTGTCCCAAAAGTGTGCTGGGCTATAAATAATGACTTTGCTGTGCCGACTAAGAGCCATTCAGTGACTGAGCACAGACAGCTGCTGACAAAAGGCCGAATTGTTCAACAACAGCAGACCCCGGGATTAAGTGTGAATTTTGGAAATTGCCTCATAACTTGCACAGGGACGTTAACATGTGACATCAAAAACTATTGTCAGGGCATGCATTCTTACAGTGAGCTTGCTTTGGGCAGGATTCGCCTCCTGGAGGAAATAAGAACACAGATTTGTGTAAATCTTCCCAAATTCATAGCTCACTTTGAAGATATGGTTTGTCATTCCCTTTTATGGCATGCAGCCTTTCTCCCAGTTTTAGTAGGGAATCACTCAACAGTGCTTTTGGTCGGGGCGCACATAACAGCTACAGACAGTATTGTCAAGAACAAGGTGTCTTCTGAAAACCTTCATGTGATAAATTACCCCTTTTGGTCACATGCAAGTCCGGTACCAGACTTGTCCAACAACTACAGAAACCTGTGCTGAGGCTGGGACTTTGCCAGCACCACCGAGCTCAGTGCACTCACCTGCATTTTCCACCTTCAGCTGTAGATGAATAACCTTGGTACCTGTGCATGTGTTAGACACAGAAGGTAGCTTTTCGTGATAACTGGTTTGGAACATGTGACAAATACTATATTCCCATATTAAAAAGGGCAGCAGTCCAGCAGCTTGGTAGTTGGAGCATGGGGTTACAGATTCATTCCTTCTTGTACCAAGATCTATAAGCAAAGTCTGTATTAGCAGTGTAACAGAACCTTGGCAGCACATCCAGAATCTTGGCAGAACTTGAAAAAAAACCAAATCAGAATGCATCCACAAATACTTTTTTTTCAGGAAAAGAGTAATTTTAATTGTGCCTGAACATGTAATTGGACATGTACATTGGGGAAAAAGGAAACTGTTCCATTCTGGTGACACTGGCACACGGTGAGGCATGGTTCTTGGCTTCAGAGTGGAAATTGATGCTAGGAAGTTTTCCATGTGTGGCTGGGAGGGTTTTGAAACCATGCCAGTCTAAGCTGGCCTGATTTATTTTTCCATTGCAGACAAGTATTTTTTGCTGTAGTGTTTAAGACATGAAGTAGGGCTTTTCCTGCTCCATTTGAGAGGCACTGCAATAGCCCTGGGAGATGTGAGTTGCACAGTGGCTTTCCTGATGTTTATCCTCTATTTTCCCTGACTCAATTCCAGCCCAATTTTCAGCATTAGAATTGGCTAAAGTGGGGAAAGAAGTTTTTAATTTTAGGGACTTTGTTGAAAAATCCATGCAAATCCATCCCTTTTTAAAGGAAGATAGGCGTAATTGGCAGCACCAGAGGTTTTGATGGACAACTTTCTTGGAAGGATTAAATGAGGTGTTCCACTAACTGGTAACAGATGATGGAACCTTCTTGCCCTCCTTCCTCCCTCCTGACTGGAGACCCTTATTCTGGCAGATGCTTGACTATGGGATTTTTTTCCATGTGTGAGTGTGGTTGAAGAGCTTTGAAGTCAGAAACATCGGTATCATGTTCACTGAGGTGTAGTCTAGTGTCACTTTACAAGCCATAGACACAGAGAGAATAGTGAGGAATGAGCTACAGGGGTTGAGGGTGGGCTGATGTTTTGTTGCATTTCTTCAAGGATTGAGAGAGAAAGAATACTGCTTAGGAGTTTCAGAGATGAGTAATTAGTGTTTTGGGAATGAAATCTCATTTCAGTGTCCCAAATAAATATCTGATCATTGCATTTACAAGCTATGTATATTAAGCTCAAGGAGATCTTATGTATAAGGAAGCTGTTTTCTTGTTCTCACTGCAAAATGAGACAGCCACAGCTAGGCAACAAAACCTGTGAGCAAAAATAGCTTTGGTATTTATCCAGGATATGAAGAACACTGTGAACAACTGTGTATGGATTACAATAGATATGTCAGATATTGCTTTGTTTACCTCAGTTTCCTGGAAATTGCAAGGCTGTATTTAATTGCTGATAATTTTTTCAGTCTTTAGTTGCTTGGGTTCATCTTCTGTATAAACATACCTGTGAGGCTGATACTGTAAAATGGCTACTATTTTAGCCAAGCCCATTCACCTGTTTTTGAAAACAAGGGATGGAGAATGCTGCTTTGATCTGTAGGTTCTAAAAACTCTGAAGAACTTCTCAGCTGTTTGAGCAGTAGTGGCTGTTGCATTCAACACATGGCTCTCTGCTCTGCCAAGTTAGACTAAGGTTGATAAGGTGTTTGAGGAAAAGGTTTGTACATGATGGAGAGACCTGTTGACTTTAGAATGGAAAAACCTCCAATAAGTTGAAAGTCTTGGAGCGAGTGCCATTCCTCTCTATCCTATCCTCTAGCAGTGACTGATGGGTGCAAGTTTGCAATAGCTGCAGCTTTCTGCTCACACTTTATTACTGTGTGAGCTTGCATTTATTTGTGCATGCTCCTTGTGTTTGCATGGGGCTGGCAGAGGGCCTGTCCTGTTCAAATGCAGACTGGATGGGAGGGTCATAAAAATGAAGCTGTACTACTGGTGTTCTGTGACCTTTGACCATGTGATGTTACAGTACCAATAATGACATTTATCAAGATTTGGAGCTCATGCACAGAGTTATGCTGGAGTGAGAACTTCATCGATGGCACTGAGGTTCCTTCTTAAAACAGCTGGTGCTCAGAAAGGGACTGTCTCCCACAGCTTCAGAAAAATGTTTCATTGCAGAAAGATTCCTTTGTATCAAACAGAAACACAATTTGAAATATGCAGTGTATTTTGAATTACAAACGTCCAAATCCTGCAGAAACAAATGAACCCATCTCTGTTACCTTTCTGTATCATCAGATCAGAACAGCTTCTGAATCCCCAGCAAAGGTCCTGAACACATATTGCTTGCTTTTAAAGACTTCAGAAAGATGGCCAGATTCTCTGTCTTCTTGCTTCCATTCATCATTTATTTGCTTGTTAACACTGACTGACCTTTCTAACACCCCTGTGCTGTGTCCCAAGAGCCACACGCCTGCACTGAAATGAGTTGGGGTTTTCCTGCTGCATGTACCTGGCTGATGTCTGGTTGTTCCAGACGGGCTGGTTGAATTGAGCAGTGGTCTCACCATTTCTGAATCTGGAAACCCTCCTTAAAGCAGGAATATGCAAACCATAATACAGGGCACAAGTTTCTATGGAGCGAGGAGGAGGAACACTGCCTGCTGCCCTGTGAGGAGAGGTGCTTACCCCTCTCATTGCTCCTCTCCTTTCTATGACACCACGATTTAAGGACACTTGGCTTCCCCTGGCTCTGTAGACCACGAGGAAGACTTTGCCCCAGAGGATTTTTGATCCTACATTATGGCTAGCTGGGCAGCCACCAAGGGTCCCCATTTCTCCAAAGAGAGATGATGAGACAAAACTCATCCCAGCTTTGTTTTGTCTTGTGAGGAAAGAGAGAGTTAATTACTTCCTGGAAAACATGCAACACAGATGAGCTGAGCTGAGCTGAACAAGCTCATCGTAAGTTGTTGCTGACATGCTTGAGCAGTCCTTGCACTAAAGACCTCCTCTGGTCCCTTCCAGACTGAATTATCCTCTGATTACTACATGCACCAGCTGCTTCAGAAATTTCTGGCACAGTTCACTTACCTTTCCTGACACAGGTTTTACAAACAGAGATGGAATCATACTGAGGAGAGCTGGAATTTCAGGCAACGTATAAGGGACTTTCACCAGGTCCTGAATGTCCTGGCACCCAGAGCCACAGGAAAATCGTGCAGACTGTGATTGTTCTTCAGACTGTGCTTCCTTCTAGTGCAGAGTTGGAGGAACCATGGGAAGACAGCACTGCTCCATGTCCTAGGGGGGAATGGGTTTCCTCTTCGCTTCCATCCCTTCTTTCTGCTCCTCTCAGGTGTTTGGTCTGAAATTTGTAATTCAGCTGGGTTAAGGCCTGCACACTGTGGTTTTTACCTGTGATTAAACCCCGAAGGAACAAGACAGCTGGGAAGTATGAAGCTTTCTGATGTGAATGACAGGTAAGTGGATCTATTCAGGAGCAAAACAGTCTGGATATTTCTTACCACTGTTGAATATTACATTCTGGTCCTGTGCCTGCAGTTTATTCTATCTTTTAGTCACTATTCATCTTCCCTCCTTCCCCTTTTTCTATTATTTTTCAGATGCCTAAATGAGAGGCTTTGCAAAATGCACAATGTGTTTTCCTTATGTTCCTGCCCAGTCTAAGAATAAATTATAGTTTAAACTTGGGACTGCTGCATCTGTCACTAGTTGTAAAGCGGCCTTGAAGAATTTTGCCTTGACAAGCCTAATTGCTGATAACTGCTTCTTTTATGCAAATCTGGGTGCTCACCAGACTGCTAATTTGGTGGTGGGCTCAGGGAGGCAGAGCTGTGGTGGGCAGGGTGGCTTCCCAGGCACTGTTCTGCATTGCAATGGGATGCCCCAAGAAGTGGGGTTTTCAAGCACATTTGATCCAGTCCCAAGGAAAAAACCTACTTATTTAAGTTCCTGCTCATCCCTAAATTAGTCTTCAATATTTATTTCTAAATAAAAAGAAACTGCCTTGTGAGCTGCTCTTGCTTTCCTTGCCTGGCTCCCCTGCCTCTGGTGGTACCCACAACATCAGTGTGATCATGCTGCCTGCCAGCCTGGCTCGTGGGACTCTCTCTGAATTGTTTCCCCATCTTACCTTCTCCTCGCTTATTGCAGAAGCACTCATTGCTTGGCAGAAGTTGGAATTGCAGCGTCATGAGGCTGCTGACCCCATGCTTGTCCTCCAGGTGTGGCTGTGGTGCTGAGCGAGCAGCCTCACGCCCGTGTGTACCTTGAGGAAGAAAGGTGACTCATTCTTTCTGCTCCTTCAGCAAAGGAACAACAGCTAACAGGGGTAGTAGCTGGGAAGGATGTTAATGTAAGGCTGCAAGCATCCTATGGAGCAACCTCTTCTTGCTTTAAGGCTTTACTGGAGCATATTCACTCCACTGGGAATCTGGCCACTCAGTTAACACTCCTGGAGACAGGTACTGTCACAGCACCAACTATGAGCATAATGTGCAAACTGATAGCTAGCTGAGGCTTGCAGTCCTGAAAATGGAGTGGTTATAGAGCACAGTAGGGCCCAGTGCCACGGGGGAAGCGTATGTTCAAAGCTACACAGCTAGTTGTGTAAATTGCAGTCCCTGGTTCACCTGGAAAGGTCAGCAAGCAAGGCAGCTGGGCGACTGTCGTGTGGCTGGCATGGCTGTCTCTCTGCAGCCTGCTTTCAAAGGCTGATTCTGGCACATTCCCTCCAGTGGCACTCAGTATACTTTTCCTTTTTTTTTTCCAGGGTACAAGAGAGGTCCTGAGTCCCAGTGGGATACATGATGCAGAGATGCAGGGTCTGGCAGGAGAAGGCAACTTTAGTTCTATGGGGTTTTGTTTTTGCCTTTTTAACACGGAAAATTTGAGGAGTTATTTGTTATTTGTGCAGAGGTGGCACTTGCTTGGGTCCTGGTCTGGGAGAGTCCTCAAGATGGGAGATGTAATAAGGATCAGCAGTGCCCTGTTCACATAAGGAGGCTCAGTGCTGTTGTCTTGGGAGCATGTCCTGCAGCATGGACCTGCTGTGAGGGCTGCTGGGCAAAGTTTTCATGTCATGTGACCTTTTCCAAGCAAGTGTAAGCTGGAGTACAATGAAAAGCTTAATATATGCTGCAAACCCATGTACAGCAGCTGCCATAGTGAGGGAGGTGAGGAGCTCACAGAGGAAGCCTCAAATTAAGTATCAACTAGATATTTTGGATTAAATCTGAGTCACATTGCAGTAAACCCTTTAAAAATACACCAGGAGAGAAAATTTCCTTCCTTTTTAAAATTGTTGCGTTGATTTCCTTGAGTGGTATGCTGCCTTTTTGAGGGACAGGAGGTAACATTGACAGGAGGTGAGCTATCAGCTCCCATGTCTGGCACTTCTTATCAGGTGGCACCATTTGCGTTAGCAGTAGCTTTCAGAAGCAGAGGCAATAGTTTGTTGCTGTGATGTGGATTTGGCAGGTGCAGTTATCACTGCCAGAGACTGTGTGTCCTCTCATTTATCTCGCTGTTGTCAGGCTCCTCCTACCATGTCATCGATTTTATTTGCTGAAGAAGAAAGAGGATTTTAATTGCATAATTCAAAATGTACAGGGATCATATTTACCTGGAGAATTCCTGCTGGCTCCCACTCAACTTCCATCACTTTGGCCACGGGTTCGCTGTCACAAGCACGTGTGACACCACACTGCAGACCAAGCTGAGGTGCAAAAGTACAAAGGCTGCAGTAGAATGCAGACAACACACCCTACTTTTCCTTGGCTCTTGTGGAGGGATATTTCTTCCCTGCCTGTTTATGGCACAGCTGCATGAGCACTTTGGGGCAGTCTTGCTGCATGACACGCTCTAGGTGAGGATGGAGAGCACAGGCTCCTGCAGCCCTCATGGTCAGCACCATCCCTGTAAGGTGGAGTTACCACCTGAAGAAAATATTTGATGGAGGATGGGGAGTGCTGTGACAGGGTTATTTATTTTTTCCCTGCTTGAGAGTCTGTGGCCTCTGCTGAAGAAGGGGGCTTGGGAGCAAATCTTTGGTCTGACCATGTACTGGATCGTCTTATGCTCTTATAATCATTGATGTCAGCCTGTGATGTCAGCCAGTGATGTCATCCCTCCATGCCTGTGGAGAGATGGACTCAAACGTCTGATTTGCTACTTACCGGTGCTTTGTGCTTCCTGAAGTCCATTTCTTCTCTGGGATGAAAATCCACTTAAAGAAGGGGTTTAACAGGGGTGGTGGAATATGATAAATATTGCAATAATTCTCTAGCAATTTATTCTTGACATGTAAATATTACATGCCATCTCAGTGTTACCTGGAAGAACTCAGGGCCATCAGGTATCTTGGCTAGCAAGTGCATAGCAAGATAAAAAGAATAATCATCTTTTTTTTTTTTTTTTTTTTGGAGTAAGAAGATGTTTAGTAGAGAAAATGGAAGGGCCTAGTGAGATTTTGGAGGAACATCCTTCATGGTTAAGGCTACAGAACAATTTGGCAAAGGAAGAGAGTTCTTTTGTAAGGAAGAAAACTTCACTGAGGAATCTTTCTCTGCAGCACTTCTTTTGCTTTGCTCTGGAGAAGCTGGTGTGTACTGGCTCCATCAGCTTTTGTTTGAAGTCTCAGCCTTGCATGGTTGTCCTTACAGCCCATGAGAGACTTGCCTAGAGGAGGGCACTGTATGGCATACACTGAAGTGTGACCCCCAAATTCTCCATTTAATATTGTCAAAGACTTCTGCAAAATAAAAACAGAAAGAGGAGTGCATCTAGTCTGTCCCTGATAAATGCATAGTCCTTGACTAGCAGTTGCTTTGGACAACCAGGATGCTGGAGCTAGATGGGTACTTTAAAAGACCTGGTGTAGCTATTTTTTTTCCCCTTCAGACAGCTGTATTCAGAGAAGAACAGCCATGGCATTCCAGGAAAGGGGCTGTTACCTCTCAGCATAGAAGATCACAACAATCCTTACTCATATCCCAGTTCTTTTTCCTTCACTGTGTTTAGTGAAGAAACTCAGGCAAGCAGGACAGAGGAAAAGGGGCTCTTAGTGCTTCAGGTCCATGACTTTCTTAGTGCATGTAATTACTTGGAAACAAATATGACTATAGACATCTCCCATAGTCACAGGCAGTACTGAACAAGTCATCTGCTTAACGGGGACTGTACATCTGTAACTGCTACAGCTCTGTGCATGACTGGCTCCCTTCTATGTACATAAATCTGTGAGTGTATAGTAGGCTGTAAAATTTATGAGCACTTTAGCCCTTATAAATTTTATCCAGTGTGGCCTTTAAAATCAATGGTTGTTATTAATATTAAATGCAGATTTTCATTATTATTAACCCTTTGCTCACCCCTTGCCTTATGGGGGGCAGGGGGAGGGGAAGACA
Source organism: Platysteira castanea (assembly GCA_013397175.1). NCBI lineage: Eukaryota > Metazoa > Chordata > Aves > Passeriformes > Platysteira > Platysteira castanea. The sequence goes on from VYXC01006850.1 coordinate 8,793, forward strand.
GAAGATGAACACTAAAGAAAAGGGAAAGAGAAGATTTAGCTCACTGGATGAAAGTGGTGAAATCACATTCAGGTCTACAGATTGGCAGACTAAAGCCTGGTAGTAAAGATTATATAATCCAGATGGGAAGAATTTGAAGGAGGATATTCCCAATAAATTCTAACTGCCTAAATGCAGCATTGCTAAAATAAAATATGTGTGAAATAAATCACTGTTCACTATACCTAGATGGAAATCAAATGACTTTCTTGGCAGAATTTAACTCAGTTAAGAATGTGAGATATAGTTCTGTTGAAATATGTTGCACTGACATTATAAGGATGTAATTGGTAACTGGAACCTTGAATTTACATCTCTGTGCTCCTTTCTGCATGATTTGCCTGTTGTCCATAGCAGCCATGTCATAGCATCTTCATAGCAGGGGAGGATGAGGCTATGCAGAGCCACGCTGCAGGGCAAAGCTGTTTTATAGATCTGGTGGGACCTGGGAGAGTCACAGGGGGACACAGGATGTTTGGTTCTCACAGACTTCTCGGTGGGCTAGAAAAGCTTATTGCAGAGCAGCGTAAGGATATCCACACTCCACACTGGCTTTGGACCAGTCCTCATTACTATCAGTGCATTGTATGTTCTCACTCCTGTATTTTCTTCTCTCCTTTCATGCTTTCTTTTTTTATCATGGAGTGCAGTGGGTATTTTTTTAAAAAGAAAAACTGGTTTTAGGATTATGTCCTATTACTTAAAGTGCTTGTTCTGTGTCCTAGGTTACAGTGTAAGATGTACCCAAAAGATTGTATTCTATTCACCATCTTCACAAGCTGTTAAAACTGGTGGGACAGTGTCCCCCACCTCCTTGATGACTCACCCCTGATAAACTCATGGGGTTATCTCTTGTTAATGGGCCACCTGTTAACTCCAGGTGGGGCAGAGTTCTTTATCTCTCCCATGACCCATCCTTCCTCCAGGGAGATATCTGCTGTTAATGGGCCATCACCGTATGACTGATAAGATTCCATCCCATGGTGAGATGCTCCGCCCAGAGGGAGGAGCCAGGCGTTCCATCCTGGATATAAACTGAAATTTCGAACATCAGAGGGAGGCGTTCCCACTGGATTCCCAGAGGAAGACCAGACCCTTCTACACTGCCACTAGACCTTCAGAGGAAGGCTAGACCTTTTCTACAGAGTCACTGCCTCAACAGAACCATCACTCCAGGAGGACTGCAGCCACCATTTGATTGGACTGCTGCCAACCCCCTGACTGTCAGGGGGTCAGGTTTGTACTCTGACTCTGTCAGTGGGTTGTTTTTTTGTACTATTAAATTTATTTTATTTTTCCTATTAAATTGTATTTCTGACTTGAAGTCTCTCACTAGTTCGCTTTCAAACTAGCACATTCTGCTACATGTACACACAAATTTAATTATACTGGCCATATGAAAGATGCATGAAGGTTCACTTTTGGGAAGTATGCCAAAGAGATCTTCTGAATGTGTAGCTCTTTGATGTAGGCATGTGCATAGTAATTAAATTACTGGTGAAGTACTGTATCAATGAAATAATCTTGGTAAGTTCTGTGTACCTAAGTAACTATAGCCTTGAGGCTGTAGTAAAATGGAGTAACCTTGTTATTGATTTTTTTTTGGTTGAATATGCATATTTTATACCTCTTAATAATATGGCCATCCTTTTCTAGCTGTTTCTGTGTCCTTCAGAACTGAGGCTTTTCTTTCAATTGCTTGTGAAGGATTTTCCTGTGACTGCTTGTACCAAGGAACTTCTCAGATGTCCTTCTCAAGGCCCCTTTGCTGCCATCCTCCTCAGCAGTGAGGAATCCGGCAATGCCACTCCAGTGAATCACCCTCTGCTCCCCCTTCCTTCTCCTGTGGCCCTTGCAAATAGGACATTCTCTTCTATTCTCACTGCTTTCCAAACAAAAATACTTGCTCTAATTCTTCTGGAGTTTTGTGGGAAAGTTCAGTTATATCTTCTCTGCCACTTCTTCCTTATCTATCACTCCTCTCCTACCCTTGGTATTTTCAGAAAGACTTAAGGTCACAGGACTGCAGGATGACAGTAGCAAATATAATTTATCCCTGTTGTGTCTCAGGGACAACAAAGTGAGTCCACCAAGACCCTATTAATGCTTTGGACTCAAAGTTAATTGCTTGTCCTTCCCCTCTTGTATTTTTGTTTTTTTGTATCTTGTTTTTTCTCCTCTGTAGTTGGCTGCTCCATAGTTAATCTCTGATCCGAGGGGTAGCTAAATTGGTGTTCACAGTGTTGGTATCAAATTGTAGAAAAAACAGCTGAAGAAAGAGTGAGCATCATCCTGGAATCATCTTTTGCAACAGCTGTTTAAGATGCTTCAAAGCAGTGTAGGATGGCAAATATAGTAACCCACAATACAGTAACTCCATGAGTATGTGACCTCACCCGCTTATATATAAGGGCACGGATGGCACACAGCATGTGAACTTGAGAAATTATTTTGCAGACCTTTATTTTGGAGTCAGTCTGAATCCCAAAGTGAGATCTGAGCATGTACTTTCCCTACAGCAAAGCTGTTTAGTTCTCCCTGGTCAGGACTAGACATGACTTACAGCGTAGATGACGACAATACAAATGACTGATAAAGGTCATTTAAACTCATTTTGGGATGTAGACATTACAGATAAACTCCTAAAATATGGCAGCAGCAAGAAGCACAGTCTTAAAAATTGACCCACTGCTCTGTCCAAAGGAAGATCTCACCCCTCACTTTGAATGTTGCCAGTGGGTTTGTTCCGGCAGCTGCAGCTGCTTAAACTGGAGGGCCACTTTATACTCTTCTTCTCCAGGACCTTGTCATTTTATGTCCCTTACATTGGTGCCTTCCTCCCACCCTTTTCTATTTAGAGAAAAGAAAAATTAAAATCAGAAATTATTGGGCATTAATATGTTTCCACTTGATGCTTGTGTCCACACAGAGAACTTAAATGGACATCTGCTAGCAAGGAGAATTCATTGTTTCCCACTGTTTGTTCTTGCTAGGGCAGATGTATGAACTAATGGAAAAAGAAATGTTTGACTTTCTTAAACTCAGATGACCGTAGGAAAGAGACACAAGAAATAATGTGTCTTCACTGGTAAACGGAATCAAAATGATATAAATACCTCTGCACATGAGGTTGTAGACCTGCCAAAATAAGTACTGGAAAACTGTAACTGTTCTTTCCTTGATGTTTGAGGTGGGGAAAAAGCCAACATTTTGCATCATGTTTATAAAACCAACATCCTATTTATTGTCACTGATAGCAGGTGGGGCAGGAACTTAAGCATTGAACTCTTCTTTCCCAGAAACCTCTCTCTGAGGCATTCTGTCTCAGTGTGATCAAACTAGAGTTTCATTCACCCCCTTTTTTAAAGCTTTTGCTTCCCGCTAAATAAAGCTGTCAAAGGAAGTGGGGAAAAAAGGAGCTCTTTGAAGTTTTAAAGTAGAGTTTGCCATACTCTGCCTGTCCAATGTACAGACCTCCTGCAAGGGAGTGGGACTGTATTGTCACAGCCCCCAGCACTGCACAGACCTGCTCCACCACCAGCACTTCCAAGGGCTGTGGCAGTAGCAGTATTTATTAATAAAAAGAAAGGATTGAAGGCCAGATTTTGATCCTGCAGGGCTCGGTAAGGATGCCTGACCTCAGCAGAGCATGTCAACTCACAGCAGCTGAGGGAATGACTTCTCTCTCTTCACTTTCCCTCTCTGCCGTATTAATTTGATTTGGAGTGGTAAGGATTGTGGTTTGGGGACTGTTACCTAAACAGGTGGCAGAGGGCAACAGCAACAAGGATGCATTTATAGCTATTTTTATACAGTGCCTTGGCCAATGAAAACTCTGAAGTCCATTTAATGCTCTTAGCCCCTTGTAATTGATGTACAGATTCTCTCAGACCTTTAAAATCAGAAGTGCCTCAGGCTTTGTGGTGCTGTCTCTTCCCTTTACCCCTGACTTTTTCCTAGTCTCCTACAGTCAATACTTGGATTTCCTTCACCTCTGCTGTAAAATTTGTCTCCAATTGCACTAAGTCCCAGAGGCCAATACTTTACAAAAATCAGCATTAGCTAAAGAGCAGCTGCTTCCAGCTTTCTGCCTCAAGATGATGTCCTTGTGTAATGCAGGCCTGGGAAGCGAGTTGGTGTGAAGCTTTCTCCAAACCTCAGTTTGCAATTTGGGAAAGGGGAACAAGAGTATTCCTGACTTATGCACTCCTTGTAGCATCTGTCCTGTTGTTTAGAAGAGAGGTGGTTCACTTTGCAGGGAGGCAATCTTGCTCCTGCCATATGGAAATTAATTTTCTCAGCATTAATCAGATATTTAATCCCTTATAAGTCAAAGGATATGATTTTAATTGTAGCTAAATACATGTTTTTAAGGAAGCTTCTCAAAATTGTGCTTCCTCAGAAGGTCTTTAAGACCTCCATTAAAAAGGAAAATGGTAAAACTAATCAATAATGAAGAAAGAGAAGCCCCCCCCCCAAAAAAAAAAAAAATTCAATTGTTCATGAGAACTGTGAAAAGATTTCAGGGAATTGTCTCTCTATGGGAATTTGAGAGATCTGTGCTCTTCTGTCATTACAAAATACAGTAAGAAAGCAGATTAAATTTCTGAAAGATTCTATTGCTGTTCTATATTTTAATTTTAATTTCTAGTCTAATCAATGTGTTTAGTTAAAAAGAGTAATGAAATATTTTCCACAACATATTCAAACATTTAAGAAAAAAAAACAAACCCAGACCACAGGATGTAATATCCAGCTCTGAAAGAATATTTGAAATAAGTGGTCATGTTTAGAAACATGTAAGAACAATCCCTTTTAAAAATCTGCAGTAGCAAGGTAATCCATAGAGATTAAAACTATGGGAGATACTGCTTAGGCTTTCCTCAGCAAAATACAGCTAATGAGAACACCTCCGCTTCTGGAGCACCTACAAATGCTAAGACTGTTGTTTGGAAAGAAAAAAAGTAGGAGTGGAAGTNGTCTTGCAGTTGTGAATCAAAGACCAGTATCACTGAAAAAAATGGAAGTCATTTAACAGCATCTTGCAGAAAACATTTGGAGATGAGTGAAATTAGATTTTTTTACTATATGGACTGGAAACTCAAAATTCATGAGGTCACCTGTAGGAGATTTTGGGATTTTCTGAAGTAGCAGGATCCATAATGTTGGGAACAGACATAAAACCTGAGGGCTCTGTGACAACTCATGGACATCTTAAGTGTTGTTGGGGTTCCATCATGCTCTGGGCCTGAAAGCTTTTGTCTCTATTTTGTGATTTACCCCTGATATCAGCTAATGAAAGAGCCAAATAGTTTTGTCTTAATTCACTGGATTTAAAATGCTTAGAGCTAAGCTGAGCTACAGGACCTGGTGGCTCAGATATTGCAAGCACAAAAATTGAGAGAATGTGATGTCAAGTGGACTGGGGCAGAGCAAAGGTACCTGTCTGGGCTGCAGTTCTCTGGGGCTGGAGCTGGGGGAACGCTGGAAAGGGGACTTTGTGGAAAGTCATGGGTGGGACTGCAGTGCAAAGTCCTTTTTCGTGCTGCAGGCTGCAGGATCTGAGTGATGCTTCATCCATCTTGGGTGTGAACAGTTACTTGAAAAAAAAATACTGTGCCTTTTAGAGAATGCTACAGGCAAATGTAAAAATGGGTAAAGGTCTGACAGCCAGTAACTGAGAATCAGACAGTTTAGTGAGACATGAGCATGGTGGGCTGGACACAAAGGGTGGGAGATACCTGGGTTCTGATCTCTAACCCCAAACAGTCCTTCCCTTGAGGAGAGTTGTCCAGCCCTGCAGCAACATCTCTCCACTCTCACTCACTTAAACCATCCTCTTGTACTCAAAATGACGTTTTGGGAAGAAAAAGAATTAATTCTACAAGCAGAAAGCCAAAATGTCAAGCAGCTTCCAAACATTTGTACTGTGTGGCATAGGAGGATTAATGCTGTCTGGGTGTGCATCACAAACTGATGTTGATGTTTTGTTTTTAAATTTGGTTTTCTGAGTGTATGAGCAAGGTGTGACTCTTGGAAAAATTTGCTGGGTTGGCTGTGGTTTGAAACTTTGAGAGAGAGTGGCCTCTGTGAGCAGCAGGTGCACTTTTTGTTCTGGCTGTAGTTTGTTTTTAAGATGACGTTATCCCCAGGAGAACCAAGAACTGGTGTGGCTGAATTTTCTTCAAAGAAAGCTTTCCTTGCATGTGGTTTAAATTGTGGGTCGATTTAGTCATGTAACACCTTCATGTCTGCATGGAGGCTCTCCTGCTGTATCTGTTCTAGGAGTTATGTCCGCTACGAGCTGCATGAGAGAGAGTACTGGTAACAAGATAGGAGACTGGCTCAAATTGAGATGAGGCCTAGCCTATAAACTCAGATAGGAACTGTCGTGGGGTGATTGTACGATGATACTCTATTCCCGAATCATCTGCTGCACGCCCAGACACGGCTGCTGTAGCTCTAAGACAAGCCAGGGCGCAGGGCCGCAGCCTGAGAACCGCAGGCGGGCTCTGTTCCAATCTCCTCGCCCGGTGTGGCCGGCGGCTACACAGAGTGTTACTTCATTGCCTTCACTGGATCAGTTATTGCTAGTGTAGGCAAGGAGCTTCTGGTTTTTTCCTTCCCCTGGCCTGGAGGCTTTTAACCAGCAAATCCTTTCTGCGGCTTTTTTGTTTGTTATTTTTTCCCCTTGAACTGTTTTGGCTTGGCTTTTTTTTTTGGTCTGGAGGTGGGGGAGGGGCTGCCCTGAACTCAAGACCTCGCAGAAGCTGAACTTAAACGAAAAAGGACATTAAACTCCACCAACTTCGCCTGCTGTGAGGAGGAGACCCACACCAGAAATCCACCAGGTTCCCAGCTGCTGCGTGAACTCTTTCCTCCCATTTCCTAAGACAAAGAAGGGCAGCTGCCACCTGTGCCTCTCAGCCACTGGCAAGGTGGGGGTGGGGTGTAAGGTTCAATTTTTTTCTGTGCCTTTCCGGTATCTTGCTTTGTTAATAAAAGTTTTACTTTTTTTCACTTTCACCCATGGGTATTCATTGCTCTCACTGGCAAAAAGTGATTATTGGAGCCCTTCTCTTTAGAGGAAAAGCTCATTCCAAAGCATTTTCTTCTAAAATTTATCTCCAAACCGAGACAGGAACTAAAAGCAATACTTGGAGTATTTTAGGGTGTTTAGGCCTATAGTTTTGCTAATAAGCTCTGTTGGTGCCCTGCTTTTTGAGTGTTGTAAACTAGGGCCTAAATTGTCAAAAATGCACTCCCTCTACCCTCTCAGCTCTACTATTTTAAAAGCTTTCTCTGTTTAAAAGCTTCTCAAGTGAGGGTCTCAGAACATCTGAAAAAGCAAAGTAGTAAAACTCTCAGTTATGTTTTGGTCATTTTAAGCAACTCCAAATTTCAGTGGTATTACAGTTGGTGCTCTGGTTTACCTCTGATTCTCCAGACTCAGTAGCTTCTGACCAGGGCAGTTTATAGCTCTTGTGCATTGTTGTGCAGAATAACACCAGTTCAGAACTACATATCTCAGTTCTCTCCTTTGTGGACTGAAAAACTAATATAGCTTTCCACTCAATAAATGCTGTCACCACCATCTAGTTTTCAGAGTGTTTTAAGTCTGTTACTGGGGTAGGATACATGCAGAAATGTTACTAAAAATCTGGCATCTCCAAAGAGGTAGACAGAACAAATATATATACAGTCATAAATATTTGAGTTTCCAATACAACATTCTCAAATACACCTCTCAAGCATCTTTTTGCTGGAAATCTGTAACCCAGTTGTGAAGTGCGAAGTTCTCATCTCTCTCTAAGCGATAAAAGGAAAAGAACAAAAATGCTGATTGGATCTAGCACTTTGTAGGTAAAATGTAGGTGATGTTTAAGCTGTTTAATAGATTAAATACTATTCCTAAAAGCCCACAGGCTCTTTCTGCTTTTGCCTTT
>VYXC01006853.1:0-17311 GCA_013397175.1 Platysteira castanea
CCTTGGGAAGCAGCCCTTAAGGAGTCCAGGAAGGATAGGCGTGCTTCAAAACAGAGATCTTGAAGGCACAGGAACAGACTGTCCTTGTGTGCCGAAAGATAAGTCGACAAGGAAAATGATCAGCCTGGATGGGCAAGGAGCTTTCGAAGGAATTAAGGAAAAAAAAGAGGGTGTATCACCTTTGGAAGGAGGGTCAGTTATCTCAGGAAATGTTTAAGGGGGTTGCTAGTGCATGTAGAAAAAAATTAGAGAGGCAAAGCCCAGTTAGAACTCAAACTGGCAACTTCTGTGAAGGACAATAAAGAATATTTTTATAAATATATTAATGACAATAGGAAGGGTAAGGACAACCTCCATTCTCTATTAGATGCGGGAAAGAATTTAGTAACTAAAGATGAGGAAAAGGCAGAGGTACTTAACACCTTCTTTGCCTCAGTTTTCAACAGAAAGACAGGTTGTTCTCAGGAGAATTGTTCTCCTGGGCTTTTAGATGGTGTCAAGGATCAGAATAGCCCCTCTTTTATCCAGGAGGAAACAGTCAAAGACCTGCTGAACCACTTAGATGCTCATAAACTCATGGGACCAGATGGAACCCATCCCCGGGTGATGAGGGAGCTGGCAGATGAGCTTGCAAAGCTCGTCTCCATCATTTACCATCAGTCCTGGCTCACTGGGGAGGTCCTAGATGACTGGAAGCTGGCCAGTGGGATGCCCATCCACAAAAAGGGCTGGAAGGAGGATCCAGGAAACTACAGGCCTGTCAGCCTGACCTTGGTACCCAGCAAGATAATGGAACAGATCATCCTCAGTGCCATCAGGGTTTGGAGACAAAATTTTAGGACGAAACGCTCAGGAACAAGCGCCTCCTTCAAAGGGAAAAGGCCTCCCCCTTTCCTCCGCCAATGAAACAAATTGATAACACCAGTTGAAAAGTGGAAAAAACACCAAACTCTTTATTAACACAGAACAAAACGGGGTGGAACAGAAAAAACCTCAAAATATAACAAATGCCCGGAGAAGGAAAAAACACACGGTCTAGCAACTGGTCACCCCAGTCTCCGGAAAGGGGAAGGGGAGTCCACACAGCAGCCTGGAGCAGGGCAGATGGAAGGAAAAAACCTCTTGATCCTCTGGCACTGGTCCTCCTCCTCACAGCAGGTGAAAGGGTTTGGCCTTCCTCGGGGTTCGGACTAGCCGGGGCCACCCCGCAGGCCCGGCGAGGCCACCCCGCAGGCTCCCCGGACCAGAGAGAAGGGAAGGAAGGTAGGGAGGCAAGGAGGAGGGAAGGGAAAAAAACCAAAACCTTTTTTCCAGTTAGCGGCAACAAAAAAACCCACCAAGAAGCAGTGCAGCGCCCCTGGTGCACTCCCTCCCGAGCACGGCCGGGGCCGCTGGAGCCAGCGCCCTTGGACCGACCCGCACCCGGGTCCCGTGGCTCCGGTCCATCTTAAAGATACAGCGTCCTTGGGCATCAAGCAGATGGGTAAGGATTAAAGAAGCCTCATAATATCACCCCAGGTCAGATGCCCACCCACAAAAAGGGCCGGAAGGAGGATCCAGGAGACTACAAGCCTGTCAGCCTGACCTTGGTTCCTGGCAAGATAATGGAACGGATCATCCTGAATGCCATCACATGGCACCTACAGGATGCCCAGGGTATCAGACCCAGCCAGCATGGGTTTAGGAGGGGTAGGTCCTGGGGGTAGTGCTTGCCCAACCTGATCTCCTTTTATAACCAGGTTACCNGTCAGCAGCCAATTGAACATGAGCCAGCAGTGTGCCCAGGTGGCCAAGAAGGCCAAATGGCATCCCAGCCTCTATCAGGAATAGTGTGGCCAGCAGGACCAGGGAAGTCATTCTTCCCCTGTACTTGGCACTGGTGAGGTGACACCTTAAGTGCTGTGTCCAGTTCTGGGCCCCTCAGTTCAGGAAGGACGTTGAGACATTTGAGCGTGTCCAGAGGAGGGCAACGAGGCTGGTGAAGGATCTGGAACACAAGTCCTACAAAGAATGGCTGAGAGAGCTGGGGTTATTTACCCTGGAGGAAAGGAGACTCAGGGGTGACCTTATCACTCTCTACAGCTCCCTGAAAGGAGGTTGTAGCCAGGTGGGGGTCGGTCTCTTCTCCCAGGCAACCACTGACAGAACAAGAGGACACAGTCTTAAGCTGTGCCAGGGAAGATAAAACTGGACGTTAGAAAAAAATTCTTTATAAAAAAGAGTGGTTCGGCACTGGAATCATCTGCCCAGTGAGGTGGTAGGGTCAGCGTCCCTGGACGTGTTTAAAAAAAAGACAGAACGTGGCACTCAGTGCCATGGTTTAGTTGATGAGGTGGTGTTAGGTCATAGGTTTGACTTGATGGTGTAAAGGTCTTTTCCAACCTAGCTGATTCTGTGATTCTGTATTTCCTTTCTCCTTCAGATTCTGTAGTTCATCTTACTGCTGCAATGGCCACCTCTTTTCCTGAGTCCAGATACTGGACTGAAAAATTTTACTTATGCCTGGGAATCTAGATGGTTTTCTTTACTGTATGGTAATTTCAAAGCTATTGTACTCCAGAGAGGGTATTATCTGGAAATACAACAAGGACTCTTTCTCCATGAGCTTGTAGCTTTCCAGTATTAATAACTCTAGCACCTTTTTCTAGAACCAGTTTTACCTCATCATTGTAAGTTAAACTTGAAATAAGAATACAGAGTGATGAAATAAAGAACATTTGAGATGGAGCATGGGAAGGTCACTAGTATTAGTACAGTTATGTGATTTTTGAATATTTATGAATACTTTTGCAACATTTTGCCAGAAGCAGACCTTAACTTGTCTCTATTTATCAGAGTTCTCCAATTTATAAAATGTTTGTAACTTCTGTAATTCAGTGTTCCAAGAATATCTAAACAGAATCATATGTGCCTAATTAATATTTAAAATATCAGCAAAATTTCAAAAATATTTCTTCATTTAGATAGTGCTGAGACAGAAAACTAATCTTGAAAATACTGTTTGGTTCTTAAAAATGCCAGATGCCCTTGATTTCTCACAAAAAAGCATTTCTTTTATTCCTAAAATACTCATTTGAGACAGGACAAGTTACAAACCTGTTCTGAACTATTTCTTTCATGAGGGTTTCATCATCATGACACTTTCTTTGGTGAACTGCTTCAGTTTGCTTACAACTAATTTCTCTCACAGTAATAATAGCAAAATGTGGGATGAAAAAGTTTGGTTCAAAGCCTAGACAGCTCATCCCAGCTGTACAGTACAAGGAGACTAGTCCAGCTACCTCCATTTGCTGTGGTCTCAAACTTTATATTTGTTGTGCAAGAAGTTAATCACTGTGTTAAGAATTTTATTTTAAAAAGATAGGAGACAGTAGTATTTAGTTATTTCTGCTACCAACTATGCTCTTTTATAAAAAGAGGATAGGATTCCAGAAAGAGGAAAGTACATCTTGTTCCTCTTCTGACTGTAACGGTATATTTAACTGAATTTCAGTAATTTCCAAGTAGACAAGTCTGACATTTATGCTCAGCATAGTGTGTTTCAAAAGAAACACAAATAAAGATTAGGTGACAATGAGGATGTCTCCATTAGCTGCTCTTCAGTAAGAAGAATTTCAAGAGAACAGAAACTAATGCCAGTTTATCATAAACATTATTATACTCCAATATGGCTCACTTAAGTTAAGTCTGTTTACTGAGCAATCTCCAGAATTCTGAATTCACCTATTTGCATTGCAGATTTTTCCAAACATGCAAGGTGTAGTAATGTATTGTATCTTAAAATCCCAAAGTAATTTTATTAAGAGTTTTCAGCCAGAAATTTGGTTACTAATACACCCGCTCTGACTTTGTACTTTTGTATTTTGTAAAATCTAGAGTTTAATGACAGTTCATATATTGTAATTTATTACATAGGCGAAGAGGTTTGTATTGGTCTTTCTTATCATGTGTGGTGTAGTAACATATTTGAAATAGTGTCCCTGACTGTGCTTAAGGAGAAAGCACAAATGACAAGTTCTTTTTTTGATCTAAAAACCAATATTTTAAAAAACCCTGTGCCATGTGGGACATTCCTATTTTTACTTGTCTTGCAATGATGATATATTAAAGTGTCACACTCTTCATTAGAAACAAAAGACAGTTAGAAAATTTGAAGCCTACATAGCAGGACAGGACAATAATCAGCTTCCTTATTTTTAAAGAAAATATAACCATTCAGTTATATTGTTAGTAACGTTTAATGAAATCGATTGCTGATTCATGCACTGAATGAGCTTCTTGAACTCCAAAGAACTTAGAATGGAGCCCAACATCTATGCTGCCAGAGCAATCCAACAGCAATCAGCAGTTAACCTTTCAATCCAGACACCTAAGCAGCATATACTTTCACAAAAGAAACACCAAACAAACAAAGCAAAAAAGCCCCAAATAGACACTTTAAAAAGAAAAAAGAAAAAAAAGAGAGAGAGAGAAAATAAAATCTCCATAATACATGCAAACTACAAAAGAGGTTGTGCTTTTTCTAAAGTGAATTTGTGAATTTTCAGTTTCCACAGGCTCTTAGACAGCTATGTCAGAAGAAACAATTTCACTGAAATCTTAAAAGGCACAACAAAAATTTGCCTGTATGTTTTTTGATTTATTCAGCTACAATTCTCACCTGGAGCAGATGAAAACATGAAAAAGTCAAGTGGAAGGCCAGTTTTAATCAGTATTTCATTATTTGTCTTCAAATTTAGAATTTATTTAGTAAAATTTTAAAAGGAACAAATCATATTATCAGATTTCAAAATGATGCACTTATATAATTGCAAAAATCCCCATAAACAATTTTCTACAACTTTATATTCTTCTTTCTACTTTTTAAAATAAATCACAGACTGGATAAGGTTGGAAGGGACCACACTGAGTCATCTAGTCCAACCTCCCTGCTCAAGCAGGGTCATCTCAGAGCACATGGAAAAGGATTTTGTCCAGATAATTCCTGAATACTTCCAGTGAGGGAGACTCCACAGCCTCTTTGGGCAACCTGTTCCAGTGCTAAGGCACCCACACAGTAAAGAAATTCTTCCACATGTTCAGGTAGAACTTCCCGTGCAACAGCTTCTGCCTGTTGCTTCTTGTCCTGTTGCTTGGCATCACTAAGCAGAGCCTGTATACCACTACTTTTGGAAAAAGCCTCTTTGTGCTTTATTAAATAGTTTCAGAGGCAGGCACAGAAATTCTGGGCCAAGGCACCTAAATGATTAGTAAGCATCACCATTATCAAGCACACACAGGCCAACCCAAACCTTATCATGCAGACACATGAAATAAACTAAAGGTGTCCAATGACATCTTTGAATGAAATTATTTTGTTGAGTTAATAATGTAAATGGGAGAATTTTAGAGAAGAATATTATTTCAGCTAATTAATAATAATGTACTAAAGTAATAAATGAAGTTTGATTCTGAGAGAAGCTAATTCAGAACAGGGCATTTTAATTTACTTTTGTCTCTAATCAGTGGGAAATTTTACTGTTCTAACCCTTGAAGAAATAAGCTTTGAAGGAAATACTTAGTTTTCAAGGACTGACCTAATCAGTAAAGAATACCCATTCAGCTTTAATTTCAGCATTCCTTCCATTCAGAATTAGTGTCTGTTATGGAGATAAGTGTCTTAATGTATTCATAAATCTGGTCTTGTACAACAACAATTTTTGCACTGTAATAAATTCTGCTGAGATTGGTATTACAGTCATTAATAAACACTTATTTGATAGATTAACAAAAAACAGAAATGGGAAATCCCAAACTATAATTGGATCAAGACTATTCGAAAGAGGGTCCCTTGGCAATTGTTTCTTGAAACAGTACTTTTGTTCTCTTTATGATACCTACAGAATAAGATAGAAATGTTGTGAGCCTTGTAAGTAATGTAGTACAATGCAAATGAAAGCAAATGCAATCCTTCAGTGACTTCAGACCAGAATGTGAAACAGAGAACTGTTAATGCCATGACATGTCATCACTGAGACATGCCCAAAACATGCTAATAATGGTGCCCTGATTTCTAAAAATTATTGAGTATAAAGGAATTGGAAGTACCTTTTTAGTGCTCAACAGATATGGCAAGATGAGGTTTATTTTTTAAAAGCATGTGGCAAATCAAGTAAAATAATATACCTGACAGTGCAACCAAATTGGGTCTTGTAATCCTCAACGCAGCCCTTCTCAACTATTTTTCCCCAGAGGGAATATACCACTTCGATGTCTCTAAAAATTCACTAGGTTTATTAGGGACCACAGGCTATTAAGGGTTTGATTATGTCATGTGAGCTTCATGGTTGAAGCGTCATGCTATTTATTTATCTTTAGGAGTACTGACTCCCCAGGAATTATTCTGTTGGATATCATAAAAAAAAAAAAAGAAAGCCAAAACCAAGACTGATTTCATAGAATCATTGAGTCCTAAGGGTTGGATGGGACCTTGAAGATCATCTAGTCCCACCCTCCCCTGCCATGAGCAGGGACATCTCCCACTAGACCAGGTTGCTCAAGGCCTTATTCAATCTGGCCTTGAATGCTTCTGGGGATGCGGCATCCACATCATCTCTGGGTAATCTGTTCCAGTATCTCACCACTCTCACAGTAAAAAACTTCTTCCTGATATCTAGCCTAAATTTCCCTTCTTTCAGTTTTTACCCATTACTACTTGTCCTGTCACTACATTTCCTGACAAAGAGTCTCCCCCTGGCTTCCCTGTAGGCCCCCTTCTCCACACAACCTTCTCTTCTCCAGGCTGAACAGCCCCAACATTCTCAGCCCGTCTTTGTAAGGCAGGTGGTCCAGTCCTCTTATCAACTTTGTGGCCTCTGCTGGACTTGCTCCAATAGTTCCATGTCCTTCTTATGTTGGGGAGACCAGAGCTGGATGTAGTGCTCCAGGTGGGGTCTTATAAGAGCAAAGTAGAGGGAGAGGATCACGTCATTCTACCTTCTTTTCCTGCAGCCCAGGATTTGGTTGGCTTTATGGACTGTGAGTGCACATTGTCAGGTCATGTTGAGTTTTTCATCAACCGTCACCCCCAAGTCTCTCCACAGAGCTGCTCTCAGTCAGTTCTCCACTCAGCCTGTAGTTGTGTCTGGGATTGCCACAACCCAGGTGTAGGACCTTGCACTTCATTTTGTTGAACTTCTTGAGGTTTTCAGTCTCACCTCTCTAACCTGTCCAGGTCCCTCTGGATGGCATTCCTTCCCTCCAGGGTGTTGACTACACCAGAAGGCTTGGTGTTGTCAGTGAACTTGCACTCAATGCCACTGTCCATGTGTACTAGTTTGAAAACAAACCAGTGGGAGATCGCAAGTCAGAATTATAATTTAATAGGAAAATTGAAATAATTGCATTAGTACAAGAACACTGACAGAAGCAGGATGCAACCTGACACCCTGTTAGTCAGGGTGGTGNCTGGTCCCAGGACCAACCCCTGAGAGACACTGGTCTCCATATGAACAGTGAGCTCTTGACCACAACTTTTTGCATGCAGCCATCCAGCCAGTTCTTTATCCACTGAGCGGTCCATCCATCAACTCCATGTCTCTCCAAGTTAGATGATTTGTGCTTGACTAGGCATTTGGTCTTGTTATCATTCCCTTTTTGTAAGCCACTAGTGATTTTTAGCCCTTGGCTTTTAACCACACAATAGCACACGGTCAATGCTTGATTTAGAGATAACTGCAACAGTGTCCATTGGTTTCCAAAGAGCAAGCAACTACAGAGCCATGGGATGCCCTGGTGACACTTAACCAAGCAAGCATTCCTGCAGGAACTGTAGTGTGAGGATGGAAACCAAACAGTTAGCTTGTCAAACAGAGCTGCTTGACTTACGTTTCTTCTACATGTGGTATTCTATATATACATACAGAAAGAAGATGCAGATACAAACACACACTGCCTTTACATTAATCCTTTAAATGAATTAATAATTGCAGAATTGTTTGATCTTTTTAAGGCTACAGACAGCAGGAGAAAAAACCCACCACACCACAGACTAGTTGGAGCACAGAATAGAAGGCTGGACTTAAAGAGCATCTCATGCAGACAAGGGAAATGCACTACCTATAATGCAGAAGGAGCCTTAAGAGCTCCAGTTTAAAGAGTCAAGAGTAGGAGGGTTCAAGTTATTTGGGAAAAAAGGGCTAGAAGATCAGTTACAGTCAGTCTGGGGCTCCATGCATACTGTTTCAAAGAAAAGAGGAATATTTTAAAAATTTCCTCCATGCACTTCATGTTTTACCTTCAGCCTGGGTTATAGCACATCTCTTCTCACCACTGCATTGAGAAAAAAATGAAGTTGCAGTGGTACTTATGGCATATACATTCCCTCTTGAACTATACATTAAGACAGCATGTCAATTGCCAAATCTTTATCTTATCAAAAAGTCTCAGGAGCTGGTTTTATTCTCAGTGTAATTTGACTGGAAGGAGTCGCTGCTTCCAAATGAAAGGAGGATTGGAAAGAACGTTATGGGCAGGAGCTAAAAATAAGGAAGCTTGGAAGTCTCAAAGACAGAGAGAGAAAAAGGGGAAGAACAGGATAGAGAAAAAAAGTGGACCTAATAAGATAAATTTTAGACACACAAAAGAACCAAACCAAAAATTATCTGTCCAGATTCTTCCCGAATTTTTGTAGCCTCATAAGTATTCAGCAGAGTAGCTGATCGGGAGGGACTTGAATTTTTACGTGGTAAGAGACATGATGTATATGTGAGAATTCAAGCAAGCTTCAGATGAGTCTTGCATCACTACGAGAGAGAGAACACAAGGGTTATGAAGACCAACAGTGGATGGAAAAGAAACATCTCTCTGACCATGGAGCCAGCATAGAGGTTCAAAGAAAGGCCAAGTATCCCCCGGTATCACTACAGGCAGAGAGTACTCAGCAGTGCTGGATATTGCAAAGGAAAAGACCCTGGTTAAGACATGGAAGAAGAACAGTATAAAAGTAGCAGGAGTATGGAAGAGTATGAATGCTGAAGGTATGACACATAAACCTATACAGAAATAGGGATGCCAGGGAGAATACAGATTCAGTATCAAATGGAAAGGCCACACTTTTCTTTGGCTTCCTGCAGGAGAAGTGAGTTAGTCGTTAAAACACATGCCCAAAAGTCTGGAGGTCTTTATTCTGCTCTCATCTCTGCTTATTATTTGCTGCATGATCCCAGGCATAGACTGCTTTGTGTCGCAGGATTTCACCGCCAGGATCTGAGCAATTCTGTTGTGAACAAGTGACCCTTCAGGCTGCCCAGAGGCACCCACTCCCAGGGCACCAACCCCTGGAGGGACTCTAAGAATGACTACTGCTGCTGAGGCAGAGCCATTTTCAAAATAAATACATAAATCATACCAAATTTACCTTGTACGACCAATGACATAGTCTCATTGGTTTTCAATGCAAACAGAAAATGAATATAAAAATTCTGATATAGGACTCAACCATGTCCTGGTCTGCATCCAAAGCAGTGTGGGCAGCAGGTCAAGGGAGAGTATTCTGCTCCTCTGCTCTGGTGAGAGCCCACCTGCAGTGCTGCATCCAGCTCTAGGGTTCCAGCACAGGAAGGACATGGAACGTTGGAGTGAGTGTAGAGGAGGGACACCACGTTAATCAGAGGGGTGGAGAACCTCTCCTATGAGGAAAGGCTGAGAGAATTGGGATTGTTCAGCCTGGAAAAGAGAAGGCTTTAGCATGACCTAATTGTGGCCTTCTAGCACCTGAAAGGGAGCCCTTGAAGGCAGATGGAGACTTTTCATAAGAGCATGTAGTGACAGGAAAAGGAGGAATAAATTCAAACTGAAAGACAGTAGGTTTAGATTAGATACTGGAAGGAAGATCTTTGCTGGGAGGGTGGTAAGCCACTGGAACTGGTTGCCCAGAAAAAGTGTGGCTGCCCCATCCCTGGAAGTGTTCAAGGCCAGGCTGGATGGAGCTCTGAGCAACCTGGGATAGTGAAAGGTGTTCCTGCCTGTGTCTGGGGCACTGGAACTAAACAACCTTTAGGATCCCTTCCTACCCAAACCATTCTATGATTCTGATTCTGAGGTACCCAGGACAAAACTGCAAGGAAAAGAAATCTCCGCACTAATGGCTAAATTACTTGAATGATTCATGTACTTCTGTTCTCTTTTAAAAAGTGCTTTTTGGAGTTCTATTTAATTTTGCAGTAAAATTTTGGTTATTTTTCATTCAAAGCCCTTCACATAACACACTTACCAGGAAGCTCTTCGTATGGGGAACTCCATATAATACTGTTTTCATATAAAATACAGGGAAAAAGACTATATAAGCTCTTACAATAATTGTAATGTGTAAAACAGTACATGATAGTTCCTAGATTACACTGGAAGGCAGGAAAACTATCTTTTCTGATCCTGACAAGAGATTCAATCTTCTGCCATCACAAAATCTAATCGCTTTGGCTGGTTTTGACTACATGAAAAGATTGTAAATTCTTCCCTTATATTTGCACTAGTTTGTTTAAGGCTTCTTCATATTGATTAGCTGTAACAGCTTGTAGCTAAGCAAAAAGAAAAATTATTTCTGCCTTCCATACTGGTCTTAGTAGAATGCCTGCCATGGAAAAGATTCTGTGAGTGTGGGGGGACGGCAAAGAGGCCACCTCCTACACTCCTCCAGGGTCTAAATAAAGGATTATTTTTGCTTATAATTGTTTCTTTTTTCATGTCTGTTCTTCTTGTGCCTAAAGTTAATTAAACCATAAATGAAAAAAGAGTAGAGAAAAATAATTAGAAAGGCAGGCCCTTTCTCACCAATCTCACCAACAGCTGCAAATCAGAAAGCAGAAGGGAACTGATTAAAGACAGTTTTATTCTTTTTTCCCTCCTTTTTGATGCCTTGAGCCAAAATTCAATGACAAAGGAGCAGACACAGGCACTAAACTCATCCTCTATCCACAAGCAATATTGTACCAAGCTGAGTCACCAGAGGATGGTGGCAAATGCTATTTGTACACATTCTTCTGCATTTGTTCCACTCAGTTCATTCTTGGATGTACTTGATTCAGAAGGACTCTTAACACATTTCCTCCTTTTTCTATGAAAACTGAAATACTCCAAGAACCCAGACATCCTGCTACAAGCACAACTGGCCAGCAGAGATATTAGAGTGCTTTGTCTAACCTATATAGTCCAGACGTATGCCTGCAAAGTATGTCAAACTAAAAGCTTGAAGAGCATAGTAAATTTTATACCTCAGCCTCCCAAAGTCATTATGCTTTACCAGAAAAACAACAGTAATGCAGAAAATGTGCCACAAAACCTGTCTCAGTGCTGGGAGGGGAAGAGTTCTTCCTTTATTTAAGGAAGGTACATAGAGCCAGTAATACACCTACACCTACTATGTGATTTGAAAGTAGCTGTGGACCAACACCATTAAGACTCCCTGAGATCCAAGAGGCAATATGCCAGGCTCCTGCATATATATTTACCACAGTCTTCTTTTTTACAGATTCTCTTAAAAATTCCACTAGACACAGAAATTTGATTAAATGGGGAGTTTTGTACAGTGAGGTGGTATATTTTGATATGCTGAGTAATAGATGGAGAAAGAGCTTTTACTGGCCAAATTTTTTACATTTGACTTCATAAAGTTTTGTATTTTGCAACCATATCTGTTATTGCGTCTCTCATTCATATGCCTCATCTGTAAGAGAATGACAATATTGATGCAGTACAAAACTTATGCAAACCAGGAGGAGAACTGCAAAGAATGCAATGGAAAATGAGTCCCACCTCAGCTTTTCTGTCAGGGTTATAAAGCAGCATGTTTGTCAGTCTTGGGTTTTTGGCACAGCTTTGAAACCCCAAGAATATGCTTATGCATACAGGGTTTTTTTACACATTTATCTGAAAGACAGCTTTCTTCACTTGGGTTCCTACAGCTCTAACAATTTTAGTAACAAAATATATGCACCTTCATTGATTTAGACAAATGATACTAAAGTTCCCAGGGTATCCATTACAGCTGCATCTTCAAACTCGAACACTTTATTTTCATAAATAAACAATTTCAACATCATCAGTAATGTTAATCCTCCAATTCAGCTCTTGGGGAAACCTTGTGCTGTTTTACAAAAACGTGAAACAAACAAAACAAACCCAGAGTACAAGAAAGAAGTGATTGTGTTAAATTAAAAATAGTAATGCTCTTTAGCAAATTCAAGCAAAAAAAATACAGATCTGATGAGCTACAAAAAAATACTGGGGCTGAGAAAGTATCCCACACCCTTTTTCAGAAATGACAGTTTGATTTTAATCCCATACTGTTACAGGCAACAGTAAGGGTTCCCAGCCCCATTGCTGTTGTAGCTATGCACACAACACATGTCAGGAGATATCTGGTATTTATCAGATATATATAAGGCAGAGAACTGCCTTACAAATTAGGAAGTTTAAAAATGCACAAAAGACCTAGGTATATTTTACCCTCATCCAGTTACAGAAATATGTGTCTGTACATCACTCTAACTTATTCTGACCCTAAGCCTTTCCCCTAGGAATGGCCATTAATTGTATTTCAGGGTTTTTCATAAAACAAGATCTGGTAATATTCATATCAAACTCAGATGTGATCAGTTGAACCAGAATTTTAGGTAACAGTCATTCTACTGGTTCATATACTACTGCCCTAATCATAGGTAACAAGCACAGGGGGAAGACGCTTTCACCTAAGAACAGGTTTCTGAACATCATTGCAGAACATCAAAGCAGTTCCTGCTACTCTCATGGGGTTTCCATTCTGGACACACTGCTGAATCTTGTTTAAAAAAAAAAATTAAAAGCATTTTCATGACAATACAGCCTTCTTGTTTCCCACTTAATTTCTTCCTTTCCCACAAGCCAGCTGATCACTACTTCTGGTAGTGCAACAGTATGGACAGCACTCTACAAACAAAATACTTTACTTCAGAATGTATCTGAATGCAGTAATGGTTCAGGGCACGGAAGACTTTGGTTGCAATTGCTCTTTTCTATTTTGAATAATGCGTGTGAATAAACATATCCTCTTCTTGATTGTCCTTCCAAAGACTAAAATCTGATGTTACCTGTTCCTCTGAGGACCAAGGTCAGACCAGAAAATGGTAAGCTTGCAGTAATAGCTGCAGAAAGCCATTCTCACTGAAAGCCACACTGCTGCATAAATGAAATCCTTGTGGAGTGTGAATAATAATGATTAAAAAATAAATTTTAAAAAAATTAACATTTCCACTTATTCATATTTATTAAAAATCAGAACTTACAATGCAAGCAAAAAAGTAATGTGTGTACCATGCAGGGAAAAATATTTGAAACAAAGTCAGTTTAACCTTACCAACTCCTACAATGCAATGCTGTTCCAAAAAGATAGGCAAGACACAGATTTTAATATTAATAAAATTTTTTTTCTGTAACTTTTGCTGATAATTCCCTGGTGAGGTCATTTTTAAAGGAAGCTTTTTTTGCCAGGAAAAATTGTCTGCATCTTCCATAAGTGCATAACAGCCCAGTAATGGAAGAGCAAGCAAATAGATGTAACATCAAGAAATCCCAGGATAGTATTTATAAAACAGACAGTTGTGCAAATATAACTACAGCAATTTCAGTTGTTACAGTGTTCAGGCATGCCTGCACAATCATCAGTTTAATATTTAGTCAGTCCAAATCCAGCCACATTGCTACTCATACAGACTGGCTTCTTACAGAAGTAATTATTTTCTTAACATGTCTTCACAGGGTTTTCTTAATTAATGTCTTTAAGCACAGGCTGTCTTAAAAATATGGCATATTAGATATCCTGAATCCCAGTACAACACATGATTCTGATAAGGACAGTAGAACAGAGCTGCATTTTACTCTGATAAGGACAGCAGAACAGAACAGCACAGCCTTGGAGAAATAGATAAAGGATGTAACTGAGGCAAACAGAAGTCATGCAAAAGACAAGCAGGATGCCCATTCAGCTCTGCAGGCTGACAAAGCAGAATTTATGCAAAACAACAATATTGTGCTTACTCAAAAGCAGGGGTTGAGGAACAGCCCCCTAAAAAGTACACCAGACAGTGAAGACAGACCCCAAAGAACCCTAAGACTTCCAATAAGGGGTGTAAACATCAAATAAGCAGGGGTAGCCAATGAACATGTAATCAGTGTGTAGGATAAAAACTCTGTTTACCTGACACAGGGGTACTTGATTAGAAGAAGGATCCCCCAAGTGACCAGCATGCTGCAAAAAAGAACGCCTGCCTTCTGATACTCAAAACTGTCTTAGAGAGTTTCTATCTGGCCAATTTCGGTATCAATTCCTAGAAGTTCACCAAATATTTTTTGCAGCATGCTATAATTTCTCACTGAATTAAATCATAATATTACTATTTTTAACTTCCTTAGATCTTCAGTTAAAAGTTAAGAGAACTGGAGAGCTCATCGTTCTAACAGTTTCCATATAAGCTGTTGTTTCTACTTAAATCTGTCAATGTTTCCTTGGATGATCCTCCAATATGAAAATTAGTTGTGGTGTTAGTTTAGACATCAGTATATT
Organism: Platysteira castanea; assembly: GCA_013397175.1. Taxonomy (NCBI): domain Eukaryota; kingdom Metazoa; phylum Chordata; class Aves; order Passeriformes; genus Platysteira; species Platysteira castanea. The sequence continues at coordinate 14,576 of VYXC01006853.1, forward strand.
TAAACCCCACACAATAACACAGACATTAGCATTCATTTCAGTATTTTCATTTGATAAAAATTTATGAGAAAGTTTATTAAGAACTGATTTAATAGATATTATTTATCTGTACAGTTTATTTCACTATCTTGTCTTGTCAGTTGTCTACTATTCCTGTTCTGTAGAAAAAACCTGTAAGTGCAACTGAATGCACCAAAATTCCCAGCCAGTCAGTATAAGCTAGTCCAAATAAAACAGGAACAGTGTCATGTATCAGCAGGTGAGATTTGGCTAGGCACATGGACTCCTTCAGATGTGATCTGTAAAAAGAGAAAGGAGAAGATGCTGGAAAACTGTGTGCTCTTTCTGAGCCAAGCCAAGGAGATAAATGTGCCACAGTCTGTTTCAAAATCTTTATATGACTCTAGTATCACTGGGTCAGGATCTGTTTTTGTAGAGCAAAGCAGATTTTGACAGAACTGTATCTCTTTGTGGCTGTAATAATATATCAAATTGGTGAACAAGACACAATAGGATGCCATTTTTCCAAGTTCACTGGAATCCATAGGAGTGAGTTATTACACAAACGAAAAACTCAGAACTAAAGAACTCAAATAGGGCAAAACCCTCTAATGTAACCTTGAAGTATCCCCCTCTGTAATCTACACTGTTTGACAACAGACAAACACACAAAGGGAAGCTTTAAACACCAAGTGTGACTTGACTCACCATTAGGTGCAACTGAATTTCTCATTTGTTAAATAATAAACAATTTGGTTATTGCCATTTAATTTACATGTAGAGGCCATTTGCAAACTCCAGAAGGTCAAAAAGATGTTTCCAAAAAACACTGCAGCAAAATAAGAGATTTTTGTATTCTGCAAAACTACAGCACATCAAATAAAAGGAAGCCTGGGGACCCAGCAAGGGTCATGAATACTTTCACAAGCCTGCAGAAAACAGAAGAGTGACTTGCTGTGATTTGTTGCTGATAGAGTCTAGCCTATGTTATTATTTACTTTCAAAATCTCTTGCCTTCCAAGGAAGTGCTGTGGCATTTAATTATACATGAATTTGCATGCCTAAGTAGCCCTTAATTTTACTTTTTTAAACACCGAAACAGTAAAACTTCTACTTCAGGTCAGTTTCAAGAAAATATTGGTCAGTTTCTATTATTCCAAAGAGTAATTACAGATCCTTGATCACCTCCAAGTACAGAGAAATGTGTGCTTAACAAAAAATTTTGCAGAGTTGATAATGTGCATATTTTATAATCCCTTTCAAAACACATGAAATGTTTTTCAGAGAAAGCTTGCTCAGCTATCCTGGTTAGATAAATTCACATGACCCAAGCAGTATTCTCCTGCAGGAAAGGAAATGTAGATCACATCAACACAACTTCACTTAACTGTCTGAATATTTACATAATGCATGTTTTTATACAAGCATACATGTAAGTGTTTATTGTAAAAATATGACACCTAAGACTTTTTAAATATTACTTTACATAATACTAATGTGATATCACACCAGAGACACAAAGACAACTCAGGAGCTGGTAACAGAAGGCAACATACAAAATGTAAGGATGTCACAAATTTGAAAGAACTTAGAGTGGTATTTTTGCCACTGTCTCATAGTTATGCTCCCAAGCTCCAGTATAATTTATTTTCTTGCCTTGGTGAAGGAAATTAGAGTACTGCAAACACCAGGAATGAATGTCTCTGGTCTGATTCTCTGCTAAGTAAAAGCTCTCTGCAAACCAGTTTGAAGAAGTGTGTTTAGCTGGTAATATGCATCAGGAGATACAAGCTTCCACATTTTATAAAAGTCTTACACACATGAATTTAAGCTATATAGATTGGCTGTGGCAGTATTTGGGGATAAGTCTTCTCCTCTGTTGTCCAGAATCTAAGTTATACATTGCATGTTCTCTAGTATCTGTCTTGTCCAGTTGCATCATTATATATCATGACACTCCACACTGCCCCAGAAAAAAAACTCTTAAAACCAGTTATTTAAGTATTAGACAAAAGAATATCACAGAAAAAACCCAACAGTCTAAATGAATTCACTTGCATGTGATCTCTCATTTATAGGGCAAGGACAGTTACACTACTCAAGCGCTACCCACTTGGCTTCTGCTTGGAAAGTGTAGGGGGAATGGAGTAAATCATATCATTTTCTGTAGGGAAGGTTACAAACATGAGCTGTTGTGGGATAAAGCAGAGAAAATATTAGATAGCTGGCACTCTAAATTTCCAAACAACACTTTGCTACAGAGCAAGGTTATATTTCCCTTCTCTACAGTTCACATGTACCACAGGCAATGCATTAATTCATATTAATTTTTCATAAGCTACAAATAACGCATCATACCCCAATCAGCTGGATACTAAACCTAACTAGAAATGGAAAAAAAGTTTCAGAGAATGAATTCCATTTACTTTTTTGAATAATTTCAAGCCTTTTCTTGTATACATAAACAGCATCTGCCTTTCTGCTTGAAATGATCTGGAAATGTGAAATGACCTTGCAGCCCAGAAAGCCAACTGCATCCTAGGCTGCAGGTCCAGGGAGGTAATTACCCCACTCTGCTCCTCCCTGGTGAGACCCGACTTGGAATACTGCATCCAGCCCTGGGTTCCACAACTTAAGGAGGATACAGACCTCTTGGGAATGAGTCCAGAGGAGACCACACAGATGCACAGAGGGCTGGAGGATCTCTGCCATGGATACAAGCTGAGAGAGCTGGGG
>VYXC01006864.1:1584-19416 GCA_013397175.1 Platysteira castanea
GCTGGGCCCTGGAGGATGCATGGTTACACGGGGTTTCCAGGCTCCCTGGTGTTACCCTGTTCCTTACTGGTTATAGGTGTTCCCTCCGCCCCAAAAACTGTGGTTGTCCCATGATTCCTGGGTCTTTGGTGGTCAGTCCGTGCCTGACCTGGTGGCCATGCAGTCAGAGAAATAAAACATCCATGAGTATCTACCAAAAATATTGTTCCTGATTCTTTCTACAGACAAAGCTGTCTTCGGGGAGGGTTGCAGGCTTTTCCTGACTTCAACAGGTTTTGGTTTCACAATTAAATCCTATAGAAGAGACACTATCACACATGCAAATGCTCTCAATACTAGCATAAAGTTTACTAAGGCAGCTTTTACTATGTTCTTGAGAAAATTCATATATACAACATTTCTGCAAGGGAGATTTAGGTTTTACATACAAGCTCCTTCATTAAAAAACTGAAAAGCTACTTCACAAGACTTAGTCTGCCCCAATCATGACAATGGGCAAGGAAAGCTAGTTAGAGCTTATACGGGTTGTCTGTGGCAAAAGGTGCATGACCAAATAGATGTCAAGAGATCAATTTTCTGACCAGTTCTATAAGACTTGTTTCTACATGGATTTTTCACAGAAGGAAGGGAGCGACACAACAGAACTGAACAGTTTCCTGACACAATATTAATTTGTCTAAATATAGGAAGCGACAGCACCAGAAACCTCATGATGGCAATAACAGTAACTGCCAATTACTCCCCTCTGCAGTCTTAGCCTCATTCTTGGAAACATGTAAAAAATATTTTTTTTCCCAATAATTATATTAAATCAACAACTTGTTCTAGTCTGACAATAAATCAAGTACAGTATGAAGTGGGTTTAGAAGCACAACTTCATTCGCAACTCCAGTGAGGTTTTATGACTAGATTACGGTTTTATTCTGGTACAATCCCTTGATCTCATCCCCTTAGCCTGAAAGCAGAACATTTGATTAAAAAGGAAGATAACTGAATTCAATCATATAGGACAGAATTAAAGATGCCTGAAAGTTAACCTAGCTAGGAATTTTTTTTATTAGTTTACATCAGCAAGATCCTATATTTCATTCAGGTTTTTTACTAAGAATTTAAACACTAGTTTCTTTGGCCTTTCACAGCTTACTCTGTATTTCCAGTGTTAGTAGAAATCACAAGTGCCCAGGTAAGACCTGTAATATATGATTAAAGCATTGCCATGATAATATGCTTAGCCTTGCACCATAATTATTATCAGAAAAAATAATTACACCTAAGGTGAATCAATTCTGCCTATTAATTTTATATATAAGCTTTTAAGCTGCATGCACACTTCAGGTGTGCAAGAGGTATGCAACAGGTTCACAGATCAATTCAGCTTGCTAGAAGAAATATATTTATAAATGTTATTCAGAGTTTTGGGATTTTCTTAAAAAATACAAATTACCTGCAAAACACGGCATTAGCAGGTTATATAGATGAAACCTTTTGGGCAACCCCAATTATTTCATACTGAGCAACCATACTCCAAGATTGAAAAAACGAGTAGCAGAAGGATTTGTAAGCCTTTGCATGTGGCCAAAGGTACAAGGGGAGCGCATGCTTCCCATGCACGTATGTGTACCGGCTGACGTAAACTACAGATTTACAAGTTTATACACCTCAGCTTTGAGTCCCTGTAGATGTAGGCATTCAGCTTCTCAATGTTTTTACTGCCTGGAAGTAACATGATGAAGCCGCAGCAGCAGCGTTACAAAGTGGGCATTCACAGCCCTCAATCCTGCTGCAAAATCCACACTGCCCTGTGCTCCGACTTGGTGCCACACCCTCCCAGCCACAAATTATAGTGGTTCTTCACCACCACTGAAGACTTCTTCACCCTTTGTGTTATCAGAAAATGCCCTTGTGGTAATTCCCCCTTGCAGCTTGATCAAAGACTACTCCCCTTCTAGTGGCAGAGAAACTCATCTCGGAAACTATGACTTCAGCCCTGCCAGGCTGTCCAATCTTTTTGACAACTTCCAGACACTGAATAATTTAGGCAGACAGTTTACACATTACAAGCTATACTAAGACTGAGCTTCACATTTAAAGGCCTTCAGGGCTTGCACAAAATGCTTCAGAATACCAGAATACATAAAGTCCCCCTTTGTTTGACCTAGTGGACGCTCAACTGGACGCTGCGCATGGAACAGCTACAAATACAGTCACAGTCTCTTCCCCCAGCATAGGCAAATGGCCCCAAGGACCAAGTAGAACATCCGAAATTTCAGTATCACCTGAATTAAGCAAAGCCAATTAATGCAAAACCAGGCCTGTCACCACCTTACCAGACACACCCTACCACACACAACACATAGTAGGCCTGTCACACCCTACCATGTCCAGCTAGTGCACGGACAGGGGCGTACTGGATGTTTTCTGAAAGAAGTGATTCTTCCAGATGCAGAAAAAACCTCAATTCATTAGCAGTATTATTACTTAAAGCCTGCTTCTGCAAACATCTAGGCTTTATTTATCAACAGAGGACCAATTCTGGAAACTACTCCAAAGCAGAACACGGATGCTTTATTGGTGCAACAGGACCTACACAAAATAATACCCAGGAGTTAGCATAATTCCTTTTGCATTTAGTCTGTTCTACTTTATGAAGAAATTGCTGCAGCTTTCCTTTCACGAAGTATGTTCAAGATTCAATGTCAACATTACTAACTAAAACTCTGCAAGCTGCAGTACGCGCTCCTTACATAGGGAGTGTTCTATCAACATCAGCCATCCAAAAACTTTCATAGTTCAAAATTTCTGAGTGGGCTTTTTTGTGTGTATGCAGATTTTGTATTTCAGATATCTTTAAATCACATGACAACACTGTCAAATGTTGGAGGCAAAGGAGATTAAAATGTCAGTTGATTCTCTGATTACCCCTGACATAAAAATGAATCTTTTTGTCTTTATTCTTTCATTAATCCCAGTGACTATACTCTTGTATTTAAGAATGGGAAACAGCAGGACTGTTGATTTAAGGAGAGGTGCAGTTCTATGAAAATCCAATAAACAGGTGTTATACTGTACGTGTGCTATTTTCTGGTTTAAGCAGTGAGTTCTTATTATTTCTAAAGATGACACAAGAAACAGAGGAATCACTTTCTTTCATCTCAAAAAGCACAAGCCCAACTGTATACTTAATCAATAAATGTGCAATATCACCTCAGAGAGTGAGTTAGCAACTACACACCTCCTAGCACAATGCAGCAGATTAATTTCTATGTTGGACCTGTCACTGCAGTAATTATTTTCCCCAAAATACAACAACACTATCCTCAGGCACAGAAATAGGACATTTTTCTGATCTGCAATTCTGTAAACAAGATGGTGTAACTTGTAGTGGACTAGTATGCATTCACTTGGAAAAAGAGATAGGCAGAATAAAGTCATTTATAAAGTCATTTACGGTTTAGCATTACGACAAGAAATAACATGTACCAATAAGCACCAGGCTTGCTTCCAAAGAGCAACACCTTTCCATGAGAGAAGGGGAACATTCCATTCAAACATCGTAACCTAAGCACAAGTAGACAAAAGCTGCAAACATCCCCAGGTCTCGGTCACCTTTTCCCAACTCCTTAATAAAACAAGGGAAACAATGCATGCTTGCGCAGGACCAGCAACAAGCACCCGAAGGGCTGGAGCACAGTGTCACAGCAACCCCGATCACCAACAGGCCACTAAGGAACATCACAGAACAAAATCGAACTCTGGAGTAAGATGCACGCTAAGGGAACACCTTCAGCTGATAAACAACACTTGAGACAGCCTGTACGGAACATGTACGGCAAATTATAATTGATGTAAGCAGCAGTATGAACCACATGAGTATTATGCTACGGGATTCAGCTACTCCTAATTTAACAACCCATGCAATTGTGTTAATAGAATATTCTAAAAGCACCTAAAAAGCAACACTGACATTCTATTTCAAAAGCTGTGTCTCAAACACAGAACTCAGTACAGATCAGAGTGCAAGCCCTCTAAAAATTATAGTAAAAATCCTAATCTATACTGAAGTATTTCTCTATGTGGGAACTCAATTTTTTTTTAAAAAGTGGAACTGAAGCAAGCTATCTGAAAAAGACTTTCATTAGTGCTGTAATCAAGTGCCAGTATATTTTTATTACAATAGCAAGGCACAAGGCATGTGCAACAATACATCTCAATTATGAAGACCCAAGCTAAACATCTGCTCTTACAAATTCACTTGGGGGCCAGTGGAGAATTGAATCAAGTTGGACTACATAAATTTAAAGCAGAGAGGTATCAGAGAGCTTATTTTCCATTTACACTGCCAGATCAGCAGCAAAGACATTGCAGATACAAACCTGCAAAAATTCTGCTTTCTACTGCTAGCTTTTATGTGTGTGTCTTCAAAAACTGAAGAAAAAAATGAACCAAACCTCAAACCAAAATCTTACATGGCCTACAAAAAGGGTTCTGAGGAAATTATCTGACCAGCATTCATCTTTACCTTATTTATAATATTAACTGTAATGCTATATCATATATTACCTAGGTATGGCATGCTTGGTATCTCTCTCTAATGTGTCTGATAGTGGTGACTTGAAGCATAATACCTAAGCTTTCACAGTGATTTTCTCTATTTCTGTGACCAGATTTTCTCCTAGCCCATGGTCAAGCAGACATAACTTTAAATAAAAATTATTGCTTCTAGCTTCTGCTAGACTAGAGAGTTGTTCACTATATTTAGAAGCATTACTTTTTTAGGGTATTAGAATATCTCAAATTAGAACAGCTGTATGCTTGTAAAGGTAGAGTTACAGTTTAAGAAAACTGATCAAATGGTTAACCTATAAATACATTCATAAACAGAATATACAAATATGTATATAACATTTAACTATTTTGGAGCAGCAGCCAGCCAGTGAATGTCTGTGGAATAGCATATCTTAAAGAAATTAGAAGTCACTGAGACAACTAAGCTGCATTACTTTACAAAAATTGCATGCTTTGATGTTTATTCTACCCACTCCTGGATATTCAGGCTCACCACACTGAAATCTCAGGAAGTTTCTATTTTAGTAACTGTTTTTCTAACTGTATTCTCTCCCCTCCCAGCATTAGGCTTCCCATCATTAGGCTTCCCATCATTAGAATGACAAACACACATAACGATCATTAAGAAACCATCAGCAGCAGAAGAAAAAAAATAAATCACATCTATTCACATGGTACTTCAACAACAGGGAAGTAGTCTCCTAATCTAACTTTAAATACAGACTGCTTTCTATATATAGATCTAGCTCCCTTTTATATCAAACATACCTAACATTAAATACATGCACATGTAACACATTTAATCATTAATTCTAACACTGTAATAGCTAACAAATCATTAAGAGTTCGTATAGAATGCAAAGAGAAACAGGATACCCTGTTAAAATGCCTGATACCTGTTAAAGTTTACCTTTTGACATTAACAGGCAAGAAGGGGAGCACATTTGTGTGGTTGCACCGCTTGAAATATCCATATTTTTTTCTAACTGAAGAAGATAAATGTGTTAACAAAGTGGTCGTGACATTTCTGGTGTCACGTGCTGCTGCAGAGAGATCAACAAAGCATGAACTTCAACTTGTCAGATCAAGAGAAGCCAATTTTCAAGTGTTAGAGCTCAAAATCTGCACATCTTAAAAATAGAGTTTAAATACTTGCTGTTAACATGAACTCCCAGACCTCCTGCCTTTGTTCATCCGGTGTAATCCATCATGCAAGCAATCCAGTTCACTTCCATTTGGTTACACTGCCTGTAGAATTATTCCACATATACTGTAGATTTTGGACTAAACTATTCCTTGGTGCCCAAAACCCACATATCTTCTCCAAGTGACTCATCCTCTGGTGAATACCTAGAAACCTTTTTATCAAATTTTAATTTCTTAACAACGTAATATGAAAGAGCATAACAATGCAAGGGGAAAAAAGTCCAAAAAATGCCAATTTTCTTGCACTTGTGCAAATTCAAGGTCTAAAGAGATAGCCAGTGGTGCAAGACTCAAGTCTTACTGATGCCTGCTCTTAGGGCTTTAAAAGACAAATATTTTAATGCTGTCACTGCTATGTCTGAGAAACCTGCCACTAGCAGCATACCTTGAAACACCTCAGCTTTGAAATCACTTACTTCAGAAATTAAAAGAAAAGGCGCGCAGGTACATTTCCACCCCCTGCCCCTGAGTGACTTAATGCTTACAGGCAGAAGTAATATGGCAACAAGTACAATGGCTTAGAATATTTAATAGCAATCTAATGTAGTGCATCATAGAAACAGAGAAGGAAAAGTAAGAACAGCAAATCACACAATTTTCTCTGGCCTTCCAATTAATCTAGACAAATAATTAAAAAGTTTTTTTGCTAACATTTGTCTGTAAAAAACCAGATCACTGCATTCTACCCCAGCATAAAATCTTGTCAGCATAAATTGCTTCATAGTGTCACATGGGACAAGTCTTTTCAGCAGCCATGTCTATGCATGTTTACAGTCTTGCAGTTTAAAGCCCTTACAGCATTTAAAAATCAGCCTCTCCTTCATTGATCCAGGATCAATCCAATGCCATACTTGAATAATCTGCCAGTACCTGATCTAAAGCAAGTGTTTAAGATTCTCCTATCCAGACTTAATATCCCTGTATCTCAATTTAGGTTGTTACAAAGTCTGAAAGAAGCTTCTGATCGTGGCTCCTCTAATAAGGGAGAAGTCTGAAGGGTGAACAGAAATCTGTGCCTGAGTCTGTAGGAGGCTGTGATGAACAAGATCAGTAAGAGGTTACATAGAATGTATTTTCTGCCTTCATTTGGAAAGCTATCCTGGAAGCCAGTGGAAAGCAGGCCCAGATTCTCACAGGTTTATCACACACCTCTCCAACACACACATGTAGAGAAACTGACTACCCAGTAGAGATTTCATGACCTCTAAAGCTACTAACTAGTGGTGACAGCCTGGACATGCTGGGTCATCACCATTACAGTCAGAGGGTAGGCTAATGGCATGTTAACGACACACTGTCCATAGTCCATCTTCCTCTGTACAGGAGAAGCTCCAGTACAGTCGTCCTCTCTACCAGGATATACACTGACATATCTTAAAATGAGAGAGTGGGGTGTTACGCAGAGATTAATCACGTTTCCAGGGTCCAGGATTTTTGCATGCATTCCTGAGTCCTCCAAAACCTGAACTTGGATTTCTAAGCAGGATTTACAACAGACTTGTGAAGATAAGACAGATTAAAGATGCTCCTTATTCTTTCACTTTACTGAATCTGGCTGTCCTGTCCATCCTGGAAACACCTTCAATTTTCTTGTCAATCAGCATTTCACCGAGGGACAGACAATCCAAACCACAGTGTCTCAGATAAAGTGGCTTGATTATTGAAAGAAATCCATAACGCTGCAATTTGGCTCTGTGTTTGCTAAGGTAATGGTAGGTTAAGAACCCGTCCCAAGGTTTTTTGACTTCAAATGTTCGCTTGTTCTAAGAATTCCCATGTATGGTCAAGCAAGAGACAACTTGAATATTTAACCAGAAGCAAACAAATAAGAGAGTTTTATTTCAGGAGTATCACTGTTCTGCTAGCCACTCATGCATATGAAACTGTTCCATCTGCTGTGCATCACTAAGCGCCTTATGGAAAGAGGTGAGCACTAGGTGTAGAACACACAGCAGCTGTTTGCACTAAGTGCAGTTCGGCCCCACTGTGAAATCAGCCCACTTGCTACTATCAGATAAATAGCTGAAACACACTGAAACATGCATTCCACATACAGTGACAGAACTGTTAACAGGTAATGACTCAAAATAATGACTCAAAATATTCCCCATTTGTGAACATGCAGGGTGGTTTGTTGAAATGGAGGTGGTCAGCTTTTGGGTGTGTAATGGCTAAACCTCTGAGTTGGTAAGACAGTGAGTGAATGACAGGCTATGAGCAAGATAGGAGCCAGATCCTGTGGAGACAGATGGTACCTCTTGTCATGCTAACCTGCCCTCCCTTGCACAAACCACGTGTGGACCTCTCCCTATTTCCCCCAGGAAAATACCAGGACATTTCCCTGAGGCCTGAGGGTGTTCATCTCTGGTAATGGGCCATAATGGGACTAAACTGCATAATGAGACTCAACTGCACTGGCAACTGTGTTGTCTTAGAAGGAATCAAGGACTCCCAAAGTTTCCCATGATCCACAACACTACATCCTCCAGTCTGAAGCTCCTGTCCTAGGGTAGGCACCAGGGCATTCCCACCTGAACTTGAGTGAACTTAAACCAATACTTTGTGTTCCAGGGATTTTCATGGGGATTTTTCCCCAACGCTTCTTCAGGACTTTGCTCACCAACTGATCGATCTGGTCTGTGACAACCACTTCGACCAAGACTCTTCAGCAACCAAATCTCAGTGCAGGGCCTACAGGTGGTGAGATCTTCACACTGTAGCCCTTTTTTCTCTTCCCTTCTTTTCCTTTGTGTCCTTGGGTAATGTTGTTGTACTTTCCTACTGCAATGTTTTCAAGTTGTTATATTACTACAGATAATAATAAACAAAATGGCTAGGTATATGTTTTCCTTTGCAATCACTGCTCTATAATAAACCATACAAATGTGTATTTAGAAACATTGATCATTTAGTGTCATTTCACTCTAATCCACCCCAAGGGATCAATTAACAAGAACCTGAGTTACCTTCACCTTCTAGGGTGGGTTGTAACATTTTATTGGCATCACGGACAGGATCCCTTGGATGGAGTGGAGTGATAAGTATGGTCTGAAGCCACTGCAGGGTTTTCTGGTAATAAATCTAACCAGCCCCCAGGGAGTTGTGGGGAAAAGGACATTGACCCTCAGTAGGTTGCTGAAGAGTATTATTGTCGAGGTTGAGTGAGGTGGTGGCTGGTTATAACATAGCTATCAACTTCCCTGTACGGAAGGAAGGAAAGAATATAATAAAAGGAAACAAGTACCACCATCCAAAACCTCAGGTGACATACTACTAGGCAAATCTTAATCCAAGGATACTGAATAAAGACAACTGAAAAAGAAATAAATGTGTTCAGGCAAGCAGAGAACAGAAATACAAGGAAGAAAAGCAAAAGCTCAGTCAGTGGACATCAATATATTTTCTCAAATGGTGAGACTAATTCGGCAATGTAATCAATCTTAGAGCTCAGAAATTTTATAAGCAGTCTCTCCCTTTCTGCTTCTTCTTTTACAGGTATTCTCTTTGCAAGGCAAAAGAGAAGTTCCTGGAAAAATCTTCAGTTCAGCTGTTGACTTGACAGATGCCCAATACCAAATAACCGAAGTGTCTCACCAACTAAAACCAGCTTAAACAGTTGAAGCTGTGCAAACAGCTTTCCTTTTCTTCTGAAAGTCTTGAGGCCAGTGCACAGATGTCCAGTCAACAATCCTTGCATGAGAATTTTCGGAATTCCTGTGGTTAGGTCACATAAAATGGACGGATCTTTCCCCCTCTTCTCTTTACTTATTGCAGTCAAGAATCAGTGACAACAGTCAATAATCTTCAAGAAACTGAAACCCAAGATAGCAGCTATACCAGAGTAGTGATACTCAGCTGTAGAAAAAGTTACTTCAGCAGGTTCTTGAAGGAGCAGCCCAATAACGTCACTATTTAGAGTCAGCATAATATCATTCACACAGTGGGCTTTTAGTGCACAAACGTTTTTCACTATACATCGTCCTTACTCTCAATAACACTTTATCCTTACAGTATCAAGACAGCTACTGGTATGCTAAAAAATTTGGATGTTGCATTTAGACATTAGTACCAACTGGCACTTCTCTCAAGAGCCTTCCTCAACTGCAGTAACGGAAGAAAAATAGTTACCAGGTGTCAGCAAAATTTTACCAGTAGCTTCCTTTGCTCTCCTATGCCCTATTTTCAATGAAAGCATAACTTGTCAGAGGGAAAAAAATAGCAGCAGAGATTTCAGTATCTGTATTGTTACCAGGAACTAAAATTTGACTTACATGCATTCAAAATTCATCATCCTCTTCCAGCACAGTGAATATAGAAAATAAATATATTCCTCCTTGGTCTACACACCACAAAACCACTGCTAGGCAGAAAGGAGAAAGTGTTTTGATTCAGACTGTGAAACCAGAGGAGAAAGGACAAGGTCTCACTAGAAGTGTAATGCCTCTATGAAAATACTTCTATGCATGGCAGCTCTTTAGCAGATGAAATGACTAATACAGAAGTGATATGCTAATCCACATCCTGGAAAGTAATTACACAGTACAAAAGATAGCTCCAAAAATTAATCAAGAAACCCCCGTAAACAGATAGCCCCCAAAAAAAACTAAACCCACAACCCTTATCAGACTCCCAAGCTTCAGTTTTTTTCAGGTTCCTCATACAACCACACAGCTCTAAAGAGTTTCAAAGCAAAATGTCTGCTAGCATCAGCGCTTCTTCCCCTCAAAGATTCACTTTCTGGATATGTATGTAAGAACCGGCTACTGACATCACAGATAAACTAGCTGTGTTCATGGAAATCATTAAATTAGGTCAATGCAAATAAGCCAACTATTCTTTTTTCTCTTCGCTTTTAAGTAATCAAGGTACACCTTGCTTTATTTGTGAAAACTCTTCACCTGTACAATTAGCTTTTGAAGAAAGGGAGCCAACTTCAGCATCCAACCGAACACACCTCTGCAATTGAAGCCTTATTAAAATAATTTTACTGCTTAGAAAATAGCTTACATGATTCTTCTAAAGAAACAAGCACTAGTGGCCCAATGAAAAAAAAAGTAGCAACAACTAGTGTGGAGAAAAAAAACTAAAAATACAGGGGAAAAAAAAGCCATGTCTACAAAGCCAACTCTGTACAGTCTTAAACCTAGACCAGGGCTGTAATATAGCTGATAAATCAGCCATGCTAGTAAGTGCTCGAGGCTGAAGCCAGGTACAGAGTAACAAAATGAAGGCAGCAAATCACAATTCCAGGTGCATGGCCACATATATTCATCAAGCCACATAAACGTGGAATCAAGCCATCAAATTGGACAACCTCAGGCCAGTGTGCTGCACACCACCACAGGTAACCTCAGCATCAGTCCCGCACTGCAGGTTCCTTAACTTAGCACTGCAACATTCTTTCAAATCTGCCCTTGCCCTCCTGCAGAAAGGCAATTTATAACCAAGAGAACAATGGAAAAAGAGATGGCTTTCTTGTATCTTTCCTAAGAACAGACCCGTTGAGAGAACAAAATACCTTAACCCAATTAGTCATGGCATTCTCAATCTTCTATATAAAATTACAGTATGATTCTCGCCTCCATGCAACTCAAATCTTAAACTCATAGACAGATATTTATTAAAGATGCTGACGGATTTAAGATGAGGAAAAGGCTTTAAACCCTTGACAATAAGATGACCAGTGAATTCAGCTTCAGAACAGGCAAACCCTTAGCTTTTGTCACATTAAAGGCTTTTTCTTGGCAATCTTTGTTCATTAAGCTAAAATTACTGTTAAAAAAGTTTTAATTAATACTATGTTCCCCTGCAACATATTCCTACTCTTAAGATACTTATAATACACCTCTGACAAATTTAACATGTTTTTACAAAAACTTGTTGAAATAAAAAGGTACACTACAAATAGTGGTTTGATTTTTAAAGACCTCTCAACTGATCTCATTTACTACGTAATCTTGACCCCTTGTAGTAGAAAAGCAAGTTACACTTTTACCTAGTGAACCAACAGGCAGTAGTGAGGCTGCAGTAATAACTGGGAGATTGTTAAGCGTAACCACATTTTTTCATGCTCTCATTTAAGTATTCTACCTTATTGACAGTATTATTTTATCTTCTTCCAAAAAAAAAAAAATCGAACAGTCTTACCCTTTCACACAGTAAACGCACTCTGGAGATGTTACAAATGTAACACCCTGTATTATGAAATCAGTATCAGTACTAATGTTTACACTCAGCAGTTTTCAAATGACAGATTTTTCTTCTTACATGGTGACAACTGACAGACATACCTTATAGTGCTACAGGGAGAGCTGTTCAAGTTCCATACTTGAACCTACCTAGGATCAGCTCTACAGAATTCAGCCAACAGCAGTACCTTCTTCCCTATATACGTTCAGGGACTTCAGGGGTGGGCAGCGGGAAGCGAGAAAAACATTTTACACATCACTTAAGTGACCTTCTAAAAATACTGTTGCGTAAAGAAATAAGGCACAACTCTTCTCTAAAGAAGCAGTGACATGACTGCATATCTATTGAAAATAACAAAACACTTATGGACTCACACCACATTTCGATGGCAGTCCTGGATTCATTTGGAAACTAACACCAATGGCCACTTCCAAAAATGCATTTAATACTTCAAGCATCACCTGTAGAAACTGATGCTGGGCTCCTGGTTTCTCAACTAGAAGCTTATTTTTTCTCTAAATGTACCTGGTGATCTGGCCATGTAATAATAATGCCAAGAAATCAATTCAAACTTGTAGTAATATTTGCATATCTTATGAATAGTAAAGTTGAAACAAAGTAATATCTTGTCTGAACATTTAACTGTAAACCCAGCATGAGCTTATAGAGCTGAATTCAGGAAAGAAAACAAAATGTATTTGCAAACTGGGCAGATTTCAGCTTCCAACCTGTGCCAGCTAAAAGTGCACAGAGCTACACCTACCTAATGCATGTATGAAAATGCAATTTTTTTCAAATAATTTCATTTTTAGGAAGTTTTTAAAATGCAATATATACATAAACTATGGACTATGGAGGCCTTGGCCAGCTGCTACCGAACTGATCCAGCCACTCTCTCACTCCCCTCCTCAACAACACACAGCAGAAAATAAGATGGAGAAGTTCATAACTCAAGACATAAACAGAGATCTCTTGCCAATTACCATGATAGGCAAAACAGGTTCAGTTTAGGGGAAATTAACTGGCTAATGAGAAACAAAGACTAATTATTAAAGCTTTTTCAAAGTTCAACTTCACTTCTTCATTTCCAACTCCTTTACCTCTTTCCTCACAAGCAGTGAAGGGGACTGGGAGCTGTTGGAGTCACTCCATATCAACTCCTCTCTGCCACTCCCTCCTCACACAGGACACCCCTGCAGCCTCCCGCTGGCCACCTGTGCCCAGTACAACTGCACTTTTGGAAAGCACCTGAAGAGGATTTCATGAGAAAAGCCACTTACTGAAACTCAGTGAACACCACAGATTTACACAACTGCTCATGAGCCCCAAACCTGCATTCCAGATTTAGAGAGACAAGGAAGGCAGACAGCTCGCCATTTTGCTAGGCAAGAGAAATTTTTATTTTTGTTTACAGACACTCCCAGCAAACTGGGTTTGCAGGCATCAAGCCCAAATTCTGCAAAGACACCTTTCCATCACTAACAGCACTGGACAGGAAAGGGGAGAGAAAAACAGTCCTTGATTCCTTGTGACATGACCTTATATTTCATGCCCACACAGCCACAGAAAAACACTTGACTTAAGAGTCAACATAGAAGAACATCTGTGCATGCATGATGAGTACAATAAACAAGACAATGACAGTTTTGATAAGGTCTTATTATAAAAGCTCTCCAAGTGCTTCAGTGGTTAGTTATGTAGTGATGTGCTGCAACTCCAAGTACGTGGGAGCTGTGCTGAAACAATCATCGATGTACAGTATACCACTCAAAGCACTTCAGAAGGCTGCCTTCTACATCTCCTGCAAATGCAGACACCAGAATTATTTTAACTGCTATGTCTGTAGGAAAAAGCCCTTCAAAGTCAATTTCCACACATACTTTCACTTATATTATATGGATCCTTAAAGTATATGCTTACAGAAATTTTGCAGCAAGAAAACAGTCATAATTGTCCAAACACTAAAGGAAATGAATGCAGCTATACCATACATTTTAATATATAATGTTTGTCAATACATGCTCTCTACCATTAAAAAAAATCTTATAAAGATTCCTACATCAAATACATAAGTATCATTCATCCGCTGAAGGCCAACTATCTCCTATACACATGTATTAAAACTGTGTGGTTTCCTTAAATCTTAGGATCTAGCTTTATATCTAGAGTAAACAACAATCTTTTGTTATGAGAATGTCTTTTGCCCATAGGTTTATTGAAGTAGCTTAACTGGCTTTATTTGGTCTATCCAGACAAATGGAGACATTGCACAGTTACCAAAACCAAATTGCAGGAGGCATCTGTTAGCAGTACCATCAGAAATGAAAACCAACCAAGCCATTCTACTTGTCCACACCTGCTAAAGTATAGGGAAGACTACGAATTTTTCCATGTTTGTTTATGTTTGTATAACCTGTTTAAGGATTAAAATCATGGTAAGTGTTATTGCTCTGTCTCCTAGGAAACGGGCAAATCTATTTAAAAGCAACTATACCTAAACACAGGGAAGACACTGCCAAAGACTATCCACATGTAGGAAGAAAGTTCCTATTCAAAAAAATTAAGGCAGCTAGAAAACAAAGCCTCAGACAGACAAAACATCAAGGAGGTGGATTACCAAACTTAAATCTAAACAGTGAGGATTAAAACACTAACCACTTGTTAATTCTCTCATGAAAGCACATTACCTCAACAACAGCCAATGAAGACAGAAGGATTCATGACTAATGAAAAACACCACACCCAGTCAGAAATTTCAACTGAAACGACTATGTTTCCAGTATCACTGAAGCTGCAACTGCAGCTCTTGCAGACACACTCAGTTTAAGCTTATCCAGTAAAAACAGTTCATGAATCAACTGCTGCCTAAAGCTCAACTCTCACTAGAAAAATCTGGCCAGGCACCCACCACACACTTTAGGGTAGCTGATCTGGGGGCAGCACCATCAATATCCAAGTCAGCGAGGATCCTACCGCCCTCTAACAAACCCTGAAGCATACCTAGGCTCCAGTACAACTGCCAGCGTATGAGGTAATCAGACCTTGGGATCTGATTATTAGTGTTGATCTGAAGTCATTTCCCTCAAAATACATACAATGTGTACACTGACCTCAACAACATTTCACACCACATATCCATTACCCTTGCTTTGTGGTATTTGCTCATGTAGGTATGGTTCTGTTTCCTCGATTGTTTTGTAGGAACAAGATTTCTGCAAAAAGTCAGTCTTCATGTAAGACTCATCAAACAACTGCAGGATCCTTTTCCCAGAAGCTGTAGACATTAAGTTTTAATGTCAAAATAACTTTTCTGCAACACAACCTATTAAAGATCCCAAAATGAAAGAATAAAAGGAAAGGCATTAATTTAATTAAAAGATCACTAGCATTAAAGTATTTTTTTATAATAGCAGCAGGTGGTTTTACTTGTTTTAAAGAGATTCAAAAAGCATGGAGGATTTCAATAACTGCAACTAGATATAAGTGAGATACTAGCACACCTATACTTTGAAAAACATTCCAACTTGTCCTGGAATAAAGCCCAGGTCCTCAGAGACATTTAGTTTCCTAATTCCAATTCTGTCTTTGTTTTTCACTGACAGATCTATCACTTAATATATCTACATTTGTCATTTTCAGTTTCTGCACTTTACTTTCTCCTAATTCAATGTCAAAACAACATACTACTTATTAGTGTCTTATTGGGAAAGCACACCTGGAATGAAAGTGCTTAGCTCCCACTGCTATAAAACCTGTCTCTACCTGCTTTTAAGTCACCAGGGCATGTGCAAGAGGCTATTCCTTTGTTGTGCACAAGGTATAATACCAGTTTCTGGCACAGTTGCTCTCTTTGGCAGCGTGCAGGTGAGGTAATGCAGACTGTAACAGCAGGGTTTGCAGCTCCCTCCTATTTCAGTGGTATCAACATACCAAAGTTCAGATGAGCCTTTCTTCACTCTCAAATAAGCTTACACCTAAAGTGCCTGACAGTATGGCTGTAGGTTTTTGCATGTATTTTTAACATATTTTTTCCTTCAATTTGTTGTCACTGGTCCTGTTAACACAATGCTAATACTATCAGATGCATAAAAATTATTGAATGACATGGAGAAGAATGTTCTCCCCTAGTGCATCTCATTACACCTTAACTGAATCTCTGTCCTCCTCCTCCTCTAAAATCCGTACCCTACTTTTAACTGTAGGACCACTGCTGTCTGAATGTAACCATTGAAGTTTCAGTTGCTTCAGTTTTCAGTTACTAGTTATTACTTCTGACAAGAGCTTAAAACTATGCATGCTAAGTTTGGGTGGAAGCAAACCAGGGGAGACCACAAAAACAGTTGCCAGGAGGGAGGGTAGTATTCAGCACAATGATACTATTGTAAACCAATAGGAATATTCTTTAACTCATGTCTTCTTCCACAGAACCGTAGAATCACTGACGATGGAAAAGATCATCGAGTCCAGCCATTAACCCAGCCTGTCAAGGGCAGCATTAAACCCTGTCCCTAAGTACCACATCTGCCCATCTTTCGTTGCTCCACGCAACTACCTTAACACATACTCAGTTGGCGTGTATTTACATCCTCTCAGCAGAACTCAGCAACCCTGAACCCACACTGTAATTCCAATAGATGGTCTGTAGTTCAGTAAACTCAGGAACTCAATGAAACTTAAGCAAGTCATTGACTGTCACTGCTCTGCAATGGCAAGTAAGTGATATGCCCAAGGTCATCTCCTTGCTGCTTCAGCTGTAACTTAGAACCACATCTTCTAAATATGTGTACAGCCAATTCAGTGTGCAGTACTCTGCTTGTTGAAGAGCTGGTCCAAGGAAATCAATGACATTTTTTAACTTTTTAACATTTTTTAACAGTGTGTCCTCCACTGGGGTATGTGTTAACACCACCAGTATTTGAACAAATGGGAAGGGGGAAGAAAGCACTGATGGCAAGTTAAAACACACCCAGAAGCTCTACATTAGCCCAGCTACCCATCAAAGCTATAAAAACCCAGTTGAGCTTAAGGATTTCCCTGTGACCTTTTGTAAACAATCTATTCTGTTAGCTAGCCCAGAACAAAATACGTTAGGTACAATTCGCCCTGCCCTTCCCTGCCATGTACTAGGCACAAAACCAGAAACACAGTATGAAAGTCAGCCGAGGCATTTTTGTTATATGGCCTGAATAACAGCTTTACAATNTATTACGTTCTAGTAAAAGTTTCCTGAGGTAACAATGAAAATCAAATTAGCAGTTTAGTGCAGTAGTTCCTCTGCTTCATTCACCCACAGCTCCCTTCGTCAGTACTGCAAGGCTATTAAAAACAATGGAATCATTAATAGTCCAAGTGCAATTAATTAAACAGTCCCACTAGCGTGGCAAAATGGCCTCACAACAGAAGTTTTTACTTGGTATAGAAGTACCACCCCCTAAAAATTAAAAATATATTAATATTAAATTATTGTATTATAGTACATTATTATATTAATATTAAAAGGATATATTGAGATATACACTGCAAAATTTATCTAATACAGAAGGTTCTCTGCCAGGCAACAGCGAATATCTCTCAGCTATACAAGCTCCCATCCTATAATCAATTATTTTCATACACACTTAGAAATTTTGGAACAGGTTTTTTGTAGCTTCTTTTGTGGATGGGTTTTTTTGCTTCTCCTGAAAGTCATTTCCAGAGCTGTTTGATCAGAAAAAACAAAAACAAAAAAAATTTCTCTTTTTCTAGTTCAAGACTAAAGATGTTATCAGTTAAGAAAAAAAAAAAATCTTGCATTCACCCCTGGTTCCCACTTGAAATTTAAGTTTCTCAGTAAAGAAACATGTGGCAAGGGTAACCAGGCTGTTTATACAG
>VYXC01006864.1:19772-44695 GCA_013397175.1 Platysteira castanea
AGGACCCACTGAGCCAGAGCTACAGCATTATTACGTTCTAGTAAAAGTTTCCTGAGGTAACAATGAAAATCAAATTAGCAGTTTAGTGCAGTAGTTCCTCTGCTTCATTCACCCACAGCTCCCTTCGTCAGTACTGCAAGGCTATTAAAAACAATGGAATCATTAATAGTCCAAGTGCAATTAATTAAACAGTCCCACTAGCGTGGCAAAATGGCCTCACAACAGAAGTTTTTACTTGGTATAGAAGTACCACCCCCTAAAAATTAAAAATATATTAATATTAAATTATTGTATTATAGTACATTATTATATTAATATTAAAAGGATATATTGAGATATACACTGCAAAATTTATCTAATACAGAAGGTTCTCTGCCAGGCAACAGCGAATATCTCTCAGCTATACAAGCTCCCATCCTATAATCAATTATTTTCATACACACTTAGAAATTTTGGAACAGGTTTTTTGTAGCTTCTTTTGTGGATGGGTTTTTTTGCTTCTCCTGAAAGTCATTTCCAGAGCTGTTTGATCAGAAAAAACAAAAACAAAAAAAATTTCTCTTTTTCTAGTTCAAGACTAAAGATGTTATCAGTTAAGAAAAAAAAAAATCTTGCATTCACCCCTGGTTCCCACTTGAAATTTAAGTTTCTCAGTAAAGAAACATGTGGCAAGGGTAACCAGGCTGTTTATACAGCTGAACACTTGAGCTTTAACCCTTGACATACTTGTAGCTCACTTCTGAACAGTGCAAGTTCACCAACTTAGTGACATTTGTACAGGAGGGTGAGGTGTTCATCACCTCCCTGGGTGGAGCCAGACAGTCTTTCAGATAGAAAGTTTGATGAGAGCATCCCTTTCTAATAGGAAAGTGTAAGTAAACCCTTACTTAGCTCAGTAAACCAAAAGCTGAAATAGGTTCCTGGCTTGATTTCAAAGCACAGCTGGTTTGCCACCACTCCCCCATGTTTCTCACCTTTTCAGCTACCTCATCCTGAATTTTTTTCTTCCACTCTATCACAACAAAAAGAGCTACCAGCATTTTATGACTTTAAGCACCAGTCTCTCACAAGTCATACAGCTTAAAACCCAATATCCCCCAACTATTATAAAGTTTCAAAAAGAATTTTAAATGCCACAGCTGCGAGAGAAGAACTGAAAAAAACCCCAACAAATCTGAAGGCTGAAGCAACAAATTATAAAATTTGGGAGTAGGACGTTGTGTGTTTTAGACTGCAGAGTATTTCAAGCCCACATCATTGTTTGTAAAGGAGCTTAGCAATGGCACAGTACTGCCAGTGTGACTGTAACATTGAGAAGCTCCCAACACAAGCTAGAATGCTGCTGTGCTCAATACCACACCAAAAAACAACAACCAGAAAAAAACAAACTGGAAACAAAACAAAAATTTTCTTCCTCCCTTCCTCCTTCCCTATTAAAGAAGCTGTTAAGAAGACTGGTATTTCTCCTAAGACAAAGCCTGAGCAGGTCAGTTCCCAATCTAGCAGCAGAACAGGCAGACCCTGCGTTACTGAAGCTCTTAATAACAGGCATCTGCTTTGTCATAATGGATGTAAGAGAAAACCTCCAGCCTGATGTCAGAGCAATTTTACTGAAGGAAGATTCAATAGAAAACTTTAGGGACTCAGTTCTAATTACTAATCTTTTCAGAGTCTTTGTGCCCCTTTTCCTATGTTCCCCAATTCTGCATTTTAGATTTTTGCTCTAAAGTAAGGGTAAATCTTCTTTTCATGCCTTGTACAGAAAAGCATTGCTGGTTAATGTTTGCCAGCTCCAGGTAACAAAAACAGCAGGATCAGAAACCAAGTACTCAAATATGTATTAATGCTTCAGTACCGCAACCTTTGAGCACAGTTGTGCTCTGGGAGTGGGGGACAGGGTGCAGAATTTGTGACAAAACCAAGAGGCAAGCTACCACATGACACGAATTGTTGCAGAAAAACGCTACCTAGCTGCTCAGCTTGCTAGCTCAAGGATCTTCTCATTTACACTGTGCTTGGCCATGCTTTTATTTTATGCCTCGAGACTTAGGACTCTCCTATCCCTTCCTGTAAACTCAACTTTACACAAGCTGCTACTGTTAGCAAAGCAGCCCCATCATACAAAGCTTCCTCATAGTACAAGAGTAACACACCTTGTTATGCTTACCAGCATTCAGTTCAAAGCAGCTTACATCTAGCCAACACACTGTCAAAGGCAGGAGACTATGCTGGACCTAGGCTGTATTCCTTCTACAGAGCTGCAGCTTTTCAAAAAAGATGTTTCTTTACATTTGGTTTCACAGTTGGACATACAGATACCAAGGGATACTGAAGATAGCCTCAGGACTATGTCCAGCAGTCTGAAAAATCTAAAGGGTGCAAAAGGGCCTCTCAACCATTTCTGCAAACCGTTTAAAATTTGAAGATTGTAATTATCAGCTCCTCGCCCACCTCTTTCAGGAAGAATTTTAAGTATCTAAATAGTTCTGGCACAAAAATCAGATATGCAACTCAACATATGATCCTGCTTCTTCACTTCTCACTTATTCCAAGTGAGAAGAAAGATAGATGCTTTGGTTATAGGCTTATTTATACCCACCAAATTCTTGAAAAGTAGTTCCAGAGAGCTGCAAACATTTCTACTGTACAGATAGTCTCAAACCTCAAGCAGCAGCACATGGCTGTTTTAGATTAAGCCCTCAACCATGTGTCTCTCCATGTCCCAGAGGATTTCGGAGATAAGAAGGGGACATAGCAGCATGCACCTTTAAAGGCCTATCCTGCACAGAAGAGGTTTAACGTAGTAGAAAACATACAATTTTTCATACTAAAAGCAAATCAATGAAGTCTTTTACATGACTCTTCAGACAGCTCTACTCATTTAAATTGTCAAATATTTCACTTTATAGGTAACTTACCACAAACATATCTAAAAAACCAAAAGCAATGATGTTAGTCTGTCTGACGTGACACTGCAACAGTTCTGCAGATCCTCTAGACTAGATAAGCATTTTATGTAATCCCACCACAATCATTTTAACCTTGAGAAAAATACATTTTTTGATGACATTACTATTCTTTAGTATGAACTAAAGAATACGCCATTATGCTATTGATCTTTAGCTAGCTCTATAATTCAGGTGTGCTACAACAGGGAAGAACCCATCTCTGTTAGAGAAAAGAAAGTCCGAAACAATTCAAGGAAAAATCTATGGTATCTTCCACACAGTCTAAGAATGTCCCGTGGTTACTTCTGCAGCAAGACAAGCAGGAAGGGAAAGAGATAACAAAAACACTACTTCTAGCTAGGTCACAGTGACATTTTGCCAGAACTACCAACACCTCCATTACACATAGATGCACATGTAAACATTGCCATTACTTCACACACTGCTTAATTTACCCCAAAGTATTTTGATTTCCACCCCTCTCCCTAACTACACTACAATTTTGTTGGGGTGAAGATCTGGCACACAATCTGTAATGCTGAAGGGACTATACCTCCCCAGTGGGCATATGTTAAAGGACAAATGTGTGAAAGAGCAGTTTCTAGAGCAATACATTCTTTACCACACTCCTCATCTTGCTGTGAATACTTTAAGCACAAAATCTTAGCTTCCTAGTAATTAATTCTCACCATACAGTCCTCGTGAAGCTGCAACAGATTGCAACATGAACAGCAAGAAGGCAGATTCAGGAGAAGAGTTAGCCGCAACAGGAAAAGGTTTTGTACTCACTCTCTGCAGTGAGGTATCTTTTTTAATACACCATACACACTAACTAGGCAGTAGGAGAAAATGTACAACAATCAACTTCAAAGTTCAGTGGACACTTTTCATGAGAAATCTTGTCTTGTCATGTTGCTCATCATCTCAATTCTTATAAACTTGAATAGTCACTTCAGTGCCAAACATTGAATTTACAGAGCAAGAACTGGAATTATTTGAGAACAAAATACCATACCTCCCCCTGCTATTTTTTGTGGGTGGTTTTGCTTAAGGAAGTATTTTTAAGCATCTAGAATAATGAAGAGAACTCACTATGGTAATTCAGAAGACACTGGTCGGTTCAGAAGCTTCTGGATCCATTACAGACCAAGACCGCTGTGTTACATGGCAAAGTATGATTCCCTGAAAGAATTCTGATCCTTCCCAGCATGTTATTCTGCTTTGGTAAGAAATGTGTAGTTACTGTGACAAGCTTTGTAGAAAGGTGATGGAAAAGACAGACAACTCCAAGACACCTAATTCAGCCTTAAGATCAACGAATCCATAGGGAGCCTTCATGCTCCCTTTAAGAAACAAAGTTAAACCTAGTGAGCTTTCACATCCCCTGTAAAACATTGACTAAGATTTGAAAGCCATTGTCAAAAAAAGCATATTCCATGCTGAAATGAAAGACTGTAAAACATTTTGAATGATATAAACTACTGCAGCCAATGATATTGGGCACCATTGGCCTCAATAAACTTCACAAAACATGCTTCCCATTCATAGTCACATTTTTGCCAAAAGGAAAACCAGTGTAGACAAGACAAAAGCACAGCAGAAAGGGAAGTGGGGAAAATCCTGGGTTTTTTTGCATTTATCCCTGTTCCCATAATACCAGTTCAGTATTAATTACTCACACACAGCAGAAGCAGACAGATTACAACAGAAAGCACTGTTGCCCAGCCTCAACTCCTCTCTTGACAGTCTGGAAAACACTCCAGCAAAGAGAGTTCTGAAGAGAATATGGAATAAATGAAAAAACTAAACAACCACATAGCATTAGAAATGCAGTGACCATCACCTATGGAATATTCTACTTGAGTGCCCTTCACCATGCAATCCCATCCTGCCTGCAATCAGCAGTTAGCCACTCACCTCAGCAGAGCATAGGCAAATAATCTGCTCAAATTCATTTGGGTTTATGTGCTTGCTATCCACAGCACTTCAATGCACAGATGTTCCAAAACAAAGCACTTCTCAGATGAAGTTAGTGTTAAACCCTTATTTAATTCTCATGTGTCTAAGATCTCAAAGTAAGACATCAAAAACACTTCAGACACTGATGGCTGTACTCTCGTAAGCTATTATTTGTTCTTGCTCACATGAAATGAGGGATTGCTTTTCTTCAGGTTTGATTTTGTGGTTTGATTTTTTTTTTAAGGTGAAGTTTAAACTGTAGGATGAAGTAATGACAACAGGGAAGGGGGGTGGGGAAAGTGATGTACCTTCTCTTCCCACCTCTTCCTTCCCCGTTTTCCTCCAGGAATTAACTCTTTCAAACATCATACTCAGAAGAGGAGTTCTCATGCTTTCAGTTCAACAGCCTAATTTCTGAACATAAAAGCTGACCTACTCTAGATAACAGCACTAAACTTCCTTCACTGAGGTGGGAGATGAACCATTCTTTTTGGAAGAGTAGAAATGTTCCTATAAGTCTCCAGAAAAAGACCTAAAACTCATAATGGACCACAAACTGCAAATTAGCAGTCGGGGTTACGTAAAAAACAACACTGCTTGAGAGACCTCTGAAATAATCTCTCTGTTCTACCAGATCTGGCAAAGTATAAATCTGAGTATGACTTCCTGTTTTTTGAGATCATGCTTCAAGACAGATGTGACCAGCTGGAAAGAGTACACAGGACAGCAATGAGAATGATCAGATGTCTGGAAACACATTCTATAAGGGAAGATGAAAGCCACTGGGGCTGTTTAATCTAAAGAAGCCCAGGAGGAGACAAGGTTCAAGGTGTCAAGTACGTCTTATACAATGTCACAGAAAAAGAAGTAGTACTACTGAAATACCACATGAAAGAGTAATGTGTATGGGAAAATCTACATGTTTTCTAACACTTACTTAGTTTGGAACATTCTATATGTCATGACTTTGAAGAATTTACTGACAGCTGAAGTAGAAATAGAGGTAGCAGGACAATCTGTTTCACTGCTGTCTGAAGGATACGGAACAGCTGTGACAACAGATTCAATTCTGCTATGCTGGCAACAGGAACAAGGACAGGACAAGAGGAGAAATGAAACCTGCAAGCACAGGATCAAGCACTTGGGATCCATATAACTAAAACAACTCAGTAACAGAACATCGCACAGAGCATCAACATTTTCATTATTTGACAGTAATTAAATAGGATGTCAACATGAAAACAGTATCTTCAAGCACTTCTCACAATGGGATACTTTCAGCAGGTGGCACATAAAGCCTGAAATCATCTGTATGTACATCTTGGACCTCTGCCTTGCCTTTTTCCACTATCATTAAAGATTTCCATATGAATAAATGATTTCTCAGTTTTAGATTAACATTCATTTACCTCTGCACTCTAATGCCCTGTGGTGTCCTTGCACAAAAAAAAAGTTATTATACAGATGGATTTGCCAGGTGGTTCTGGAGGCAGGCAGAAATTCAGCTGCAAACACTGACTACACCAAAATGGAAGGATGGGCAAAATCAAAGCACAAAAAACAGGCAAAAAAATGTGGTTTCAGGTAATAAAAGAATCTAGCAGAGGCGAATAAAGGGTACAGAATAAGGCTGCATATTCTAAGCAAACTCACCCACAACACTAACATGAGTTTATGCTGCTATCTTCTAGCATTACTAACTGAAGATGAGGTATCAGATCGTCCATATAGACATTTCAAAATTCCATAAATGCAATGCTGAGTTACTTTTGGGCTTACCTTCTCTATACTATCAACTCAAACAACGCCTGTAATTTATCTCCAAAGTATACACACAAATAATGAGCTTTCACCAGAAGTTCACTGGTCTGCCAGCAGCTCTGAGTTCAGCTAACTGAACAGACAGACTTTGTATATTCCTACATGGTATTATGCAGGCTCACCAACTGAGCACTAAACCATCTAGACACCACATAATTGTGGTAAGCACAGCCTCAAGCCCACACTTACCATTCCTGCCGAGAAGCAGGATATATTAATCACCTAGCAGTGCGCTTCCACGCTAACAGCAGCTACGGAGCTCCTACTCACTTAAGTGAAAAAAGCAAGTTCACATCTATATATATTTAAAAAAAAAAAAAAAGTGGATATATCCACATTCATTCCACTACTATTATAAATGCATTTTGCTGCAAATACATTCCACTCTTTGGGGGCTCATGCAGTTGAAAGAAGCAAGGAACCTGGTCTGAGTATTTAAGAAGAAAAGGGGGGGAGGATACAGAAAGGTATATTTAGTTCAAATTAATCATGCTGTCCTACAGTTGTATCAATTTAACAGGAGGCATCGGAAAAAGAGGGAAAAACAGGAGCTACATAAACAGCCATTACTGCAGAAGGAAACATTCCTGACAACCACAGCTTAACCAGTTGAAATAACTTCAACCAGCTTAACAGATATTCCTCTAGAAATGCAAGTTTTCTCAAAAAAAACCTTTGCACGTCCAGCCGGATAAACGCATGGAATAAAGAAACACCACCTAAGAGCAAATTAAAAAGTTGACCACAACGAAAGACATTAAGTAAGGCACACAAGAGATGATGCACCGAAGCAAAGTAAAGCAGCAGACAGAACAATGCACTTGGTTAGGGTCATGGCTTGAAATAGATGTAAGGAGTATGAATCATGCAACAAGAAACAAAGAAAATAATTTTTAAAAATCCCTCTCAAGACCCAAATGGGTCATTTTACTGTAACGCTGGGGGGGAGTTGTTTTGTCTTAAGAGTGCCATCAAGAAGGTATTGTAGCTAGATCAGGAGAAGAGGAAAGGGAACAACACGCGTATCCGCTTATCACGCTATGGATCTATTACCCACAGAGCTCCTCCATGATCCACAGACTGTCACGAGCTCTCACAAGAGGATTACTGTAGTGTAGGGGCTTGCCCATCACTTCTTGCTGACATTAAAGAGTTTGCTTTGGAGCAACGCTATCCAAAGGAGACACGCTCGGGAAGGGCGGGGGGGGCGGGGGACGACGGACCCCCACACACAAATAAAACAAACAAGCTTTCCTANCAGTCGCCGCCCCGCCGCCGCCGGGCTCTCCCTCCTCGGAGAGAGTTTCCGAGCCAGAGGAGGAGCCGGAGCAAGAGGAGCCGACGTGGCCGGCGCCCCGCGCCCGCTCCGAAACCGCCGAAACTTTCTCCGCCATGGCCGGGGGCTCAGAGCCGCGCCGCCCGCATGCCCCGCCGCCGACAGCCGCGCTCCCCCGCCCCGCAGAGCGCAGCGCGGGCGCGGCAGCAGCGCTCCCGGGCCGGGCCNGAGCCAGTGGTGCGGGGGGCGGGCCCGGCGCGGCGGAGCGCGGCGGGAGGGCGGCAGGTAGCGGGGCTGGGTCTGCTCGCAGGGCAGCGGCTCCTCGCCGCTGAGGGAGGCAGGCGGTAGGGGGAAAGCGCGGCGTCCCGCGGCTGGCGGCACCCTGATAGCCCGGGCACCCTGATAGCCCGGTCCTGCCGCCCGCAGCCCGGTGCGGAGAGGGCAGCGGGGTCTGCCAGAGCCCGAGACCTGCCGGGATCGGATCGGCGTGGGCACAGCGAGCGACGCGACGCTCCGCTCCCGAGCGATGTCACGGGCTTAAGAGCAGCTATTTTACATTACATTAGGGTTTTCTACGCCCCTCACTTCCTCTAAAACGGAGCTACCAGCAGTTTATGGCAGCAATTTTGCCGTCTTAGTACCTTTTGCAGAAGGCTACAGAACCCTAGGTATGATCTTGCAGCAAACAAAAGTCCCTTCGAATGTTTGACTTTGAAACGGGTATCGACATTGGGATTTGTGACCTAGCTTTCAGTCATTGAAACCAAAGCAGATCACAGAAGTTAGGGACCTGAAAGCTTTTGCAAATCTTTCTGGACAACTCATTCATCTTTCAGGACCTAAATGGCTTTTTAAACCAGTTATCCTGACAAATTTTAAAATATTGTTTAAATACTATTTTGAAAAAATTCTGCTTTTTTTTTCTGTCCTGAGGACATAGGCACTCATCTAATGTGCTAATACTACATATAAATATATAATAATATATACCAGAGCCGTATTTGCTTATGCCTGGACCCCAGATTAATCCGATTGTGAAATTAAAACAGATTAAGAGCTTTTGTAATGAAGGAAGTCCCACAGCATCACTACAGAATAGCTATCTTCTCCACAGAAAGAAAAAAGTGAGCACAGACCAGTTATTGATGTGCTCTAATTAACACACTGCATAGTTGATGAAAATAGGAACCAGAATGCAAGTCTCCACTTTTTCAGATTTCTAATTTGACCAGTTTATCCAGTATTCCCAGATGATAAATGAAAAAAACCAATACTACTACTACTATTATTACTACTACTAGTAGTAGTAGTAGTAGCAGTAGTAGTAGTAGTAGCACAGCTCTATGGGTTATCAGATTAGTGGAAGGAAGAACAATGATACAAAATTCTCAAAAATCTCAGTCCTTCTCTGGTTAGAGCGAATTTTAATGCTGGTTATTAGGTTGTAACAATGCTGATAGCTCTTTGTGGTTTCCTTTCAGTATTGAGATCAGACCTTTAAAAGTTAATTTATTGTGGAAGAAGATTGTAAGAGTCACTAGGGACAGAATCTGACCAAGAAATTTGCCTATACCAACATTTAATGATAAGGAAATATGAGATGTACACACGAAGACAAAAACTGATCTTGGCTAAGTGAATTATACACATATACTACTCCAAACCTAACTGCAATAATTTTAACTAACCAGTGAAAAGAGTTGTCCTTAGTACTTTAGGTTCTGCACATAAGTTGTTGTATCTCCAAAACCTGGATTTCCTCATAATTCTTGAGTCCTTGCTTTTAAAGCTAAACCTTTTTCTGTCAGAATCTGCCTCTGGTTTAGTGTCATTCTCATAGCAGAATAACTTGCTTAATTTCCTACCTATTCTTCACAATGTATAAGAAAATTGCCAGGTGGTGAAAAGCAACGCTGCAGGTCTCTGTCACTTCTTTCTCTTGCTGCCAGAGATGAGACTGGAAAAAATAGAGCTTAGCCAAAGCACTTCTACACTTCAGTTATTATCAGCTGCCAGAACAGCCCCTGTAATCTGGGGGCAGCAAGGAATACATTAGAATAGTCACTGAACTGCTCTAATTTATGCCATAAATTGAAATCTAAGAAGGCACTCAAAATTTATTATATCACCCCAGAGTTACAGAAGACGAGTGACAGTATTGTTCTGCTCTGGCCTATAGGCTATGCCAGATCACATGTGCTGCTAACATTATCTTACACGAACAGAAGAGGGATGCTATGTCGCCTATAGTAGCTAAAATGAAGCTAAAGCTAAAAGCAGCAAAGATAGAAGCTTACATCATTTTCCATCCTGGGAACTGTTCCTTGCACTTCACCATCACAAATCAGTGAGTTACTTTGTGGCAAAACACTGGATATTTGGCGTGGCTTGAGAAAATAATTTTGAAAACATTTATTGAAAAGATGTCCATATTTAACAAGCTTTGATCACCTCCTGTCATGCATTGGATTCATTTGGTGGAGAGTATTGAGAGAAGGGTGTTGAGTGGTCCAACGTTAGCTATTACAGGTGCCTGGCTCAGTTTTGGATACATTCACCCCTTTACACATTTTTTTCCACCAGTACATTTACAAGCCACCATCTCCTGCTCTGCTCAGTATTCCCTTTCTGTCCTGCCCCCAGTACACACAGCAGTTTCCCGTTCTGTTCTGATTACAGCTGAACAAGATGTGCACTACTCACTGCTCTCATGTCAGTTAACTGAAAACAAAATATGGGAAAATAAATAAAATGTATCTCAGAACTCCCTGATCATATACCCATTTGTTAATGCTTGGGAAATTCTTAACTCAGTGTGGTCTTGAAGGACTGAAAGAATGACAGGCTAACAGATTTATTGACAAGTTTGCCACAAGCTATCAAGGTATAGGGGAAACACTGGAAAAAGGCATGAAGAGGTATAGAAAAAAAATTGTCAGCAAATAATAGCTGAACATGAGACAGCATGAAAAGACAAATAAGAAGATAATGATTAGCTTTGTAATTGGCCCTTCAAGGTAAAGATCAGGATCTTTACCAAGAAATTATAGTGGGGAATCAAAGGAGCAGATACATTGTAAAAATGACAGGCAAGAAAAGTAAACATTGCAGCAGAGTATTGACTAAACCAGAGAAGTCAGAGAGAAAGACTGTGAAGCTCATGAGAAGATTTTGAAAGGTGGGACAATGGTTTCAGCAGCGCAAACATCTATCCAATGTTACAGCGTTGATGAGTCAAATACAAAAAGTAGAGCTTTATAGTAGCTACTGCATCAGTTCCATGACATCAGTTGCCTTCAAATCACTGCCTTTTTGAACTATGCAATATTCCATCAAATTCTTGTTTGTATTCTTCTTCCTCTTTGATTCTGAATATTTAGGCAAAAGTCTACTTCTGGTAAGAAACAGTTTTCAAAATACACTGACAGTGGGTTTAGCACCTGAGAAAATCCCTAGGCAAGATTGACTGATCTGGCAAATGCAAGGCTCTGCAAATAAAGCAGTTACACTATCAGTAACAACAGTGCCATGCTTCCCTTTCTGCACAGTAAATGTGCATTAAACCTGACCTGGAAGAACCACTTTTTTGGATTACTAAGTCTCCATGCTTACTCAGTTCTTGCCCTCCCTGTTGAGACTGCCAACAGCATTGCCAATTAGTGCCAATCCTGAATGCAGATTGTAATATGAATAGGCCTTTCAATATTTAATTTAGACTTTTGCACTGGTGGTGTATAAATGTTTCATTAGTGCCTTCCTTCCTTTCTGCCATTTTTACCCTGAAAAAGAAGCAAAGCTGTCTACCTGAAGTACTAGCAGAAAATGGGCAAAAAGAAACTTGTACTTTTAAGTGCTCCTTCCAGCTCTAGCAGTAAACTCTGGAATCAGAACTCCTTTTCTTGG
Organism: Platysteira castanea; assembly: GCA_013397175.1. Classification (NCBI taxonomy): domain Eukaryota; kingdom Metazoa; phylum Chordata; class Aves; order Passeriformes; genus Platysteira; species Platysteira castanea. Next base: position 31,680 of record VYXC01006864.1, read on the forward strand.
GAATCCTGATTTATTGAAAATGCATGTTACAGGGTCATAAAGATGACACTCAGTTTTTATGTGATGTGTTTTATCACTCACTCTCAAGCAATATTCAAGATCAGGAATTCAGAAGCTTTCATTTGGTGGAGTTCAACTCACTGGAGTTAGTGGCAGGAATACTCACCAATGCCAACAGCAGTGGTAGGCTGGAAGAGAATAAAAACATGCATAAGGACAACTCTTATCTCTGGACTGGGGCAGATACCAAACATACAGCATAGTTTGGAGATCCTTTCTTTTTATCTCTGAAAGTCCCCTTAGATGTTAGGATACTTCAGAGCAAGCAGAACCCACTTTGTACCTCTCTAAGAGAATTAATTCTGAGACTCTTATTAAAAAGCTTTTTTGACAACAAATGTGAGGCATAATTTACTTTCCATAGCACTTGCAGAGCATGAAACAAGGGCATTTGAACATGCTGATTAGATTCAGATCATCTCAAAAGGCATTAACAGGCTAGTCATGTTACATTGTAAATCCTAGCAACAGTAGGCATATGCATGAACAGAAATACTGCATTCGAAACTGTGGAACATGTAATAAAACGGAGAAAAATACAATATTTCATCTACTAATTGAATATGTTACTAGATGTTAAATGTCTTTGCCAGGGGAGTAAACACAACCAGTGCAGGCCTCCACTTGCTGCAGGTGAATATATCAAGACCAAGTGATGCCACCATCTTGACGACTACACATGATGTGATCTGGACTAAAGAGTGTAATTGATAAAGACAATTTCCCCAGATTACTGGCACTTGAGGACCTGCATGAGCACTGCATGAATCACTGTCATGAGACCTGCAGAAAATCACGCTTAGACGAAACCACTGGCAAGTGTTTACACTCTGACATTTACATTTCTGATAAGTTCAGAATAAAAAAAAAATAGAAATGCTGCTCAACAGAGCATATATCACAGAGCATTGGGAGGCTATACAGTAACATGGGGAAACACAACGTAATGATCTCCTTGTCAGGTATCCCTATTCTTATACCACTATGACTAAACATCAAAAGCCCGCTCTCAGTTTCAGGCAGATTCAGGGAGGTTGTGAGTCTGTGTGCTGGAAGGGACAAGCAGAAGTTAAACTATTTTAATCTGGCTTCAGATACAGAAGTGTACTGCCAGCACGTTGTGTGGAGTTTCTGCACAAGTCTGCTGGCAGAGGTACTCAGTTTTTTGATGGATAACCCTTGAGCAAGGAGCCTTCCATAATTTCTCCCTCACCTTCACAACATCTGTGTATCAGATACATAGTGAGATCCAGCAGCAGGAAAGAGCAGTAAGAATGTGGCATCCTGTTACCAGCTAGCATACAACAGGAAGGTTACTCATTCTAAGATCTCTTTCCCCAAATTCTGCTTTATTCGAGGTCAGTGCTGTGACTGTCATAAAATTATGGGAAAACTGTAGCTTTCATATTTTAACAAAGGTTATCACTATTGCTCCAGAGTATTGTAACTAGAAAAGCAGAAAGATGCTAATTTCCCACTTTATCATGGCAGTATCCTAGTGCCCAGTCATGAGTGTTATGAAGACCAATCTTATTAAGAACAGATAGGCAGGAAGAGAAGGTCTAGATTCAGAATGGGAATTAGAGATAACCAAAACTCCAGCTGCAGACACAGCAGGGCGAAGGGAGGAGCTCTGAGACCTGCACTGTTATATTGCCAGCCTCATGGTCTGAGAGGCAGAGACAGGTATGGACTGCTAAATATAATCTAAACCATGGCTGCATCCTGCAGTGTGTTCTGATCATTATTGTTAGCACTCACAAACTATGTTTTAATCTTCAGCTCAACAAGTGTAAACATAATTCACACCTGCATCTTCAGAAATTATGCATTTTCCAGACTCCACAGGGTAGTGCACTTCCCTGGGTAAGTTTAGATGCCCTCATGTCTACACAGTATTCCTTCCTTAAATGTCAAGGCTGTGGTCGACAATGTCATTATGGACTGCAAAGTCTGTGGGAAGAAATCCTTCTCAGCAAGTGTTATTCAGAACCTCTTTGAAAAAAACATGAAAATGGAAAGTGAATATGAGATCCAGTGATTGTCCTGAATTGTCAAACTCTCCAGAGCTCCATGGCAACAACTGAGGTAAAAGCAGGTTTGAGGCAGCCCACGAGGTTTCTGTAAGATCTGCCTGCCCTCATCCCAGGCCTCACAGTTCCTAAATAGAGCAGGCACAGTGTTTGAGGAAAAGCTGTGATTTTCTCTGAGAAATCGGCTATTGTGTGGGAACACTAAAAATGGTGCCACAGTATTTAAATGGTATTGTTTGTGCAGACATTCTTATTCACAGAATAAGCAAAAACTAAGTCCTCGTCACACATGTGAATAGGATTAATATTCAGAGTTTTACTCTTTTCTGATCTCTCTCCCATCAGACTAGAGTAGTCTCCCAAACTCAAAATGTCATGACTCTTAAGCTAGGTAGACATCACATGCTTATAAATATGGATACAATTTTTTGCATAAATACCTCATGTGTAAAGTAAAATATTCAAAAGCCAATTTTCACTTCCGCTGTCAGGAAAAAAGAAAAAGATTATGGGGTTTTTTTCAAAGTATTGCTTTACCTTGTTTTTTTTAACTTGCAAGATTTTAACAGCAAAGATTACCTCTTTTGCAGCCTACCTCCTATTTTTGAAGTAAAATATTATGACACAGGGCTTTATTCTTTATTCTCTTATTCATACTTTTTCATTGACTATATATGCGTCCCACCATGCATCAAAACTGAGTTCTGTGTTTCCACGGGGAGTCTGAAGAGGGAGGAAATTTACTGTTTTAACCATCATCCTCACTGTGATGTGAGATTCAAGTGAGTGGAAGGCCTTCTAAAGGTTACTGAATTTTCTGTTCACTTTGTCTCTAGACAAATACTAGAAGCTTGTTCCTGTCAAGAGAGATGCGTACCCTTCAGATCTTACGTACTTTTGCCTAGGTTTTATGTATGGCATAAGGGGCAGTACAAACTCAGTAGATTCTACATCAAAATTTGGCCTTTATTTCATGTGTAGCTTGGTAGACTAATTACATCAACAGTACCATTCTGTGTCCATTGGTATACTTTGCTAAAATATTACCTCAAGCATATGTTTTTCAACTTTATTCTATGTTGTATTTGTTTGATTAGCAATTTCATCCTAGGACAGTTAGGTCTAAAAATAAATATTTTGCAGTAGTGTTTTGGGAGCTGAAGTTGACAAATCCATATTCTTAGATTCATTTACTGCCAAAATTCAAGTGCTATTTATGTCAGTAATTGCCAGTTTAAAATAAAAACTCCACTGACAGTCATGTAGGAAACTCTCAACTTATCCAAAGCTTGCATGTTTAAAATTCAAACATTTCTTATGTTCCAGATTAGAAGTAGTGGTCAACACTTAGAAAAGTAAATGCCTGAAGCCAGATTCCTAAACATGTACAAAGGATCCTTGAAAGCCACTTAAAAATCTGAAACAAGGTTAATTTTATGTAGGAAGCTAATTTGAGGCAGCTAGCTGTGCAAATAATAAGACATTGTTGCTCAGCTGGCCTTGGCTTCCTCTCCAAGGGGATTCTTTTAGATTCTGCAAACCCACACAGACCTCCATACATATTAAGGAAACAAATTTTCTCTCCAGCAAAAATGAGAAGAAATGAGAAAAAATTATTTTTCCACATTTGTCCTTCAAAATGTGGGGGAAAAAAATGATGATGATGATGATAGTAATAATAATGATAAATACGTTTTGAAAATTATAAGGTCCGTTTAAGTAAGCCAAGATTTTTATCTAACAAGGCAGTTCCTACAGTTCATTTAATAATTCAGCAGATTTGGTGTCAACAACACAGATCAAATTTGCACCTTCTCAATGTTATTCTCTGTTTTCAAAGCAACTCTCTCTCTAAATATTTGGGTTTGTGCTTAAAATAATCTTTGCATATGTGACATTTCATCTTTCTAACCTGTATATGGCAATAACTAATAAACTTGAATCGCTTAAGCAAACTTCATTTACTAAGCATACTAAGATTATGCTTCTCCAGTGACACTTTTCTCTTTTGTAACTAATAAGTATATTATTAGTATATTAAAGACTGATTCATGGACCTCAGAGATATGATAAAAGTATTCAGACCAAAAAATCTAATCATGTACATTAACAGAAAAGCTTCCCGTAGAAATCACTGTCCCAGCCTAAGCTTTGCCAAAACAAACATTTAAGAAATGTATCAAAATTAGGGATATGTGACTCACTTTTAGTAGCGTTGGCCAATACTTTCATTATCACAAGAGTCTCTCTGGGCTGCTTATAATTTTGCAAAATTGCACTCATTCAAACTGAAGTTTCTGTAATGAGAATTTAGCTGAGGTTGTGATCAACCGTGTGTGTTTTTGTTGTCATTGTCAGGCTATTTTATTTTGTGGGGGGTGGTGGTGGATTTGTATTTGTTGAATTTTTAACCAAAACAATTCGTCCATTTCAAAAAATACATCAGAGGAAATGAGCTGTCTAATCACACTCAAAATTCTCACAGCGACTCAATACAAAGCTCCTGTGTTTTTATGCTTCAGAATGAGAGACAAAGTTTGCTGAGAGGAGCACCTTCCTGTCAGGAATATAATTTTATGATCCCTATGAGAACGCAGTCTAATTTCAGCACAGATCTACCTTACTTCATAGAGTAAAAACATCTTTGTGTATAACAAAAAAAAAATCATTTACATTTTGTCTGAAACGAGCCTGATATTCAACCATGTATAAAAGAATCACAAAGCCTGAGAGAGGCGTTTAAAGGTACTGCTGAAAATTTTAAAATGCTGAAAATTGTTGTGGGTTGTCTTTCCTGTGGTTTTATTGCCTTTGCCACTGAAAACATGTAGCGTAAGGCATGAAGATTCAAACAGGAGGGAAGTCAAAGAAGCAAGATCACAGGAAGAATGGAAATTATAAACGTCAGAGACTGGAAGAGGAGGAGGATGGTTTGGAGCAAGAATGTGGAAATGTGACAGGTGCAATGAGTGTGCAAAAGTGTTGGACAGAGAGAAGAGTAGGATCTCAGTGGGGAGAGTCTAAAATGCTACAGGCCATAGGAAATAAGAGTGTTGTGACCCCTTTGGCATAACCTGCCCTGGCACCTGTAGGTGACTGCAAAATTTCAAGTCTCTGTTCAGGCTTCTATCAAACAACGGGGGTGAAACCTTATAACTGGGTTGAGACCCAACAGCTGTGTCAAATCCTTTAGGTAAGAAGTGCATCTCTTCCCTGGTGTTGGGTCACTCACATTAAGAGGTTCTTCTTGGTGGTACGTTGGCCCTGTCTGGCTGTCAGCCTCACCACTAGCCCCTGGCCACTCCCTCCCCACAGCAGGACGTGGGCGAAAACTGCAGGAACATGAGTGAGAAAGCTCGTGGGTGGAGATACAGGCAGGGAGATGGTTTGCCAATTGCTGTCACGGGCAAAATAGACCCAACTTTGGGTAATTCAACAATTTATTTCCAATTAATGTTTTTAATTCCAGATTTGGGAATGAAGAAGGAGAGAGGGAAGAAGCAAATGCTAGAACACCTTTCCTCCTCCACTGGTCTTGGTGCTCACCTGCCCTTTCTCACTCTTTTTCTCCCCCCACACACCCAGATGGTGTTCTCTGCCCTTTGTCCATATCTGCTCCTTGAGGCGCTGCAGCGTGGCTGACTTGGACAGCAGCATCTTGGCATCCGTCCCTTGAGAAACCAGCAGCAAATGGTGTGAGCTGTCTGGAACATGCTCACTGGGCTGTGAACAGCTGGAACTGGCACATGGGGCAATGCGTGTGGCAGCCCACACCCACCACACTGGCAACTACACGAATCCAAGCAAGGGCAGGCTGAGGTCTGCAGAGTTTGGTGCGGGCCGTTGAGGAGGGAGAGGGCAGAGGCTGAGGATGGTGGGCTGGGTTCAGCAGGGTAGAGCAGTGTAGTTGCACAGGAAAACACCCCAAATTTCAGGAATAACCAGGCTGAGGTCTCCCTGGCAGCCTCAGTGGGCCCCTGGTTTGAGGCAATGCTCGAGGATGTGGTGAATATCCCTCCCTGACTGGCCTGAGGAGGGAGGAGGGGATGGCACAGGTGCATCTTCAAATTGTGGAAGAAGTTGGAAAGGGTGCTGCGAAACACCATGCTGGAGGGCAGGGAAGACTGGGGGCTGAGCTGGGCCACAGCTGTGGTGGTACAGGGGGAACAGAACATCATCCTCCTTCAGGAGCCAAAATACAAACACATTCTGCTTTGTGCGGGCAACTTTTTCCAGTATGTTACCATGCTCACAGTAAAGAATTTTTTCATAATATCTAGCCTAAATTTCACCTCTTTCAGTTTGTATTCAGGTATTTCAAAACCATTCAAATGCAACCTTATAAAGATGCTTGGAAACAAAATAATTTCTAAATCAAAGACGGAGAAATTTTATATATTCGTCCTTTTATATATTCTTCCTTTATATATTCTTCCTTTTTCTTTTTTATTTCTTTCTCAGAGACAAAGTTAATTTCAAGAAAAATGTTAAAAAGAAATTCAATCAGAGAAATCCACTGGAAACCTTTAAATAGCCCTTCACCTTTTGGAAAATTGGCCTGTTGCATCTTCAGCCAAGCTCATCCACTGAGTGTGTCTCCAGCAGTTGAAACTTCTGTTCACCCTGAGTAAATAAAACCTACTGCAGTCATAGAACTGTTGACATAAAAAAAATAATTCATTTACTAAAGACTCTTGTATTACAGTAAAAAAGTCACAGAAATGAGCAGGCAAAAATTAATAATTCTATGTTCATCATAAAGTTTATGAGTTATGTCAGGCCTGAGGTCACCTCTGAAACAAGAGAATTAAAAGACATATTAAAAAGACACATCCTCAAGGAGCACTGGACATGTAACTTCTAACACAAGCCTGTTTTTTAGTGCAATAAGGCATCTGATTGTGTACAATTACCCAGGAAGGCTTGATTCTGACCCATTCAAAACTAATTTGCTTATTAAATAATTTTAAAGTTCTTTCAATAATGCAGGTATACAACACAAAAAAGTCTGAGGTAAACTCATAAGATGCTAAAGTGACTAAACTGTCTCAGCCATCCCTTAAAATGAAAAGAAAAAAACTATGATTTCCAATAATGCAATCAACAACTGAGCCAAAAGAGGTTCGGTGACTTCTTAAATAGCAGTTTTAAAGGCTCTTTCAACAGCCACACTTAGTTCATTCAAAAAGACTGTTTTCAAGTTTTCAAAACCATTTATAGCCATTTTGGTGTGTTATATTTTTTTACGGTCATTGAAATGCATTTACTGTGACAATTAGAATTGAAGGCAAATATAGGGGAATTTTGTAAGGATATTCAATCACTCTAATGTAGCTCTAGGTCCTGATGGATTTAGTAATGACTATTAAAATGAAATTCCAGACAAATCAAATTACTAAATACTTCATCCAGTTAAAAAAAAAAAAACAAACAAAACAAAAACAGTCAGTGACATAAAAACTAAAGAAGTCTTAGAAAGGATAACATGTACATATCTTTCCACTCTAGATCATGTTAATTTGTTGAATGAAAAATTTATCCAAAGCACATAAGCTATTTTTCAGTTCATCTGTAATGGTAGGATTTAGGGAGTTAACAATAATAAGGTCTCTTATCCCTGCAGCATTTTATTCTGACTCCAGGAGGGTCAAAGCCATAATTCTTTTCCATGGGGAAATTATCTTGCTATTAACCCACCATTATATTTTACATAGCAGAGTTAATGCAAACACACTATAGTGATGTATAACTAAAGCATAATTCATTAAATGAGTATAAATTTTACGTAAGACAAGTAATGTAAAGTAATCCTTGAACTTTTATAACATGTAGAAAACAGAGGTCGGAAAGTTTGTTGGGGACCAGAGGGTTGATAGAAGTGGAGAGTGTTTGCCCTTCGCTGACTGTGTGATTTCATCAGGATCTCAGGCTGGCCAGCTGTGGTCATGCACCTCTGTCCCCTCGGAAAAGTCTCCCTGCAAGCATATGGAAGTGAGTTACACATGGAGCTGTGCCAGCTGTGACAGACTTTGTCATTCACATAAAATGACCTGCTGAAAGCTCATAGAAATATTTGTGGATGTCTGTTAAAAAAAAAAGAAAAGAAAAAAAGAAAAAAAGAAAATCACACTTGATGCATAATCAGCCTTTAATCAGTCTTTTTATCTATAAAATAATTGCTTTGAGTGCTAATTAATTTCTGAGATGTTAAGATGTTACATGTTAAATAATGCTGAGAGTGTTTTGCAAATGAATGAATTTCTTATTGCAACAGTTCTGTTGAACAAAAATTTTTTAGTTTACAAATGTTCTTTTCACAGTCACAGTATTTATCTGGATCTACAGTTGGATAGATGTACTAAAATATACACAATCACCACTTGTCTAACTTGAAATAATTGTTTCATTTTGATTTGCCCAACTGTTTTGGCTATGTGAATGAGCCAGTGTGTTATTTAAAACATGTAAATAGAATCAAGAGATCTAAGCTTATTGTTTGTCTTTTTTTTCTGCTCTATGGAGAATATGTACCTTTAAATAGTAACATGTCTTGGTTTGAAAAGACAGGTGTCTGCTAAGGAAGACAGGAGCTTCCCTTGGAATGGAAGATGCAACCCCCTTCCCTCTGAATTACTATAATTTTGAAATTGAGGGGCTTTCAGGCAAAGATATGAGGAATAGGAATAACAGTTCTTTTACTAATATATATAGATAACAAAGCAATAATACAGAAACACTGGTTTAACCTGACANGGACACATGTATTATGGGATAACATTCAGTTCTGAATACTGTAAAATTTATGTATTAGACCAGAGATTTTTAATATGTAATGTATATCATATTAATATATAGTATGATTCAAAAACACAGGTCTCAAATTATTACTTAGTCTTCCACAAAAGTGTCTTAGTTTAAGACAATTATGTGGGGTGAAAACTCTAAAATTAGTTACATCCCCCTTTGTTTTAACCAATCCCCTTTCACCAATAAGGAGAGACGAATGCGAGAAGATACAAGTGAAAAGATAACAGTTTGCTAAAAAGAAAAACAGCAACAACCAGGATAACAGCAATAACCACTAGATACAGAGATACTGAGTCTTGTGGACCCCCCGCAACAAAGAAAACAAGATGGTGGAGAAGCCCCTCCTTCCAAGATGGCGGCCACTGTAGCAGCCTGCATGGGCCAGAAGACAAGATGGTGGAGAAGTCCCCTTCTCCAGACCATGTGGCAGAGAGAAAGAACAAATTGGTAAAAAAACAAGATAGTAACCAAACCTCCATGGCTCCAGGACTTCCTCACTCCAACAATGGGGAACAAGGACAAAAAAAAACCTGGAAAAACTATTTTTGTCCATAAGGCTCCAATGCTGCCAAAAACACTGGAAGAAACTTCCTAGCAAGTTGCAGATCTGATCCCTCCTCAGCACAACCCTCCCTCTGGAACAAAAAAGAGGAGCTTTCTAAGAAGTTCTGGTGGCAGATGGAGGTGCTGGCATGTCTGGGAAGCTCCAGGTCTGTGATGTCAGCCTCCCTGCTTCCTTCTGGCCTGAATGGACACAGTTAATGTCGGTGCAGTTCGGATGCAGTGCAGTGTCAAGTCACTGCTGCATTGCAGGGGAGAAGAAATGGTCCTGCTGAGCACCAAAAAGATGCAGGCCCAAGTCTGGCAGCCCAGAGTGGTGTAAAAATTCTGGAACAGTTTAGGACTGCGAAATGCAGCTTCTCAGGTTGCAACTCAGGGACCTGCCACAGGAAATCCCGTCAGTAGCCCAGAGAGAATGAAAGCGAGCACGTACATGCCCACTTCACCTTTTCAAAGAGACCCTCACAGGCCTTCTTCTGTGGACCTGGTGTAAAACAATACAAGTTCTGTTTCTCAGGTTGTTAAGTCTTAGAGTGACAGCAAAAACAGGTTGCACAGATTAACACAGAGGAAATACGGAATACACCATTTTGGGGTCACCTGAGGCAAAAACCTGAGCTGACTAAGGAGTTTTTTAAAAAGAAACAGAATTAAAAATGAAAAGTTAAAGTGTCCCTGAGCTTTAGGATAGCAAGCTTCCAGGTCCTCAAGGAGATAGTCAAAATAATCCCTGCAAGATTGTCTTCAGGGGCAAGGGAGCAGAACACAGCTGGCAGGTCTTTAAGGAAGTCTTCCATAGAGTGCAAGAGCTGGCGATTCCCAGAGCAAAAAATTGAGCAAGGAAGGCAAGAGACTGGCACAGCTGAGTAGCAAACTGTTAGTCAAACTAGGGGAAAAGAAGGAAATGCACAGTGGATACTAGGACAGATAACCTGGCAAGGGTACAGAAAAGAAGTTTGGTTGTCTAGGGTTAGGGTAAGGAAGGCTGGAACTTAACTTGGCAAGGGACACAAAGGATGAGAGGAAGGGCTTCTACAGGTATATTAACCAGAAAAAGGAAAGCCGAAGAAGTAGTACTTCCTCTGATAAACCAAGCTCTTAAAGTGGTAACCATGGAGGAGAGGGCTGAGGTACTTAATAACATTTTGCCTCAGTCTTCAACGGCAAACTCTCTTCTCACATCTTCAAGTGGATGGACAGCAGGATGGGGACTGGGAGAGCAAAGTCCCATCCCCTGTAGAAGATCAGGTTTGTGACCACCTGAGGAATCTAAGTATACATAAGCTTATGGGACCTGACAAGATGCATTCCAGAGTCCTGAGGGAATTGGCTAGTGTCATTCCCAAGCCATTCTCCGTGATATTTGAAAAGTCATGGGCAAGTCCAAGGTGACTGAAAAGGGGAAACATCCTACCCATCTTTAACAAGGCAAGAAACGAGGACCCTGGAAACGAATGACCTGTCAGCCTCACCTCTGTGCTTGGGAAGATTATTACATTTCTATTACATTTCGCCAGCTTTATTGGCATATATGGGGCTTTTATTGTACTGTTACATGGCATCCTGTATAATGCAATGCTTCTACCAGAAACTTAAGAGACACACAAGAGAGGTAGAAAAAGTGAAATGCTAAAACATTTTTGAGCTAATCAATAAGGTCATTGCAGTGCATGTGTCTTTTAAACTCATTTGGTATTTATGAAAATGATTTTTAGCTCTACTAAGTCATTCGTAGTTTTTGACAGTGCTAGTGAGAAATCGCAATAACTGGAAGAGGGCAAAGTGGCTCTCGTCTGCAAAGTAATTCAAAATTTCTTACAATAAGATCACATGTTTCTCTGGACAGAAGATAAATATCCATCTATTTTATGACTGCCTAGGTGTTTACACTAGTCATTATCAGGACCAAAACACTTGTAGTCCTGCATTTCTGTGCCAAGAAGAATTGAAGGCCCATGAGAAGATTAAGCAGTGAAGGTTACTAGTTCAGACCATGCAGACCACATGGTTTGATTCACAGCAGGCTCAGCAGTAACATGGTATTTGGTGTACATATCTTTCACTGGGTTACGATCTGGCTGGTTGGCTGGGCCTAGGGAGTAGTGGGGAGTGGTGCCACATCCAGCTGGGGACCAGTCACTAGCAGTGTCCCCTAGGGATCACTGTTGGGCCCAGTCCTGTTTAGTATCTTTTCTGATGATCTGGTTTAGAGGATTGAGTCTGCCTCAGCAGATTAGCAGATGACACCAAGCTGGGTGGCAGTGTTGATGTGCTGGAGGACAGGAGGGCTCTGCAGAGGGACCAGGACAGGCTGGATCGATCGGCCAAAGCCAGCGATATGAGGTTTAACAAGGCCAAGTGCCAGGTCCTGCACTTTGGCCACAGCAATGCTCTGCAGTGCTACAGGCTGGGGACAGAGTGGCTGGACAGCAGCCAGGCAGAAAGGGACCTGGGGGTGCTGGTGACAGCAGCTGAACATGAGCCAGGGTGTGCCCAGGTGACCAGGAAGGTCAATGGCATCCTGGCCTGGATCAGCAATGGTGTGGCCAGCAGGACCAGGGCAGGGATTTTCCCCGTGTACTTGGCAGTGGTGAGGCTGCACCTTGAGTAGTGTGTCCAGTTCTGGGCTCCTCAATTTAGCAAGGATGTTGAGATGCTCAAACATGTCCAGAGGAGGGCAACAAGGCTGGGGAAGGGTCTGGAGCACAAGTCATACGAGGAGTGGCTGAGGGATCTGGGGTTGTTCATCCTGGAGAAAAGGAGGCTCAGGGGAGACCTCATCACTCCCTACAACTGCCTGACAGGAGGCTGTAGCCAGGTAGGGGTCATTCTCCTCTCCCAGGCAACCAGCAACAGGACAAGAGGACACAGCCTCAAGCTGTACCAGGGGAGTTTTAAGCTGGACGTCAGGGAGAAGTTCTTCACAGAAAGAGAGACTGGGCATTGGAATCGGCTGCCCAGGGAGGTGGTGGTGTCACATCCCTTAAGAAAAGACTTAAGGATCTTTAGTGCCATGGTCAACTTGACGAGGTGATGTTAGGTCACAGATTGGTCTCTGTAATCTCAAAGGTCTTCTCCAACCTAGATAATACTGTGATTCTGTGATACTGCAGGGAAGAAAACTCTTCTTCCACAAGGACCATTTAAGCGGTAAAAAATGTGAAACAACAGTCAAAATCCTGACTTACTGAGTCTCTTCAAAAAAATTTGTAGAAACCACAGTCACTGGAATACCTACTGACTTTTGAGACATATCTAATTACTTGTAGTTAACTCCAAAGGATGTGACACATATGGATTTTTTTGGCTTCTGTCATAATTTGACACTTAACACCAAATGATAACGAGAGCAAGCTGGTTCAATGCCTTCACTAAAAGGTGCTGAATTTTACTCCATTTGAGACAGTAGAACTCCACATGTGGGTAAGCACTTTCCTAGTGTAGCTGCCTAAGATGGAGAGATGTATGTGGCCCTGTCTTTGCCAGGTACATTACCTCTTCATGCGGTCCTTCTGTTCTTCTGAAGTCGAAGCCCAGATAGACAAAATAATATAT
>VYXC01006869.1:0-74800 GCA_013397175.1 Platysteira castanea
CCTGCACGACGGGGAAGGTGAGCGGGGCCGCTGGCGGGCGCAGCCGCTGCTTCCTTGATCCCTCTGGTCACCCCATTCCGCGCCTTCCTCAAATCCCAGCGGAGCCTTGGTGTCCCCTTTCTCCGGCCTTCTTCTTGTCCTGCCCTGGACCCCTTGGTACCCACCTCAGCCCCCACTTCTGTGCATCTCCTCAATCCCGTCGCCGAGTCCGCCGTACCCCCGTGTCCCGCTCTCCGTGTCCCTTTTCCTTCCGCTTTCCATGCGCTTCCCCTGACCTGCACCGAGCCTGCTGGGCACCCATTTCAGTCCCTCGACACCAGGCTGCTCCCCCTCACCTCCACCTCTGTCCTTTGACAATAGGCCCAGTGCATAACACTGCCAGGAGCTTGACGTATTTACGTTTCTCTGTCCCTCTCTGTCATTCCCAGAATGATTTTTATCACACTTTTAATTCCCGTGTTCCAGCTTACCCCCGTGCAGTGATTTCCTTTATCAGTCCAGCGCTCTGAGCTGATGGGTGGATTCCACCATCTCCTCACACGTCTCCAGGGGTTGCACTGCGCTGTTTTGTTTTTCACTGGTGTTTGTCTGGCTGTGGAGCCGAGGTTGATGGGAGGGAGGTGGAGAATCTGTCTCAGTCCTTGCTGTGTGCCCAGGAGAACACCTAAACAGAGGGCCTGGAAGCACTTCTGAGGTGTGATAACCCCCAGCCACTTTTGGAGATGAAAATTTGCCTTCCAGCAACTTAAGAATTGTTTATCTTTTTGCCAAAATCATCGGTACTGTAACAGTTATTTTTATGTCTCTTGCTTTCTCTTTTAATGAGACTGAAATTTACTACAGATGCTGTTGCTTTTTTCCAGGCAGCTTCCCAGGAAGCAGCAAGAGCCAGCCCATATGTTTGTGACACCCAAGATAGCACTTGTTTTCACTCTATTTGGTTATTTACGCCTGGTTTTAAAGGCCTCAGGTTCCTTCTCTTCTATGCCAGGATAGAAATGAGAGCTATTAATTAATCCCGTGGGCTCACTCTCCCTCTGCTCAAGCATGTAATTGTTTTATAGCAACTCCACTGCTGTCTGTGCCTGTCTGAGGTGCTGCTGTGCTCAGTTCACAGGTTGATCACCTACATCTTTGTCTATGAGGACCTGATCTCCCTGACCTGTGGTGCCATTATCATCTGGTACTTTGCTGGCAGCTTTGAGAAGAACGTGGGCACAGTGAAGCACTGCATCCTCACCGCCACTTTCTCCGTGCTCTCTGCCCTCCTGTACCTCTTCCTTGAGCCCCTTGTCTCCAGGCTGTTGGAAGTGGGAGATGCTAAAGGGTTCATGCCAGTGGCTTTTGCCACGCTGGGGGTTTCTACCACTCGCTCGCGCATGAAGAGGACTCTGGTTTTTGGGTGCAAAGTTCCTGTGGTGCTGGTGCCGTGGTTTGGGCTCTGCATAGCATGGTTTGTCCCCCACTCTTCGCTCTTGGGGAACCTATGTGGGCTCCTGGTTGGGGAAGCCTGTATCCTTTCCGAGTGGGAAGCCCTGAGCCAGAGCGGGGTCGTGGTGGGAAGGAAGTGCTGTGGTTCTCATTGCTGAGGTGCACTGGCTTTCCCTGGACTCCTGCTCTGCACTAAACCCTCACTGGCTTTGCTCATCCTCGTCCCATCCCATTCTGCATTTGTGTTTCACCTCATGCTGCCTCTTCTCAGTGCATGCAGAGAACATGGAGCTGAGGAGGGAGGTGGTCTCTGAAGGTGGTGCTGGGTAGAACTGGGAGAACTCTCCAGGGAAAGTGGTTTGTGGGCAGAGGGGGATTCTGTGTGGCTGTGTCAGAAATGAGTGTGTTTTGTGCTCAGTTCTCCTTAACAAGCTCCTGCCTTCAGATGGTCTTGGCTACTGTTTCTGCTTGGATTTTCCAGAATCGGTGGGCTCAAAGCTGGACCAGGTATTCCCTTTCACTCTGCTGAAGAGGGTACCAGGTCTGAAATACATCCCAGCGTCCTTAGCAGAGAGAAGAGCCTCTGAAAACAGCAAGTAAGTACAGTTTCCTGTGAAACATCTTGTAGGAGGATTTTGAGGTGTGAGTAGAGGCATTAAATCACCTCTAGAAGCTGTATTGTGCCTCTCCTGTTCACATCGTGGGTGTTGCGGGGAGCAGAGTCACCCATTGATGTTACACTGGGGACATTAGTGTGACTAATAAATTACCAGACATTAACTCAACCAGGTCTTTAGTGAAAGCTCAGTGGAGGTGAAAGACCTCTCCTTTGCTGCAAAGGGCAGTGTGTACACCTGGGAAGATATTGCAGCTGTGGCTGACAGGAAAGCTCAGTTGTGTAATTCTGCCCCAGCATCAGGCAGTGGTTCCTGGCTCTATGGCTTGCTGGGGTGTGATCCTTATCTTCATTTGCCCCACCTCTCCTGCCAGGAATGCTGTGTAGTGAGTTGTGTCCAAACCTATGCAGGAGCAGAGCGTTATAAATTAAGGATGGCACTTACAAAGTTCAGTGCAGACCTTTTGGTCTCTGTTAACCTTTCAGCAGGTTTTCAGTGTCAAGGCAATGTTGCTTTACAGGGAAGAAACCTTGGGGCCCAAAGCTGACGTGCAGGAAAGGTTTTAGGTTTAACACAAACCACGAGAACTCACTTTTATTCTAAAAGGCTTGAAAGTGTAGGTCAAATATTTACTTATTCTAAGGTGTCCTTTCAGTTTCACAGAGGAAAAATAGTTTTCTATTCAGGGTTAAATTCCGTGTATTGTTTAAGCCATCAGCTCTCTGTAAAGTTTTATTTGAAGTGGAAGCATTCCCAGGTGTTTGCACTGCCCTCACCCATGGAAAACCATAAAAGCAACCCTTGCCTGCAGCAGGAGTGTCCCCCAGATCCATCAGGACAGTCAAAACGTGTGAGGGCTTGCAGGGGAGGCCAGACAGATCCAGAATTTGTGTTTTCCTTCTCTCCCTCCTGTGCAAGTGCAGCTTTTGGCAGGAGAGGCTGCCTGGCTCCGTGCTGAGCCAGTGCCAGCACCAGTCCCATCCTGCTGTGCACAGCACTTCAGTGTCTAAACCTGCTTCCTTTGGTGCTGTGACACAAAGATATTTACGTGAACATTTGACTATCAAGCAGGGCGTGGGAAGGTGTTTCTAGGATGCTTCCACTGCTGCAGCTAAATTTGCATGTCTGGGTCTTAGATAAAACTTCTGTAAGTGCTTCTGGAGTTTAATTTTTATTATTTTGGTTCTTATTTCAGAGCAAGAGCTCTTAAAAGTTTGGGATTTGTTTTCATTTTAAATTTTCCTAAGATTCGGGCATTAAATCACCACAAGACAGGAGATACTTCTTTGAAGTCCAGGCCTTGGCATCATGTTCATGTCCACAAATAAAAAGAAATCCAAAATCAAACCCACACCCCAAATAATTAAAAAGAGGTCTCCAAGCCTGAAAACCCCAGCATGAGCCAGTCTCATCCTCTTGCTGGGAACTTGGCAGTCATGGCTTCATGAATATTGCCTGGATTCTCAGCTCTCATCCTCATGTTGTGCGTGGGCTGAGCAGCACTCCTGAAGTCCCAGAGGCTTCAGCTTCCAGGCAGATTGCGTCTCTCCTGACGGGTTTTGGCGGGATGAGTCATGCCTTCTGCTGGCAAAGACTTCCTAGCCCTTGCTTCTGAATGATTAATTTTATTTCTAAATCTTTCTTTTATTTCTAACGCTATTCTCCTTCCCTTTTTTTTTTGCTCTGTACTCTGGGCTCTTACTTGCACCAAAGGCCTTTGTGTTTTCTTGATAAATAACACTTGGCAGCTGTAAGTTCTCCTGATAAATGACTTGGCAGATGTGTCACTCACAGGGCAGGGAGGATGTACACAGGAATCTCAAGGCACGTTGCAGTTTGGCTTGTGTATTCCTTGCACAAAGAGTCTGGGGCCCAGAGCCATGCTCATTCAGTGGGTGTGGAGTCGGTGTGGGTTGGGAGTGGGGACAGCTGTCCTGGGAGGCTACTAAACCCATTTTTTACTCAAGTGCTGCTTATAGTAAGAGCTTCTGTTGCAGTGAATCCCTCTGATGGATTGCAGTGACCTCTCAGGGCGCTGGTCAGGAGGAAATCTGCCCCCAGGGCACTTCTAGCACTAATTAGGCAATGTCAGTTCTGAGCACAGTGTAACCTTCTGTTTTCTTCCTGCCCAGGATTAACCCTGTACCAGGCACTTACCCCACCCAGAGCTACCACTGCCCTTCGCCTCTGGCTCTTCCTGCTGGCCAGCACCCCAGTGCTCAGAGCCAAGGCTTGCATCACAGCCACACTCCAGGATATGACCACGCTCCAGGATACGGCCATGCTCTGGGACACGAGGGATCTCAGCAGGGCCATGCTGCAGGACACAGCCTCAGTTCTTCCCACTGCCAAGCCAGAGGTGCCTTTGGAGATTGTCCTGGGCAGGCCCATGCTGGAGCCTTGCAGGGACAGTGCTGCCAGCTGGGCAAATTCTCTGTCCCACAGCGCATGTTGCCGGCTCAGCCACAGCCACCCGCAGCCACGGGCCTTCTGGCTGGTGTTCAGCAAGCACCAGGGTATTCAGCAGCCCCAGTGGCCCCTGTTTCAGCTGAATTTACCAGAGTCCAGGTGTACTGATCCTCCAGAGAGCAGCAGGACGCACACAGGGGCAGGACCGCTGTGTGAGGCTCACACAGCAGTGCATTGCTGGAGTCTTGGCTGTGTCTGGGGTGAGTGTTGGAAGGGGTTGGTCACTCCAGTGAAGGCCATTCCCCTGCTCCCTGGCACAGTCTGCTTGAATTATATTTCCTTTATAATTTTTTTTAACTTCTTCATGTTGCTGGAGGATGGGAACTGTATCACCTCTGTGAACTTCTCATCCATTTGAAGTCTTTCTTCTTTGCTGCATTTAGCAGCTGCCTTTTTCCACAATGCCCCTGCAGTTGCAGTGCACCAGTTCCCCAGGCCAAGGTGGGAACCTCATTGGCAAAACACTGGGTGAGTCTGGGGTTTAACTAAGCTGCAGCAATAAGCACTTCCCATTTACATTCCTGCCTTTTTCACAGGTGTGATGTAGCTAGGACCCAAAAGGAGTGGAAATCACAGGAGCTTTAGTTGATAACTTAAAATTAAATGGAGGAGGGCAGTTGTCTGTTCTACTGGTGACTTGTCCACTAAGAGAGTGCCTTGAAGGAGGCTTGTTATACCAACCTGAGGCAAGAGGATAGAATACAGAATACCTTTTTCTGCCCCAAAACACAGCTGTAAAATGCTGAAGGTCTTGTGCCTGCATCAACGGATTGCCTTCATTTTCTGAGACCACTGCACCAGCTCAGCCTGTCACCATCACTTATCAACAAGGCAACCTCAGATGCCTGTGAAGTAGTGAGAGACTTTTCAGTAAGGGATTTTGGCCCTTTGCGGAGCAAATGTTTATAAATCCAAGAAGCTGGGATTCTTAACAATGGGTTAGCAGAATTAAGTGGAATGTAGCAGCGCTGTTGGGGGTGTTCACACTGCTCAGCTTTAGCAGTCTCACCCACCAGTATTAGCACAATCTCTCCCTGTTTTTTTCGGAGCTGGTGGGCAGCTGTGTGGGAGAGAGGGGTTTTCAGTCAGGGATTTGCAATAGGATGCACTTTTGGTGCTTGTGTCTGTAATGAAGGAGTTTGATCCAGTTGCTGGGATTTGAGCTTTATTCCCAGCTGTGCAGCCCACTGTACGGTGCCCAGGAGGAATCTGCTGTCTCTGTGTCTGTAAATCAGCCAGGATCTCAACAACTGCCTTTGACTTTACTTAGGAGTTTTGCTCTGCTCCAAAAAAAAAGTGCTCCATGAAGCACAAAGTGCCATTCCTGCTCTCGGAGATGTTCTTGCAGTGCCTCACCCGTCCTCAGAAACTCGACAGCCTCGGGGCTCCTCCGTGCTCTCGGTGAGCCTGGCCAGAGGCAGCTCTGGCAGCTGCACGTTCCAAAGCACGTCCCTGCCTCTTTCACTTTCCATCATCAGAGTCTGAAGAAGCCCCATGTAGCCATCCGGCTGCTTCACTTCTCCAGGGGCCCCTCTGGAATGACTGCCACAGTCCCATGTGGGGTGCAGGGGCTTCCTTTTGGAGGAGACCAAAGTCAGTGCTGAGAACTTGCACCTCAGATAAATAAAACGTGAGTAAGAAGCTCTTCTTGCAAAGGTGAGCACCCCAGGCAGGGCTTTCAGCAGGAGGGTGCAGCGATTTGGGAACCAGCCTGGAGTTTAGGGCCAGCTCCTCTGTGGGATCACACATGGACTTCATTTCATGGTCCTGTTTTTCCTGCTGACAGCAATTGCATTGTTACATTTTTAGTGTGGAGCAAGAGCAGGATAAGGAGCTTGTTTGGAATTTAAAAGCATGTTTTTAATACCAGGAAAGAAATGCTAGAGATAACATTGAAATGTTGATACTTCACTCCTGTTAGTGCCTTGATTTTCCTCCTTGTGAAATCCTTGCCTGTAAACCTAGGAATTTTATCCGTGATTTTTCCAGAAGGGAGATGAGGATTGATAGCAATCACAAAGGTTGTGTTATCTCCAAATTGTGAACTTGAAATACAACCTGAAAGACGGACTGCTGTGTGTCTGGGTTGGTTTATAAGCGGGGAGCTGGAGCGTGCCCCTCCGGGTGGTGGGATGGATGGGATGGGTGGGATGGGATCTGCGGGGCGGGACGGACGCAGCTGCGTGTCGCAGGTGGCCTTGGATGCGCACTGAGGACGAGCACTGGGGACAAGCGGTACTGCACACTGGAAAACGCTGCAAACCGGTTGTTTTTCCTGTCCAGCTCTTTATCGGTCGATCTGGTGAGAGATTCGCTCTCCCCGCAGGGATGGCGTGTTTCCAGGGAGTAGTTTCCTGGCTTTATAGCGGTAGAGGAAGCCCTGTAAAGAGTCGCCGCAGTGTCACCGCCGGCAGCGGGAACAGCCCCAGTCCCGTCTGGTGCAAAAACTGCCACAGGAGGGAAGGAGCAGGTTCCAGCCACGAACCTTTCCATGCTGGGGCAAGACAACTGCCAAACTGCCACAGCCTTCAAAAGGAGCCTTGAGGACAGGACATGCCGGATGAGCACAAAACCACAGTTTGGATTTGTTTTCTTTCTGCTCCTGGATCTTTCAGGAGCTTCTTGGTGACTGTGGCAGATCGCTTGGTCTCTCTGATCTCTACAGCTTCCACTATGTCCCCAGGAGTGTTCCGAGTCCAGCTGCACCTACTGGTCACATGCAGGGTGTTGGACCTGCTTTCAGTGCCCTAAAGATGGATATTTGTGGAGATTTATTTTCTGTTCCCTGCTTTTCGGAGGGCGTCCATGCCGCAGTGAAATTCACTTGGACAGCAGAGTCCAACAAGTCCCAGTTCCTCAGGGCTGGGGGTAAATTCAGAATTCATCACCCAGGGAAGTGAAGTTGCTGAGAGGGAGGAAACAGGTTGGGATGAGACATTTTCAAATGTGTCTAAGGCTGAGGATTTAAATTTGGAAGAGAGGGAGGTAAAAGTCATCAGCTCACTGGGCTTTGGCATCTGCCTAACTAAGCTCACGGTAATGTTACTCATCACACATTGCAGTACCAGCTTGTTTCCTTGGCGGGGAGACAGAGAATTGAAGTTCCTAAAAAAAGAAAAAAAAAAAAAAAAAAAAAAGGAAGGAAAGAAAAAAATCAATAACCTCCCAGTTCAGCCCGGGATGGCTGCCCCGGGAACGTGCTGTCCCTGGAGGTTTGTTATTCCATGCCTTTGGCTCATTCCTAGTAAAACTGACACTTCATTCCGTGCCAGGATTGTCTGTCCACAGGGTAAGCACAGAGTCCAGAAAGCCCCTTGGGTTGCCCCCATGTCCTCAGAGGGTCACTGCAGAGTGACAGTCTGGGGACAAGTGCTGGGAGCAGAGCCAGCTGTCCCCTGTCCTTGGAGTAGTGGTCCTGCCATGGGAAGGATGCTCTGGAAGTCCAGGTCCATCCCCTCTGCTCTTCAGCTCCTACCATAATGCAAGGGAAAAGGAGTCAGGGGTACACGAGGAAAGCAGAACTGACTTGGATCTACATCACTGCCCCATCCAGGAGTGAGAAGGGACCCACAGAGTGGGGAGGCCTGGCAGGAGACGTTGATGTCTGTGTTTCTTTGCTTTCCTGACATTAATTTGTGGCCAAGCACACCCATGCAGACATCCTGGCTGGGGGCCAGGTTCCCTGTCCCAGGGCCAGGACACTGCCAAACGCCACCTCGATGGCTGTCCCATGGGGTCCTCTGTTGTTTGCTGGCACTGTGAGGGTTTTGTGGCCAAAACTTCAGCCTCAAACTGTGCTGGGAACAGAGGAACGCTGGAGAGGTGGGAGAACTAGGTAGAGAGACAAAGCGCTGACCAAACAGGTCTCTGTGAGCTGCAGGACTCTGCTTCTTTCCCCTGGGGGGTTTGGGCTGGGTGTGATGAGACCCCAGCACCTTCCCTATGGGGACAGAATGGGACAGGCTGTGTCATAACGCCTGTCCCCAGTCCAGGCACCTGGTGGGATGACCCCAGCCATGGACCTGCTCTGTCCTGCCATCCCCTCAGGGCCACTGGGATGTTTAACCTGTGTCCACTCACCCCACGGGGTAGGGTCACAGACCACAGTCACCCCAGGGAGCTTCCGTGGGCTCAATCCCAAAACTGATGCAAGTGGCATCAGTACTCAGGTGACCTCACCCCCCTCAACCCTCTGCTCAAATGTTGTCACAAAACAGGGTGTCCCTGCAGCCCTGGGCTGGTGGTTTTTGGGTCTTTGCCCCCTCCTCACACCTCTTTGGTGCCTGCCAGGCCCAGCTCGAACTTTGGACCTTCCCCGAGTCTTTTGTTGACTCTGGAGCAAGCGTCAACACAGCAATAGCGTCAGGATGGTGACTTTGATTGTGCCAGTGCCTGGCTCGTGA
The DNA here is from genome assembly GCA_013397175.1 of Platysteira castanea. Classification (NCBI taxonomy): domain Eukaryota; kingdom Metazoa; phylum Chordata; class Aves; order Passeriformes; genus Platysteira; species Platysteira castanea. Next base: position 8,921 of record VYXC01006869.1, read on the forward strand.
CAGGAGGGGACCCAGCCCCCGGGCGACCCCACACAGCCGTGGGGCTGCTCAGCGGGGTCAGGGCAAGCTGTGCCTCTGGCTTTGGCCAAGCTGGAAACAGCAGAGTTGTAACCCAGCTTCCCTCCCCAAAAAACCAGAGAGGAGAGCAGCGGTCCCTGCGGGACCCGGGGTCTGGAGGTCTGGGTTGCGAAATCTCCCACTGGGACTGCTGGGGATGTTTCCAGAGCTGTTTGTGCAACTTCCTGGTGTGGCAGCGAGGGAAAGACCACCCCAAAACATCCGAATCCTCGGGATTGTGGTTAAATCAGGAGCATGTGCTCATGCCGGGTGGAGCAGCCCCCCAGCTCCCAGGGACGGGGACGGTGGCAGTGACTGGGTGCCAGCCTCCACCCTGGGGTCCCCCTGGCCCCCCACGGGGCCCTGGTCTGGGCATGGATCTTGGGGGGAACTGGGAGTCCCACAGCAGCACCATGTGCACCCAGGAGTGGCCACAGACAGGGCGCCTGGGTCTGCGGGTCCTGNACACCCACTGTGACCTCTGGACCCCTTCCTCTGCACCCTGACCCCAACCTTGACCACCCCACGCCCCAATTCTGACCCGCCCCTGACCCCCACTTTACGCCCGGCCCCTCCCGGCGCTCCTNCCCCCGGGCGACCCCACACAGCCGTGGGGCTGCTCAGCGGGGTCAGGGGAAGCTGTGCCTCTGGCTTTGGCCAAGCTGGAAACAGCAGAGTTGTAACCCAGCTTCCCTCCCCAAAAAACCAGAGAGAGCAGCGGTCCCTGCGGGACCCGGGGTCTGGAGGTCTGGGTTGCGAAATCTCCCACTGGGACTGCTGGGGATGTTTCCAGAGCTGTTTGTGCAACTTCCTGGTGTGGCAGCGAGGGAAAGACCACCCCAAAACATCCGAATCCTCGGGATTGTGGTTAAATCAGGAGCATGTGCTCATGCCGGGTGGAGCAGCCCCCCAGCTCCCAGGGACGGGGACGGTGGCAGTGACTGGGTGCCAGCCTCCACCCTGGGGTCCCCCTGGCCCCCCACGGGGCCCTGGTCTGGGCATGGATCTTGGGGGGAACTGGGAGTCCCACAGCAGCACCATGTGCACCCAGGAGTGGCCACAGACAGGGCGCCTGGGTCTGCGGGTCCTGCCTCAGCCCGGAGTTAGTGTCCAAAACTGACCTCAGCACCCTGACCCCAGCCCACGAGCCCATCGTGACCCCAAACACGACTTCACGGTGACCCAAGCCCCGCTCTCACTGTAGGCCCAACTCTGACCCCAACGAGACCCCAATGCCGGCCCCCACACTCACCCCCGAACTACAATGCTGACCCCAACCCTGCCTCCCCCCCCTTGACCCAAGCCTNTGTCCCTTTAAGACCCCCCTTCTGGGGCTGTACCATGTGCCGCCGCAGAGGGGGGATCTTCACGGGCAGGCGCGCTCGCTGCTTATTGGCGGGCGGTGAGGGCGGAGCGTGTTCCCCCGCGCCTGTGCCCGGGTGGTGCGGTCCGCCGTACGTGCCGGCCGCGCCGGGGCCGCGGGAGCCGCCAGCGCCAGACGGGCCGGGCCGCCGGTGGGTGCGGGGACCCGGGGCACCGGGGACGTGTGGCTGAGTGGGTCCGGGGGTCCTCTGTGGCTGAGAGGGGGCTGAGCTCCGCCACCGGGGTCCTCTGTGGTGGGGAGGGGCGGTCCGGCACCCCCCGGTGAGGTTGGCATGGGATGGGGAGCTCTTATTGTACTGGGTGGACTGGTGTGATTGGCTCCCTGTTACGGGGATGATTGGGATCCCTGTATGGGCGTGCTGCTGTAAGTGGCCCCGCTGTTATTGGCGGGGAGGTCGATGTAAATAGACCCCTTTTTGGGGGAGGACTGGGAGGACCAGAGCCCCCTGTTCACTGGGAGGTCTGGTGTGAGTGGGCATCCCGTTACTGGGAGTTACTGAGATATTTAGAGATCCCTCTTATTCGAGGGGTCGGGGGGACTGGGATGACCCCTGTTATCTGGGGAGAGTGGTGTGACTGTCCCCCAGGTATTTGGGGGGCAGCGGGATGACCAGAGTTCTGTGTTATCTGGAGAGTCGGATGTGACTGGTCCCCTGTTATCTGGTAGGAATTGGGATGACCAGAGCCTCTCTTACTTGGCAGCGTGTGGTGTTGCTGAGCATCCTGTTACTGGGGAGACTGGTGTGACCAGTGTGCCCTGCATGGGGGGCTGGCGTGGGTGGCCCCCCTGTTATTTGGGGGCTACCCCTGTCACACCTGTGTCCCTGGGGGCTGTGGGGTGGGGGACCGGCCAGCACCCCTGGCAGGGCTGAGGAAGGGGTGCAAGGCAGGGTGGGCAGCCTGGGAGCAGGGTGATGCCTGCCCTGCCTCGCTTCCACAGCGCTGAAGGGTTGCTCAGACTTACCCCATCCCAGGCTGTTGCTGGTTAAAAGCCTTTAATGAGCTTAATTTTGGGGCACTTCCCTGCAGAACGTTATTCCCAGCGTTTAATTGCCACCTTTGCTGCAGGCTGGGCTGTTTCGCTGTTGTTCCATCTATTTCACTTTATAAGCTGCTGGGGTGTGGGAAGGCTGTTTGCTCCTGACTTTTCCTGATGGAGTTTCTTTGAAAAGCGAAATTACTCACTTAGGGAGAGTGCTTGTCAAAGGAAATAATGGGAACCCCCTGGTTTTGGGAATATTAAGGCTGGAGGGGGTGAAGGCACCTGGATGACGCTGTTGGGAGTTAGTCATCAGTGTGGAATTGGTTCCTGGGGAGTTGTCTTAGTTGTAGGAGTAAGCACTGCTGGTACAGCTTGGAGTGTGCTTTGTTCTGCCAGTGCTTAGACCTTGGGTGAGCTCGGGTTAGCTTTTGGAGTGTGAAAGGAAATGGGAATGCTGAGTGGAATGTGTACAGAGAAGAGAAGTCACTGAGGCTGTCTGATGTGAGTCTGGAAAGGTGAAATGGGTTTGTACTTTTACTGCTCTTTTTAGAAAGTAGAAACATATATCCGGCTGAGAAGCTGGAAAAGTGCAAGGAAGAAAGAGTCAGGTCTCTGTGTCTGAGTTGTGGAAGTGAATCAGCAGCGTTGGTGGGGACATCCCCTCCACAACAGAACTCCACACTTTGTGTGGGCTGTCGTGAGGAGCTGTGGTTTCACAATTTTTCTTGCTTAGTGGGGTGCAGTGATGCACACATCCCTTTTGCTAGATAGAAGAGAATGGGCTTTCTTCCAGTATTTCCATAATTCTCTGAGAAATCCCGAGGAGCTGTTGCACACACGCAAAGCAGCTTGCTGATTAATCTACTGCAAATGAGGAAATCGGTGTTTTTGGGAGGGCTGGTGAGCCAGACTCTTCCTGGAAATCCCAGCATTGTCTCAGTACAGGTTTTTCTTGGGCTGGTTGACAGCAGTGAACCAGGGTGTGCATGGCATGGAGTGTCTTAGTTTTGCCCGTGGATGTGATGGTCAACAAGAGCTGTATTTGCAAAACACGGAGCAGGAAGGACACAGAGCTACAGGAAGAAACACCGAGTGCTTTCTTTTAATCTTTGAGTATGAAAGCCTTGGAGAGTGAGGTGAAGAGTGGGCAGGAAGGAGGCCCTAGTGTTACAAATCTGGCTTAACCCCCTGTTAATTAGTCCTGCTCTAATTGTGACAGAGAGGAACCTCTTGCTTGTCACCTCCTCGCAGTTGCCTCCTGTTCAGTCAGTAATTTCTGTGTTGGTGCCTCCTGGACAGCCAAGTGCCTTCTGCAACTTTTGTTTTGTTTCTTGCAGAGCAGCTGGAGGAACTTGACGGGGCCATACAACCAAAACTCCTTGAACTGTCTCGAGGGAGACTTTCCCTGCTGCTCACCACCCTCCGTGCTGGAGCTCACAGGCCCCACCAGCACTTATTTGCAGACCCATAGGTGCAAGGTAACCCCTTTACTTTGGGTGTCACAGGTTGTGGAGCATCTCTGGGTGTGGTTTGGGGAGGGTGGCTGGCAGTGGGTGCTGGGAGTGGTGGTTTCTTTACCTGCAGCAAGAGCAGCTTGTGGAACTGTCTGACTGAAATCGTGTTTGGTCTTTGCTCTATCCTTTGCCTGTTGTGATGCAGCAAAGTTTGGAGTTCGCTCAGTTCTGAAGGACTGGGGAAAAGGCTTCCCTGCTCAGGTCTCTGCTCCTGCCATCTCCTCCCCTGGTATAAAAGAAAACCACCTGCAGTTACCTCTGTGGCCACTGAACTTTGTTCTGTTTCCTGACATGGACTCTCCTGCCTCTAAAAACACAATTCGTAGAACTTGCATAATTTGCTTTCCCAATGTGATCATTTGATCCCAGTGATGAGATTACTTTGTACACGCTGTTGTGGGGAGTGAGTCACCAGCCCTGCAGTGACAGGTGCACCTCTGCCAAGATTGCTTTTTTATAGGCTTTGAAATTTCATAGATCAGAGCAAATAATTACAGGCTGCTCGTAATCTCATGCTGTTTATCCCCGAGTAAACATTCAAAGCTAATTGCATGCTGCTATCACACATGGAATCCAGAATGATCAGAAGTTGTCTCTGGTGGCTTCTGGAGGGCCACAAGTCCAAAGAGTGGCTGAATTTGACCCCTGGTGGCAGATTATTGGAGTATTTTTGCTTAGTAATCAGCCACATCCATGCCTCCACTCACTCCTTTGCAAGGAATGGAGGTAGTGACTAATTTACCTTCCTTTCTTGCTGGGTGGAGTAGGAGATGGTGAGGTTTAGAGTTAGAGATGGAGTTGGATTTTTCTCCTTGGGAAAATCTGGCTCTGGCAGTGCATGGGAAGTCTGCTGGGAAGGTTTAGCAACCAGCTTGGGGAGTTGGTAGGTCTGGGTTTGTGGTGCTGGCAAATACACTGGGTCTTGCTGCATGGTTGTTTGTGCAACACATCAGTTGGCTCTTTCACGGGTCATTGCTGCATCTCCTCTCTAACTCCAAGCTTTGGAGGAGCAAGTTGATAAAATACCTGCAAGGATTGTGCAAGCCCTGGTTGTGTAACAGGACTCAGTGCATAAATGCTGGAAGTAAGAGTAGTGGCTCCTGTTACGAAGGAACAATAAAACCCTGTGTCAAGTATCTTCTCTTTGTGTTGATTGTGCTGGGGAGTTGGAGAGCTGTGGTTTTTGCAGCTTGAGGCCAGCCCTTCAGCCTGTGACCCCTGAGTTGTGTGATGTCCTGTGGTCTGCGTCGTGTTTGGGGTATGGAATTGATGTTCTGAGGTCTGCTTGTGTGTGATTGCGAGGGGCTGGGCTGGGAAGTTGCCTGTATTTCCCAAACCATTTCAAAAAGGTGAAGTCCAGGTCAGATTGCTGACCTATGGCAGGCAGGGAGGTTTGTAGGATGATTGCACACCCCTCTGATAGGGCAGCCAGAGCAGGACAGCTCTACTGCTGAGGTACCAAGAGATGCAAGGATCATGCAGTAACACCTCCATCTCTACAGCAGCGTAGGAGGTGGGCTTGTAATCTCTGAAAAGCTCTTGCATCCTCAGAGGAAAGTGGGTTTATAAATACAAAATGTCCTGGCTCCTCACAAACTGTGCTTGGCTCTCTTGAAATAAATAAATCCCCAAAACACAGTGTTCCGATCAAAAGTCTTGACAGCTCCTAAAACTCTGCAAGATCTGCTTAACCCTGTCCCTCTGGTGCTTTTCCAGCTGTTGGTTCCAAAGGAAACCTCTCAAAAGAGACCAGCCTTGGAGGGTTTTGCTGTCCAGACTTTTCCTGGTGGAAGAGGTCAAAGTCTGTGGCTACTGATGCCATCCATAGGGCTCCTTTCCCAGTGGTGGCTGCAGGCAAAGTCACAACCTGTCACACCAACAAACTCAGGCACAGGGTCTACAAACAGCCTGTGGGGAGAAGAGGAACTTCCAGCTGTGCCTGTGGCAGCACAGGGTACAGCACTCGCAGAAGAGGCTGCTGAAAAACGTCATTTTCCCTCTTGATCTCAGAAAATCATCTTCAGCAGGATTTGAACCGTGCAGTCCATGCCTGGATGGGTTGCTCCTGAGGTTTTGCAGCGCTCTGAGCAGTTGTTTGCATGAGGGGTGCCCATGGAGTTGACAGTAGGGTGGTTTAAAACTCCTGCAGACCTGTCCCTGCTCCTGAGTGTTGGTACTGGTGAGACCCCTGCTCCTGTTCCAAGCAATGCCTGAAGCGTGGTGCTCTGGGTTTGTCCCTCGCTGGGAAGGGAGGCTGGAGAGCAGTGCTGTTCACAGGGGGTCAGTTTACCTGCTGTTCTCAGGTTTTGTTTATCCTGTAACCCTGAACTCTTGTTCTTCTCTGCTGGCTCTGTGATCTGCGTGAAGGAAGGTGCCCAGGTGCCTAAGGCAGTGAAACGTCCCATGTTTAAAGGTTGGGAGTCAGGCTTTTATCTGCTGAAAGGAAGTGTGCAGGTTCAGTAATTCTAGCTTGCTTTAAGGCAGCTTGGCAAGTTTGAATTCATTTTTGTGTTGGATGATGCCTTAAATCCTTTGGTTCAGTGCACTGGGCTCACTGCACGGCCCCACCTCAGCATACCCACAGCACAGAGTTCTTTTCTGCCTCAGTAAAGCAGTTCTTGTGCTCTTCCTTGCTTTTGCAGCTGCTCTGCTGTCCTTGAATAAGACCCAGAGGCCAGAAAACATGCAAGTGTGACACAGTGGAAGCTCAAATATGCAGTATTTCAAGATCCAGGCTGACTGATGCACACTCTGTGTCTGTCCTGTGCCTGAAATAGAAATTTTGCTGATGTCTGAGCCGGTGTGTCAGGGTCTGGGTAGAAGAGACCTTTCACAGTGAGAGTAACTTTTGTTTCACAGAAGAAAACCCCCAACAGCTTTTGCGTTCCTTTCCCTGCTTCAGGTGCTGCTGCAGCCAACTCCTCAGTTTGGATTGGGATTTCTGAGCTGGTGGCAGTGTGCAGAAGCACTTCCCTGGTTTTGTGTGAGGCTCTGCTGCTTTCTGCCCTTCTTTATTGAGCTGGTTAACAGGAAGCTGTGGGAAATATGTGGGAAGAAAGTGCTAGGGAAGCTCTAGGTGTAGCAAGCCTTCACACCAGCACACGTGGTCCAAAGGAGGCTGAAAGGGCGAGGAGAGCTGTGAGGTTCCCCACTGTGCCTTCCTTCCCCAGGAGCCCAGGGACTCACCTGTGTGATGATTCTCCCGTAAAGCAGGGAGCCTGTGCAGACCAGGCCAAACAGGGCCACTTGTCTGGCCAGATCAGCATCCTCTTGTTGATGGGAAATGCAATCTCCCTGTGGCAGAGCTGTGGAGAAAAGGCTGAGCCAAGGCAATTGTTAAAGAACCTGGATCTGAGCGCCTGCTTCCGTGAGCTGCTTTTGTTCCGGAAAGGACGACTCTTCCTGCCAGCTCTCCTTTTTCTAAAAAGGAAAGTATAAAGAGCTAATTTGAGGCTGGCACAGGCTGATGTAAACAGAATTCCTTAGTCTAATTTGTTGCATTCCGAAGGGGAATAAGAGAAGATCCAGTTTTGCCCCCAGGGTCTCTTGGCCCAATCCCACACACTAACATGCAGGAAGTCTTGGCTGCACTGGGGTTCAGAGGAGACCAGGCACAGGAGTCTGGGCAGAAATGCCACCTCCACCACAGCCCTGCTCTTTCTGTTGCTGCTGCCTCTCCTCCTTCCTCCTGGGCTTGTGTGTGTGGGGCTCCTCTTCCTGACAGCCATCAGTAACCTGCCTGTCTTGTGTCATTAGTGGGTGAAAGAAGAAAGCCCTTGGCTGGTCACAAGACTGCATTCCTGTTTGTGGGCAAGTCTCTTCCTTCTCCTCAGCTGCTGCTGTGAGGAGTGCTGGGGTCTCAATGCAACTTCCTTTTGGTGCTGTCGTCTCTGTGAGCTCTCCACAAACTTTGCAGACCTATGAGAGGTCATTCTTTTTTCCTCCCAGATGTTTCAGTTGGTTAATTTCTATTTAAGTCCTCCTGTTTTGCCACTGTGTCTAAAGCTTGGGCTGCAGGCCAGTGCTGTACAAAGAATTGGAGTTTTGACTTGGTTTCGTTGCTTATCTCTGTTTATCCCATATGTGTCTCTTCTGAGGTTGAATTTTGGGGCTGTGCCATGATGCTGGTGGAAATAATTGGTGTCTGATTTAAAACTGGGCTTTTTAAACGCTTCTGTTTAAGGCTGAGCATGCCCCTAATCTGTGTCGTGCCATGGTCAGCACGAGAGAAAGGGCAGTCCCTGAGGCAGACGAGGTGGGAAGGGAGGTCTGGTCACACACACCTGCCTCTGCCTTGGGAATTCAGGATGGTCCTTCCTGGTCAGAAGGAGGGGTCTGGCAGATCTGGTGGCAGTGGTGACATCCCCAGCCACGCAGAACTCCCAGCACTGGAAATGGTGACGGCTGCACTTCCTCTCTGCTCGCTGATGCGCTGCCTGTGCTGAGTCAGGGACGTGAGGGTGACAGGGTGACTGTCACGGGGCTGCAGGGAGCACAAGGAGTGCTCTCTCTACCAGCAGTGCCCCCTTGTCCCCTGCCCCGCGTGGCTGTCTGGGCCTTTCACTGGGAGTCTGAACTGGAGAAGGCTGCTCTGAAGGAGCTTTCTGAGTGTGTGTTGCTGTTATATTATTTGCTGTTAGACTTGCCTGGATTCCTGTTTATGAGAAGCTGGAAAGCAGTTCTCTGGTAGGTGTTGCTGGATGGGATGGGTGGCTGGTGGAGAGGGAATGGGTGCTCCAGGGCTTGAGCTGGCACTGTGATGGTGTTGTGAGAAATGAGGGGATCTCCTTGCTGCAGGGGTGGTTTGGCTCTGAACCATTACCTGCTGTCCCTGCTGGTGTTCAGCTGAGACAGCCTGGACCTTGCTGTGGGCTGGGAAGGCTTCTCTGCCTGCACCCTGCTGAGCTGCCTTTGGCTGGAGCCTGGCACCAGTGCCAGTGCTGGGCAGAGGGTGACTGAGGGCACTGCACGCACGCCTGTCACGCAATTCCTCCGACTCCATCACCGCCGATTCTTTTTCTGCACGTATTGCAAAACAGAGGTTCCACCTGCAGCTCCTGTGCTTATCTGCAGGTGTCCAAAGGGTGCTGATGCTTGGGAAAACTCTGGGTGTTTTGATAGCTCGGGGGCAGCTCTGGGGGTGCAGCCCATGTGCCAGCCGTGCCAGGGCAAGCAGTGTCTGTAGGGTGTGTGGGGATTGTGGAGGTCCCTCTCTGGTGTCTTGGGCAGGAATTGGGGGCTCTTTGGTGCTCTGGCTGGTGCTGGGGATCAATTATCAGAAGTGGGAGCAGTGATCAGCCCCAGGCTGTGCTTGCTCAGCAGTTTTCCTTCTCCTTCCCCTCTTGGCGGGGCTGACGCTGCAGCTCAGGCTGTGCTGATGGTGGCACAGGGCAGAGCCAAGCACAGAACTCAGCTGCTCGTTTTTGGGGCAAGAGTCACAGGCTGCAGTCCTGGTTTGGGACTGGGAAGTCCAATTGGCCAGAGGTACTTGAAACTCATCACAGATTTAACATTAAAAACCAGGCTACTTCAATCTCACAGAGACAACTTCCTGCCCAGATTGCCAACTTAGCTTCAGAGCCAAGGCTGTTTGGTCACCAGGAGATACCACAATGTGGCTTCCAGAAGGGGAAACCTCCCAGCCACGTTTTGTGATTGTGGTGCTGGGTCCCAGGGTCCTTTTGGGAGGCATCTGATGCAAGGAAGAAGAATAGATCCCTTCTCATTGCTGATCACTTGACATTCACCACTCCCCATTCTGTCTTGTTTGTTGTAATACTGTTTTTATATATATTTAAATATTTTTTAACTCTGTGACCTTATAGCACCTTTAGTCTATATGGAAATCGGGGGATTTGAGGATGCCTGGCACTGAGAGTGCTTCCAGTCCTTTTTTTTCCAAGATGTGCATGAGAATGGGGAACACATTTCATTTAATATGAGGATGAAGTACATCTGTTTTCTAGCACGGAGATGTGCAGAGAAGGTCCCTGATGATTTGAATGATTGTGAGCTGCCATGCATCAAGCAAATTCACACATTAAGGGGCTGAAAAGCTGTGCTAAAACACAGCATTGCTTGATTGCAATCTTTCAAAATGTTGTGACTTTTCCGTGTGATGTAAATGCTCACATCTCGCTGAGACTGATTGCTGTGTGCATAAACAGGGATCCAGGAGCTGGAGCTACCATTTAAAAAACCCCCAGGGATATGGACATCTTGTCTGACCTTGATTGAAGATATGATAAACACTGTGGATAAAATGACCACCCTTGGAACTGTTGTCAGGGAAAGTTTTACTTCTGCATGATGAATTTCCTTTTCCTTTTAAAAACCTAGTTGGATTCTACCAAGGCCCTTCCTGAGACTGCAGGATTCCCAGCATAGCTAAATTTTGAGTAAGAGTCAGGGTTCTTTTTGCTGGAAGTTAGAAAAGGACATGTGTTTGAAAATGAGTTGCTGTGAACTTCTGGAAAATAATTGTTACAGCCAACTAGGTGAGACTGAGATAAACTGAGGAATAATCTTCCTGTGCTGGGTGAAGTGAGTTCAATAGTTCCTGGGTTATGACAACCCTTTAAAAAAAGAGAAGTGAGGTCTAATTTCACATCCTTTGCCTTTCTCTTGCTATGTTTAAGCAAATCTTTTTCTGAGAGTAGGGGTGGGTGAAGGGAAAGCAAAAAGAAGACTCTGTAGCTGGATATAAGGCTTGAATAACCAAATGTCCAGGACCAGAGGGAGCCCACCATCACAATGAAAGCAGCTCTGGTGCTGTGTTCCCTCACCATGGCCATGACCATGTTTCCTCCCAGGGTTAGAGGTCAGCATGGAAACTTGGTGCTGTGGAGATCATGAATGAAGAGAGGAGAGCAAACCAGAGCCATAAACCTCCTGGGGTGTTCCCTTCCCTGGCTGTGGGCAGTGAGTGGGTGGCCTGGCTGCAGCTGCAGGGTTCTCCTCTGAAGCACTGGAGAGCTGCAGCGTGGTCAAGGCAAGGAGATAGCACAGCTTCCTCCCCCGTCCACCCGGGCAGCATTCCTGGGAGCTGCCTCCCTGAGGATGCCTCTTTCCAAGGCAGCACTGCTTGGGAGAGCAAACCACCCCTGGAGGCTTGGGGCAGCCAAACCCCTCTGCTCTGGGAGCTGCAGCTCTGCTGCTTTGAGCACAGTGATGAATTTTGGCTGGCGACAAAGCCCTCACCTGGCTGGGGAGAGCACAGGCTGATTCTTGCCCTCATTCTTTGCCCACACAGGGCAGCTCATGAATATCCAGTCTGAGCTGTGTGGGCTGGGTGCTGCTCACCACAGGCGTGTCAGGTTTGGAACTCTGCTCCAGCTGCAGTTGTCCTGTGCAAGGACAGCTTTCCCAGGGCTCAGCTGCTGCTGGCTTTGGTGCTCAGAAGGGAAGGAGCTGCAGCTTCTGCCTCAAACCAGCTCAGCGTGGTCTCCATCAGCCTTGTTTTTATTCATGGCTTCCTCTGAGCAAAGATTTGTCACTGCTTTATGTGCCTGGGGATTTTGAGGGAAAGTGGGTGAAAGACAGGCTGTTCTGAGGATAATCGTACTGACATGGCCATCACTGCCCTGTGTGAGGGGAACTGTCCACCCTTGTGTAATTTGGGCAATGAAACTGCTGCTGAAAAAGCCAACCCACCTTGCAGAGTTGGAGATATTTACTCCTGCCTACGTCTGGGCACTGATTCCTCCATCTCTTTGCAGAGTTGGGCTGTGCTGTGCACAGGCAGCAGCTGAGGCTCCCTGAGAACCATGGACCACTGGTCCTCAGGGCTTTTTTTCCGAGATGCAATGAGCAAGTGATAAGTGAGATGGCAAGAACCAAAACTTCAAAACTCTGTGAAAGGATGGGTTGCCTGGCAAGTTTTGGCTGAGATTGGCTGAGATTCCTACAGATGAGGGGGTGACAGAGGGGAAGAGGAGAAGAGCTTGTAATTAAAATTTCTGGGCTTTCATCAGGAATAAAAGCAATAAATCAGCAACATTTCCCCCCCACCAGCGTATTCCCCTGGTGTTGGTTGCCAGACCAGTTCCTTGGTGATTTACTGGAACCAGACAAGGAGGAGGAGAGGGGTCCTCCTGGGAGCTGTGCCTTTTTGGCAACTAAGCCCCAGCTGTGGAGGCTTTAACTAACAGTTTAGTCTACAGCTGTACAGAAGTAACATCCAGCTCTTGCTTGGCTGCAAGATCCAGCCATGGAAAGCCTGTTTGCAAGGAGGGAGGACAGGGTGACCTGCCTGGTGGAGAGGAATGTGCAATTTGCTTGTCTGCAGTCACATCATTCTTATTTTTCTTCCAACACCCTGCCTTGGTGTCTTCTCTGGGAACCTAATGGGAAGCTTTGCAGTGGTGTTTTAGTGCCCCTTGTAATGGCGTTACTTGCCAAGTTCTCCACCAAATGAAACTTCTTGTGGGGTTGAGCACTAATCAGATTGCCAGAGTACCCACCCAGGGTCACTGCCAGGTGGCTGTGGACTTCTCCCTGTGCTCCACAGGGTGCTTTTTATCGCTGGTGCCCTGTGGCACAGGGCTGTGTGTTGTCTGGAGCTGGACTTCCCTTGTGGGGGTAACTGGTCTCCCTCATTAGTGCTCCCTAAGCATCACCTTTCCCTTTCTTCCCAGCTCCTGAATGTACTGGCATAACCTTCGGCTTCAGTCACTTATTTCTCAGCCATAGCCATGTATCTTTTCCCTCCTGCGGCACCACCACGGCTCTGAGTCACTTTTCTGGGTGCAAGTTCAAATGTCCATGGTCTCCTGGCTTGGCAGGATGCCCAAGTACAAGAAGAGAGTCACTTTGCCCTTCCAAATCAAGTTTTGAGTTAATTATCTGTTTACTTGGTCAGAGCGTGTCCTTGTGTGTAGGGAAGATAATCTTGTGTTCTGGATTGGGGTCGGAGAAGTTCAGAGCTTTGGCACAGCAGCGGGAGGGAGGGAGTGGTGGGTGGCTCCCCAGGGGAAGGACAGGGGCCATAGGGCTGGTTGGGTATTTGAGGGCTGGGTGTTTATCCTCGTGCTACCACGGACTCTGGGAGTGGTTGTGGGCAAGTCCCAAGTCGCTTAAATTCTGCCTTGGTAAGTGGAAAGGAGTAATTCAAGGAGATGGAAGCTAAACTGGGGGAGATCATGGAGGGGACTGGGAAGCCAGAGGCCCAGAAAGACATGGATAGTAAATCCAATCTGCCGTGGAGTAAATCAGAAGTATTCATCATTTGTGTTGTAACAACCTGTTGTGGGGATGCTCGCAGTCCTGCTCAGCACAGCAGTGGGGCCAGGGCATCCTGTCACCTTGTGGGAAGGAGGGAGGAAGCCCCAGATCTGTGGGGTGGCTGGAAGAGTGGGGTCATCCCCCAGTAACACCCCAGGGGCTCTGTGGTGGGTGAGGGTTTTACTAAAGGCTGCCCACGAGTCCCTGTTGAGTATTGCTGGGGCAGTAGTAGGAGTCAGGCTGGGCTCCTTGGCTGGAGTGTGGGGTTGCTCTGATGCTGCTGGCAGAGGGAGAGCAGAAATCACTTCAGATGGATCAGCATGGATACAGCAGGAAGGGAAAAGCTTGGTGGGACACCTTGGGGCACAAAAGAATCTTAGTGTGTTTGATCCAAAGAGTTGTCGGGCGGTCTTGTCCTCCTAAGTGTAAAGCAAAAAGCGTTTTCTGGATGTCCTTCAATGCTGTCCCACGTGGCTGCTGGTGCTCACTGTTTTTCCTTGCTTGCAGTGCCTCTGGCTGCCATGGGGGAGCCCAGCATGGACCCGACCATCTCCACTCCCGACAGCACTGCACAGCAGGACTCTCTCTTCAGCATGATGGACGTGTTCCTCATCTCCCTCATCACCGGGCTTTTCACCTACTGGTTCTTCTTCCGCAAGAAAAAGGAGGAAGTGCCTGACCTCCCCAAAATGCAATCAGTGTAAGTAACAACTCTCAGGTTGCGTGGCACCAGTGCAGGAGCTCTTCTCTCTTGCTTGTGGTGGGTTCTGGGAGGCTCTGCTGGATTGTGGGAGGTCGGTGAGGGGGCGTTTCTCTGCCCTCAGCTGCTCTGTGTTCTTCTCACAGGGCAGAAATCCCGGTGGAGGAGGCAGGCTGCAGTTCTGCCTTACCCCCACCGTGTGGCCCAAATCGGGAACTGGCCTTTCCCGAGCAAGGCAGGAAAAAGCCAGGCGGGAAAGCCTCTGGCTGTACTTCAAAACTCTTAAGGATTGCATTGGCTGGTTTTGGTGTTTTCTGATAAAAGTCACATTTAGGTAAATCTGGAGAAAGATGGACTTGCTCTTAAGCTGGTTTCATGTTGGAAGCCCTGTCCATGCCTAGCTCTGAAGGAAAGGAATAGTCTTGGGGAGCTGGGAGATAGTTCCTGGGATGAGCTGCTTGGCAGCTCCTGTAAAGCTTGATTGGCTTTTGGTGCCAGGTTACCACAGCAGCGGGAGACTGGATTTGGAGAGGGAGAGCTTTGTTCCACCCTGTGTCCTGCAAAGGGCTTGGGGCCATGCAGGTGGAGATCTGGGTGCATTTGGTTCCTTGTCTCAGTCACGTTCTGAACTTATCATCGGTTTTCTGCTGGACTTTTTGGCTCATTCTTTGTTTCTGGCGTTGCAGGAGGTTTCAAAGTACATTGTCTGGCTGGGAGGGTTTTAAAGGGCAGCAGTGTCCCTGGCTGTGGTACCTTGTGCAGATGGGTGCACACGTGGCTGGCAGCAGCCCAGCTGCCTGTGCCTGCTCGGCCTTACCTTGGCAATGTGTTCTGTTGGATTGCTGGGATGCTTTCCCTCTCATGCCTGCCAGACAGGGCTGAGTGTGTCAGTGCACGTGGTCGCCTCTGGAGATTGTAAGAAGGGCTGTGCTGCAGTGAGAGCTGAGCTAGCTGGGGAAAGGGCACTATCCATCTGAAATTAGATCCTGGCGTGGCACAGCCTGGGCTCCCGTGTTCCCTGTCCTTGTGACTGATTCCATCTACAGCTCATCATGTGCAGCTCTTCCAGAGGCTGCAGTGACCTTGCAGAGAAGCTTTGACTTGTGTGTGTTACCACCTTGTTCTGCTGCAGGGCCTCAGCACTCTCCATCCCAGCCTGGCTGCAGGTCCTGGCTCTGGGCTGCCTCACAGGCACTTTGTTTCCTCTCTGGGGTCTCTGCTGCCTTCTCTGTCCCTGTGAGCAGTGGCTGGGAGGGAGCAACTGCTCCTTGTGGGAGGTGTGGAACAGCAGCACCTCCCGTTGCCCATAACCAGAGAGGTGAGGTTGTTCTGCGAGTTGTCTGACACAACTGCACTTTGGAGAAGTGTCAGCCAGGCAGGTGCAGAGTGAGAGGAGGCTCTGAAGTGGTTTTTCCCTGTGTCCTGCTGCAGCCCTGCTGTGGTCATTGTATCAAGCTGGTCCAAGGGCAGTGTGACCCTAAAAGCCAAGGCTGTGGCTGGGGGCACATCCATCCTTCAGGGCCAAGACAGTGACTTCCTGCAGCTTTTGCAGTCGGATTTTATGGGATGCCTGGAATTGGGAGGAAAATGAGTGGGAAGACAAGCTTGGTCAGCCTTGGGTTTCCTTCCCTCCTGTAACCCTTGAACCTGGGGTAGAGTTTCCTTTCTGATGAACAAGCAAATGGACAAGACACAAGATCACACTGTCAGCCTCTGCCTGTGGCTGGCTGGATATGGCAGGTGGGCCCCTGGGCGGGTGGGGAAGCTGCCCCAGACCCATGAAGGCAGAGAGGCCTCAGTGGGGCTGTCTCTGGCTGGAGTGGAGAGCCTTGACCTTTAGAGGAGGTGTTTCTCCAGCTCACTCTGCAGCTCTGCCTAGACCAAACTGCCTTCCCAAAGTGTCCTGAACTGCTTTATCTGTGGCACTGGGTGGTTTGTGTTGTGTCACTTTGGCCCCCCAGCTTCAGCCTCAGAATACTGGAGCATGAAGGTGCTGAATAACAATTCAGGCTCATCAGAGTGGCTGCTGCTTCAGTGATTCATTTGCAGTGTTGAAGAGTGCAAGCAGAGTCTCTGACCTAAACACAGCATCCAGCTCCTCAGTGCCCTTCTGAGGTTTTTGGGAGCAGCACACCTTGATAAAACCACCTTGATAAAACCACCAAAAATCAGCTCAGCAGGGTCTGCAAAGGAAATGCCACTGTTGTTACTGCCCTTGATTGTGGAACAGCAGATGCTGCTCTGGATGGCAGCTGGGCTGGGTTCTCTCTGCGTGGCCTGGGAATGCTCATGATCTTGCCCCAGCAGTGCATCTCCAGGTTCAGCCACAGCTCATTTTGCTTTTCAGGCTGCTGATCTTCATCCTCAAGCCAAGTGGAGCTGTTTTCCTACCCGAAGTTCCCACAGAAGGCACAGAACCCAGCACACGTGGTGGTTTCCCACATATGAGGTGTCCTGTATCTGTGACTTGTAACACGTGTGTGTGGGCCAGGCTGGGATCCCACTGGCTGAGCATTGCTTGTGTTTTGACCATTTTCAGGCTTAATTAAAACCATCAGAGCAGCCCTCCTTGCAGCCTGCTCTGCAGATGTCATTAGGGAGAGCAGCTCTGGATCGCCACGCAGCCACGGCCACCGCGCTTCCTCGCAGGACCATTGCCGGGGAATGCAGGAATTTATTTTTATTCTTTGGCTGCTCCTCCTCTGCAAGTTTCTCAATCACAGATTTCTTTCCCTTCTCCTATCCCCACTCTGCAGACAGTCATCCTGGGGAGATGCAGGCAGGACAGCCCTGGGTATGCTGGGTGTCACCCTCTCCCTCCTCCCCCCTCTTGAACATTGTTTGGGACAGAAACTGGCTTATCTCTATTCTGCAGCTATGCAGAAATCCATTCCCTGGTACTTGTAGGACTTCCTGTGGCAGGAATTGCTCCAAGTCCTTAGCCTGATTAGCTCTCTGCTGCCTGTGTGTGTGTGTGAGACCATCTCTAATTTAATTTAATAGGATCCTGAGGAAAACAAACTCCTTTGAGCTGCCTCCATAATGGCACTGCCATAGTTACCCGAAGCGTTGCTCACGCAGTGTCTGGAATCGTTTCATTCAGCTACAGCATCAAGCTTTTTTTTTTTTTTTTTGCTTTTTTTAAAAATAAGCACATATATAAAAGCAGCTGTGATATAAACAGTTTCCAAGGGAACAAGGCTGGGGGAGGGTTTTGTGTCCCGTCCCCCTGCTCCGCGCGGATGGGAGAGGGACGTGTGCTGCAGAGGATCCTGGGAGGTTTCATTCTCCACTCCTAATTCCTTTCTGCCACCGCTGCCAGATGTTGCAGTTTCTCAGGACTGCGCAGATCCACTCAGTAACTTCCAAAGCTCCACCACGAGGATCGGAGTGGACAGGACCACTCCTGCTATGACCCGTGCCGGGACCTTTTGTGCCGGCTCTCTTCTTCTCAACAAAAGGCTGACGCTCGGTTTTAACGCCCAGGAGGAGCAGAATGGGAAGGCTTGTGTGCGTGTGGCTCCAGAGCTAAGTTAGATCCGTCCCCCCACAGCTCCCCTTGCAGACACACGGCTGCCCTGGACTCTTTGTCTGCCTCCTCCCTGCCCTGCCATGGGCTGCGTGTACTCGGTCCCGCGGGAAGAGCCGGCCGTGGCCAGGTGAGTTACTTTGCCCCACGGGCTGGCGGGATCCTTCCAGCTCCTAAGCTGGGTGGAGTGGGTGCCTCCTCCCTCTGCAACAGCAGGAGAAGGAAGGGGAGAGGCTCTGCTTGGAAGCAGGCTGCTCCAGAGGAGACCCTGCTGTCAGTGCTCGGTTTCTCTGCGGCATCCAGGCTGCGTCCTCACTTCTGGATGTATCTGTGCTTTCAGCAGGAAAGCCATGGGAACAGGAGCTTTCTGGAGGAGAAGTGTTTAGCTGAGACAGACTTTTGGTGCAGAGCTGTTGGGAGCTTCCTCCCCTGTCCTTTCTTTCTCCTGAACCCAAACTGACAGAGAGCCCTGTGAGTCGTTTGCGCTGTGGGCGCTCACCGAGGGTGGGAGAGCTGTACAAGCTACAGACTCACTCTGACAAGGGGGTTAATCCCCTTCCCTCCACCCAGTGCTTCTTCTAGTGCTTGTAGCTCCCCTGAGCTGTCTAAGCTGTAAGAGCAGTCCTTGCTGAGGGCGAACTTTCTCTTCCAAGTTTCCCTGGCGGAGCAGTGAAAATGAATGTTGTTCCTGCCTTTGATGCCTGTGCGTTTTCGCTGCTCAGATTTTCAGGCCACCCTGATGAAACAGTTCCAGGGAGTTGTGTAGCCTTTTTTCCAAAGCCAGGCTTATTATTTCTTCTGTATCTAAGCCACAGCTTGTTCTCCAGCACTCACTTCAGTGCAGGGTTGCCTCCTTTGAAAACAGACGAGCTCCATGTGCTGCACCCTTTTCTCTTCCAAAGGGAGCTTGCTGAAAGGATCTAAAAACTTTCCTTTTTCTCCTCCTTTAAAAGCGTTTTGTTTAGTAGTTGACCCAATGGTTGTTTTAATTGGATCTCATTTGCAGAGGGCAGGAACTAAAGAAGTTCACCAAGGAGCCAAAAACGAAGTGAGAGCCCTCCTGAGCCCCTGTCCTGGCTGCAGCGTGGGCAGGGCTGGGGCTGCTGCCTTAAGATATTTGTGATATCCCTGTTCCCAACAAGGGGAAAAATGACAACATGGGGAGACTGTTAACTGCTGAGAGAGCCAAGCAGGGGTGTGAAGCAGCTCTCCTGGGAGCACGGCTGCCTCGGGGAGCTTTTTGGGGTCGGCTTTGCTTGTCCTTTGTGTGTGCTTTTGTCTTTTGTATGAGACTGTTGGTGCTCAGAGCTGTCAGGCCCAGTTAGGGAGCTCCTTTATCCCTTTGGGTAGCAAGGGGTGCTCGAAGGGTTTTATGACTGTCCCCCACCCTGCTGCTCTGCGTGTGTGTGCTCTCCACAAATGCCTCGGCACATCCGCAGGATCCCTCCCTCTGGGCTACAGAGTTGAGGAAACTGTTAGCAAGCTCTTCACATTCTCACATGGGCTGGAGCCAAAACCATTTGTTTTTTGCCTGGAGGCTTCTCTCTTCCCACAGGAGACCCGGCCTTGCATTCTTCTGTTGTGACACGGGAGCGGGTCCCAAGTTCCTCTTCCCTGCTACCAGAGTTTTGGTGGGGAGGACAGCAGGGAGCTCCTGTCCTTGCCTGCTGTGAAAAGCTCCCAGCACCTAATCTGACTGTAGCTTTGGTCACCTCTGCTTGTGAGGCTCCCAGGGTCCTCAGGGCTGGGTTGTCTTCACTCCATGACCCTGAAAATCCAAAGATGTGCTAAGGATAGCAAAGCTCTTCCTGCTCCCTCCCTAATAGGGCAGCCACAGCAGTGGAAATCCCTACCTCCATGTTTCTGGCTCTGCTGTAGTTTGTCCCCCTTCCAAGCTAGGGAAAGCCACGTCCATACAGTAATGCAAATGTTCTGTGCAGGAGATCCATCCTGGGAATGGGAACCCGGCTCCACAGGACCTCGGCTGGCGGTGGTTGCCTTGCTGGGAGCTCTGTGGGTCTGATCAGCTGCGTGTGTCTGCTCCACAGGGCTCTCCAGCTCTGGGGCTCATGTCAGGTGTGCTGTTTTGAGGTTGAAACAGCTGGTTTTTAGCCCTGTTTGACTTCAGGTTTGGGGGATGTGGCCTGGGGAGCATGGCTCAGGACTGATGCTGCCTGCCCCTGGTGGTGTGGGAAGCAGGCAGCAGTCCTCTCCCTTCTCTCACACCAGAGCTCAGCCCCTGAGACTTATCTGGAGAGCTGCTCCTGTGAGAGCCTTTAACCTGCTCAGCTGTGAGACCTCTCATTGATGAGTTGATAAAGGTTTCCTGGTGGGCAGGGCTGAGTGCCCGGGCTCTTCCTGTGGGAGGATTCACTGATGGGGGTCAGGCAGGGGCTCAGCTTTTCCCCTCTGCTCTGAGTCCCTGCACCATGGTTGTGTGCAGAACCCCTGTGGTTGAGCAATGGCCATCCCTGGGACAGGGTGAATAACAGTGGTCAGTGGAGATTCACAGCCTTTGGGGCAGCTTTCCTGAGGTCTGGATGCCACTTTTTCCCCACTTGCTTATTCCTGGCCTCAAAAATGAATGTGCTCATCTGAAGAGAGGTTCCTCCTGTCTTTCAGAGCAGCCCCAGTGAGAGACAGCAGCTTCATCGAGAAGATGAAGAAGACGGTAAGCTGCTCGTTCTGGGAAGGTGGGGGAGCTCATGTCCATGCCAGTTTCCTCTGTAGACTGTCAGCAGGAGGAGCTGGTTTGGATACAGACAGATGCCTGCTGCAGAGAGCATCCAGAGGAAGGCTGTGTGAACAGCCAGGAATAGCTCTTTCAGTCTGTGCCTGAGAGTTGTTCTTAGAGAAGAAATTAAAGTGAAAATTTGGTGGAAAAAAATAATGTAATATGAGATCAAAGTCAGGGGGGAAATGGCAGAGACTTTAAAGCCATTGGCTGGCAGTTGTTTATCTGTGTGGTTGGTTCCCAAACTGGCTGGCTGTGGAATGGGAATTGTTGTACACAGAACTGTCAGCTTTTGACTCTGCTGGTCTGGACACAAGAGGAAGCAGAGGAAGAAGCAAGGGCTGGATGCATTTTCCATTGTACTTCAAAGTAGCTGGCTTGCAGCAGAGCAGGAGCTCTGGTGCTTAGGCGCTTGCCCAGAGCCTTTGGCAAGTTCTGCATTCTCAGCCAGGGTGTTCCCTGTTTCCAGGAGTCACGCCACAGCCTCGAAGTTGAGAATAAATCTGGAAGGTTTATTCTTTGCTTTGGGTTTTAGTCTGACCTGAGTCTCCCCTCTGAGAGTGGCAAGAGTCATGTTCTCATTAACAGCTCAGCCTTGAGTTTTCTGCCAAACGCGTGGAGTCCTGCACAAGCGCAGACTCCTGGTTGCCTTTAGGTTGCAGTCCAGGATTCCTGATCCCAGGCATTTCCTTTGTCTGTGCTTCATCCACGCATTTGCCAAATGACTAATCACCATTTAAAAGGGATTTTTCTTTTTCTCCAGGGGCGAAACATAGTGGTTTTCTATGGTTCCCAGACGGGCACGGCAGAGGAGTTTGCCAATCGCCTCTCCAAAGATGCCCATCGCTACGGCCTCCGGGGCATGGCAGCAGATCCAGAGGAGTATGACCTGGTAATTTAGCCCTGAACAGCCTTGGGATAGTAACAACCCTGGCCAAGGGACAGTTGTGTCGTTTAGGGGAGAAAAGATCAGCCTGAGAGATGCAGATACGGGCTCGGTCCTTGGCGTTCTACATTCTCCTGGTCCCTTAAAGCCTTGCATGGAAAATCCCATTGCTTTCTGGTGGGTTAGAAATACTGACCTGCAGCCCAGTGAGGGTGGTTGGCTTTATTTTCCCTGCCATTTCGGGTGGATTTGGCCTTTCCCAGCCCCTTCTGTAAACGCGTGGCGCTGTTGGCATACCTGCGCTGCGGAAATAGGAATTGCCCAACAGCCACGTTGTGGGATCCTTGAAAATTCCTTCTTTCCTCTGGTTGCAGTCGGACCTGAGTCGCCTCTCTGAGATCGACAAGTCCTTGGCTGTGTTCTGCATGGCCACCTACGGAGAGGGGGATCCCACAGATAACGCCCAGGATTTCTACGACTGGCTGCAGGAGGCCGACGCCGACCTGTCGGGTCTCCGGTTTGCAGTAAGTAGCCCCATTCCAGTTTTTGTCTTGCATTTAGGCAGGAAGGCCAAGAGCCCTCCAGTGTGGCTTGGGGAAAGGCCCAGCACGATGTCTGGGATGAGGTCCCTGCTGTCTTCCTGGCCAGGCTTTGTGGACACTTACAAATGTACATCTGGAGGCTTTAAATGCAAATGTCAGAGTTCTCCACTCCCTAAATCGTGAGGGTTTCCTGGTATAAACAGCCCCAAACAGCCCTGCAGGCACCGAATACGAGTCTGTAAATGAGCTACAGGCTGCCGCTGCTCTTCAGAAGCTAATTGAGCAGCCTGGGGCCAGATCTTCTCCCACAGATTAAATCACTTGGAGGAGTGTGTATCTCTCTTCCTGTGCTGAACCGAATAACAGGCTGAGAAACAACCACCTCACCTAAACCCTGGCCAAATTCCTTAGGCAGCATAATAATTGCAAACGAGGGTAAAATCCACTGGTGGAGATGTGAAGCTGCTCTGTGTGAAGCAGTGAGCAAACATCTGCTGCATGGTTTGTGGGAGGCAGAGGCCACAGTGGGTCTGCAGGCAGTCCAGCTTCCTACTGGTCCCATCAGGAGATGTGCAGGAGCTCTTGGAAGTTCATCCAGGCTCAGAGGAGGTGCTGCTGCCTCCTGACCACACATTCTGCAGTGCTAGATTCTTACCCAAGAGCTGATGGGGAGCTGGAAGGGGTCTCACTGTCTTTGTTCAGTGTCCTTTGCTGGGTGATAATGGATGAGGAAAGCCCACCTTCTGCTTCTCCATGCTCAGGAGTGTTCCCTTCCAGGTCTTTGGGCTGGGGAACAAGACTTACGAGCACTTCAATGCCATGGGGAAGTACGTGGACAAGAGACTGGAGGAGCTCGGAGCCCAGCGCATCTTCGAGCTTGGGCTGGGAGATGACGATGGCAAGTGAGTGCCTTGGGGTGAGGGGCTGCTCACAGCTGGCTGAAAGCATCTTGGAAGGGGCCTTGGCAGAGAGTTGGCTCTGCTGCCGAGACAGAAATAAACTCCACAGGGCTCGCTGTTGGGGCTGACATGTTTTTGAGCGTGTGTCTCTGCTGTCTCTCCCACAATTGGATCCCTGGGCACTGGGGGTATCCTAAGGGATCCTGTGTCTGGGAAATCCCACATCAGCTTTAAATGCCCGTGGGTACACACTGGAGCAGGCTTTGCAGCCTCCTCTGCCTTTGCCCTGCTGCAGCTCCACTGCTAACCCAGCCTGTGTGGATAAACTCACCCATTCCAGGGAAGGAGGCAGATTGATCTCCTTGGCAAGTGTTTTATGGTGGAAGGCAGCAATTTTCTAACTTGGACAATGATGTTTTCCTTTTCTTCTTACCTCTCTGTGCTCACCTGAGCACCTTGGGTCATTACATCAACCTGTGGCTCTACCTTTAAGGTCTACCAGGCCTTGTGGGAGGGATATGCCATGTCTGGAAGGCTCTGAGCCTAGAAAAATAGGCAGTGCCATGGTGGAATTTTGACTTTTTAGGAAGGTCACTTCATGGGTGGACAAGAGGGAGCTGAGTTTTTTAAAGACCAAGCCTAAATAACAAAGCCTTCCTTGGCAGACCTGGTGAAGGGAGGGGTGTCTGATGTAGCAGCAGCTCCCACTCAGTGCTCTGCAGGCGCTTTCCTGGTGATCTGTGGGCATGTGGAGGTACTGAGGTCTCAGGCAAATGCCTTTTCCCACAGTGGTGGGAGGAAGACCAAAGGGATCTCAGATGGCTCCTCTGGGAATGGGGCTGGGTTACTGACTCTCTCTTCTGCCCTGGCTAGCCTGGAAGAAGACTTCATCACCTGGAGAGAGCAGTTCTGGCCAGCAGTGTGTGAGCACTTTGGGGTGGAGGCTACGGGAGAAGAGTCCAGGTGGGTTTGGGAGCAGCTCCCTTTGGGTGTCAGAGACTGGCCAGCTCTGTCTGGTGGCTGTGCCTTCAGCCTGGGCTGCTGTTCCCTTTCCTCTGCACTGCCTCCCCTTCCATAATCGAGGAGGGCACGAGTGAAGTAGAGCAGAGAATGGGGCGGTTTGGTCTGAGCCTGTCCTGGTGTGAGTTTGAGCCCTGCTCTGAGTGGGGAGGTGATGGGTTTGGTTCCTTTGGGGATGGCTGTGCTGGTGGTGAGGCTTCAGGGAGGCTGAGGGTTCCTCTTGCTCTGGGCTTTCTGCAGAGTCTGCCTGGTCCCTCATGTGTCGAGAGGGGCAAAGGGCTGGGATTTGCGTTTGTTTTTGAGCTGCAGCAAATCCAGCAAAGGAGATGGTGGTTCCAGCTGCACCTTGTGGGTTCCAGTTTGACTTTTTTCTCTTTCCCTTCCCCTTTCCCCCTCCAGCATCCGGCAGTACGAGCTGGTGGTGCACACAGATGTGAACATGAACAAAGTCTACACGGGGGAGATGGGCCGGCTCAAGAGCTACGAGAACCAGAAGCCGTGAGTGCCAAACCCCCTGGGCAGGGTGTACACAGGGCAGGTCTTGGCTGATGGCTCCTTGATGTTTCTCACAGCACCTGCAGGCAGGCAGTGCCATCTCTGCAGCATAGCAGGTCTCTGCCTGGGAGAAATGGGCTCAGATCTCCAGTGAGACTCTGAGATTCCCCAGTTAATGAATCATTTGTGGTGAGGAGATGGCTGAGGTCACCTGTGCTGTTTGGCTGGTACAGCCACAGCACCTGTCCTGAGCCTTTCCTTGCCTGGAGTGGCCAGTGCATGATGGCTGCTGGCATTATTGCTGTGGGGAGATGAGCTTTAAAAATTCATTCCAGCCTGAAATATTTCTTTGAGATGTGACAGTCCCTCCAACCCAGCTCTCTGTCATGTGTCCATATTGGGACAGAAGCTGTTGACTGCTGGGCTGTGCTGAGAAGGAAAAGCTATTTTCTGTGCCAGTGTGGGGAGCAGCAGATGATAATTTGGTTTGTGCAGTGGTGCAGTGTGCTTTGGAACAGGAACCACATCGTGGGAGCCTGCTGTGGAGGCAGAAGGAGCATGCCTGGATACAAGGAGCTCCGTGAGCCTGCAGGAGAGTAACCAGAGGGCCTTTGTCTTTCCTTCCAGCCCATTTGATGCCAAGAACCCCTTCCTGGCTCAGGTTACGGAGAACCGCAAGCTGAACAAGGGTGGAGAGCGGCACTTGATGCACCTGGAGCTGGATATCTCCAATTCCAAAATCAGGTAGCTCCCTGGGGGAGGCTGCTCCTCTGTTATTTTGGGAGCAGAGAACAAGGATGTGGCACCAGCCTCATCCAGCACTTCAGAAAGGGACCTTGCTCCTTTAAACTGCCCCTCTGGGCTTCTGTACCCGGTACCCTCTGTCAGGACTTGCTCCCAGCTCCTGCACTGCTTTGGGTCCGTCCCACCCCACGTCCCTGTGCTACCTGAGCATTCCCAGTTGCAGGAATTCTCAAGGGGTCACTCAGTACATGAGAGGGCAGCAGAGCTGGGGGTTGCTCTTGCCTGTGTTTGCCTGGCTTAGGTGTACAAGCATAGGGGGAATGAAGCCCTGTTCTTAAACCCTCGCACTGGCTCAAATTCCTTAAACTGTTAGGAAGTTGTGAATCCAGGTGCCTTAATGTAAGAGCTGCAGAGGTTTTGAGGAGCTTGGCTCTGTTCTGTCAGGCAATTGACCTGTCCTTGCTGGGACTCTGGCAAAACTGCTGTCACCTGGGAGGTCCCTTGTGAAAACCCTGGGAAACCATGATCCCACAGTGTCACTGCTGGCTCTGTGGATCCTGATGGTGCAGGTCCTGGGCATCAGGCCTCAGTGCTGTCCTGCTGCCTCTTGCACCAGCCTTCTTGTCCCCTGGCTGAGCTGCTGGGGGTGGTCAAGCAGTGGTGCAGGTGTTCCACGTGCTCTCCTCCTGCCCTCTGCCAGGTACGAGTCTGGGGACCACGTGGCTGTGTACCCAGCCAACGACTCCTCCCTGGTGAACCAGATTGGTGAGATCCTGGGCACGGATCTGGACACTGTCATGTCCCTAAACAACTTGGACGGTGAGTGTGGATGACCCCTGAGGCTCAGCAGTTCTCCTTCAGCTGTGGCCTCTGTCCTTCACCCTCAGATCCCATGGGGCACCTCCAGATGTCCCACGGCCGCTCTAGGTGCTGTTTTAGCAGGGGCTCAGAGTCTGCTTGCTGAGAGCAGCTGAAGTGGGTCAGTTGTGAAATGTGCTTCGTGAGCCCATTCAACAACAAATTATGTAACAGCACACTCCTAATTATGGAGCATCAGCCCACCAGAGCATCCTTCAGCAGCCCCAGAGCTCCTCAGAGCCCTGAGTGTGTGAGATGTTCTTTTTCAGTGCTGGGAGGAGGCACAGGCTCGGGGACTGAACTGCCAGGAGGGAGCACTTGTGCTGATCCAAAGAGCTCTTCCTGGGCAGCACTCCCAGCAGAGCCAGCCTATTTTGAACATCTTTTGGCAGCTGCTGCCCATTGCGTTCCTGGAGCAGCACAGCCAGACCTGAGGCATCAGATGTGCTGGCCCAGAAGCCTGAGAGAGCTCCTGGTTTCTAGAGGAAGTGGATTTAATGCCCGGCTGGAGCCCGTGGCCCCCTGTGCAGTGTCCTGTGCTGTGTAGCCTCACACTCTCATTCCTGTCCCTTACAGACCTCTCAAGGCTGAACAGAATGGCCCCAGCCTTGACTGCTGGCACAGCTCTACGTGGCTGACAGAGCCTAAGGACACTTTTGAGGCCAGATCTGATGGAGGTCTAAGTGCCTGAGGCCAAATTAGCCGTGGAGGGCAGCCCCTGCTCAGCCTGGGGGTTTGCTGGGCTCTGCGTGGACATCTCAGGGCAGGGAGCCCTTTGGGGAGCACAGGGTGTACTTTTTGCTGCTAAACTGTCAGGCAGCATCTGTGAAACACAAAATGAGCTACTGGGAGATGGAGCTGCCTGTGGGGGAGGGAGGTGATTCGGTGTGGAGCTGGGGCTCTGACCCACAGGCTGCTCTGTCTCCAGCCCTCACTGTGTGTCGCAGCCGGCACAAAACCCCTTAACACAACAGCATGAGGTGGATGACTTTTAACTTTTCTTTCTCTCCCACTTCTCCAGAGGAATCCAACAAGAAGCATCCCTTCCCCTGCCCCACGTCGTACCGGACAGCCCTGACCTACTACCTGGACATCACCAACCCTCCCCGCACCAACGTCCTGTACGAGCTGGCCCAGTACGCCACGGACGCCGGCGAGCAGGAGCGCCTCCGCAAAATGGCCTCGTCCGCTGCCGAGGGCAAGGTGGGAGCACTGCCCTGCCCAGCCGGGCTGAGCTGGGGCATCCCCAAAAGGCACCCAGAGAGCCGAGGGGGTGTTTGCCAGCCGCCTGGGGAGGTGGTCATGCCCCGTTTGCCCGCAGGCGCTGTACCTCAGCTGGGTGGTGGAGGCCCGCAGGAACATCCTGGCCATCCTGCAGGACATGCCCTCCCTGCGCCCCCCCATCGACCACCTGTGCGAGCTCCTGCCCCGCCTGCAGGCCCGCTACTACTCCATCGCCTCCTCCTCCAAGGTGGGTGTGCTTGCAGCAGGGAATGGGGCTGCTGGGGGGCTGCTTCAGCTGCAGCTCCCCTCAGCTGTGGGGCTGGGCACGGGGAGCTTCTGCTGGTGACATTTGCTGTGAGAGGGGCAGATTTAGTGATCTCCGTGCATGGAGTTGTCCCAGCTTCCACAGGGTCTGTGGAGAGTCCCGCACTGCAGCCAGATGTGCTCTGGTACCACCCCACTTCCTGGAGCCCTGCTCCTCTTTGCCCGTTTGCCTAGCAAGGTGGCATTTTAGGGGCTGGTCAAAAGTCACTCCTTATGCCTGAAGCCCTGAGGTTGTTGGCAACTTCCAGGAAAGCTCAGTGGTCCCATGACGAGTTGAGGACGAGACAGAAGACGCAGAGAATAGCTGTCCCAGTGTTAAAATTAGGCTAAACTTTTCCCTCTCCCTGACCACAAGGGACTGAGCTGTGGGGTTGTAAGGGCTCCTTCTCTGCCTGGTGCCAACACCCCTTCCCTGCAGGTTCACCCCAACTCCATCCACATCTGTGCCGTGACGGTGGAGTACGAGACCAAGACAGGCCGCCTGAACAAAGGGGTGGCCACCAACTGGCTCAAGAGCAAGGTGCCTGAGCAGAACGGGAGCAGCTCCCTGGTGCCCATGTACGTCCGGAAGTCGCAGTTCCGGCTGCCGTTCAAGCCCAGCACGCCCGTGATCATGATCGGGCCGGGCACCGGCATCGCCCCCTTCATCGGCTTCATCCAGGAGCGGGCCTGGCTGAAGCAGCAGGGTGAGTGCCCAGGAGCTCCCCTGGGGGCTGGAGCTGCTGCAGGACTCCGTGGGTGCCTCCAAGGTGCAGCTTTGCTGCTCCTGTTGCTGATGGGCCCAGCCAAAAGCAGAGAGGTGGGGCAGGGTGAGCAGCAGCCCAGTGGATTTGCCCAGAGGAGGTTGCTTGGTCCTTCTCTTGGCCATGGAGGGTGTTTGGGGGTGGATAGAGCTGAGACAGCTCTCCAATGCCTGCCACTGCCACACCTCCAAATAACCACGGGGTCATGTCACTCAGACTGGGTTCCAAAGCCTGTGGCCACTTCTGGGAGTCAGTCCTGAGCTTCCCCTTGTAACCGGGAGCCATCGTGCAGCTCTGCGAGCCCAGGGGAGGGGAGAACACAGGGTTGGGGGTTGCTGGGAGTGGCAGGACAAGGGGAGGTGGGGAGGGGACAGGGCTGGGGGCTGGCAGGGCCCAGCTGACAGGGGCTGTGTGACCCTGCAGGCAAAGAGGTGGGCGAGACCGTGCTGTACTATGGCTGCCGCCATGAGCACGAGGACTACCTGTACCGGGAGGAGCTGGCCCGCTTCCAGAAGGAGGGAGTCCTCACCCAGCTCAACGTGGCCTTCTCCAGGGACCAGGCTGAGAAGGTACCACACTGTTCCCCCTCGCACTTGTTCCTGCCGCCCACCATCCCTCCCGTGGCAGGCAGGAGCACCCAGCACTTCCCCTGTCTCCCAGAGCCATGAGCGCAGCCTTGGCTTCCCCTCCCTCTCCAAGGCCTGTGGTGGGGGGGCTCTGCCCCTCTCTCCTCACTC
Organism: Platysteira castanea; assembly: GCA_013397175.1. NCBI lineage: Eukaryota > Metazoa > Chordata > Aves > Passeriformes > Platysteira > Platysteira castanea. The sequence continues at coordinate 37,514 of VYXC01006869.1, forward strand.
CCGCCTTGTTTCCTGCCAGGTTTACGTCCAGCACTTGCTGAAGAAGAACAAGGAAAACGTCTGGAAGCTGATTGACGAGGGGATGGCTCATATCTATGTGTGCGGGTAGGTCTGGGGGCAGGACAGGGACTTGGGGCAATGTTCCTATTCTCAGGCAAAGGAGCGTGACTCAGTTTCCCCAGCTGTGCCTTACGAGCCCTGGGAGGGTTGTGCTGTCCCGGTTCAGAGGAGGGCAGGGGGGCTGGGGTGAGCAATTCCTCTGGCATGCAGCAGGGGAGGTGACAGGGCTGCGTGGCTCTGCTGTGCTGTCTCACTCACGTTCCCCGTTTGCAGCGACGCCCGGAACATGGCGCGGGATGTGCAGAACACCTTCTACGAGATCGTGTCCGAGTTCGGGAGCATGAGCCAGCCCCAGGCCGTGGACTATGTTAAGAAACTGATGACAAAGGGCCGCTACTCCCTGGACGTGTGGAGCTAAGAGCGGGGCTGGCGGGGCCGGGGAGAGAACAGGTCCCCAGGCCTGGGCCAGGGGAGCTGGCAAGTGCCTGCTCGCCCACCGCTGCTGTGGGTGACGGTGTCGGGCCCAGCCCGCAGCTACCCCGGTGTCACTCCCAACCCCTCCTGGGCCTCAGCAGCCCCTCCTGGAGCTGTGGAGGGGTTGAGAGGGGCAGGGGGGTAGCTCAGGCTGCTCTCTGGGTGCCACCAGCACCTCAGGGCGCACCCCGTGGCACCAGCGTTTGCCTTGAGCCCAGGGACAGCAGGGACACAGCCGCTGTGGGGCAGGAGGGACAGACATGGCCAGGGAGCTCCGGGCTCCTTCCCTGAACCCGAGGCGTTGGGCTGGAGCCCACCCTGGCCCGCAGGGACAGCAGAGAGGGGCAGGGGCTGTGCTTGGGCTGGGCTTGAGGCTTTGCCTCCCTGCTGCCACCCCTGCTGGCCCCTCTGTAGGCTGTGGGGCTGGCAGCTGGCTCTGGGCACAGAGCTGTCCCGTGGCCCCACCACATCCCGCTCCAGCCCCAGCGGGAGGGGGGTGGCTCCTCTTCCCTTGGGATCACACCCGGTTTGGGAGGCGGGGTCTCCATCGGGCCCTGCTCGCTCCCCGGGGCCCGGCAGCTCCCCCGAGCCCAGCCCCTGCCTCACGCCGTGTACGGTCATTTTTAAAATACTGTTTTTATTTTGAACATCTTTGTGATTTAAGCATGGAAAAAAAAAACCCAACCAAACAACAAAAAACAACCCCAGACTTTCAGGCTGTCCAATGATTGTAAATTATTTAAATACATTTGCCCTTGGAATAAAAATACTGCGTCTGGAGTTTGCTTCCTGCATTCTCTCTGCTCAGCCAGAGGGAAGAGGCAGTGTGGAGGAGCAGTGGATGGTAACTGGGAGGAAATTTGGGGATGTGGCAGCTCTGGGTTTAGGCTGAGCTGGGGCAGCCCCTCCCCTGAGTGCTGGGCTCTGGGAGGAGAGGGAGGATGGCAGTGGGGGGCTCTGGACTGGGGTGCAGCTGTGCCCACCCTGCTCTTTGGTTCTTCCAGAGCTCCCGGTGCTGGTACAGCTGGTACAGGGTGTCTCTTCCCCACCTGCAGGGATGCTGAGGTCCTGCTGGGCTCCTTGGGCAGCCACAGCCTCTGCAGGCTGGGGTGCCACAGGAAGGAGCCCCCCCTGCACCCCAGGCTGGTGGAAGGGCACAGGGAGATGACTTTTCATAGAATCAGAAGCTCATTTAGGCTGGAGAACCCCTACAAATCATGGAGTCCAACCCTTAACCCAGCACTGCCACACCCACCGCTCACCCATGTCCCCACGTGCCACATCTACACGGCTCTTAAATCCCTGCAGGGATGGTGACTCCACAGCTGCCTCTGTCAGGGCTGCACAACCCTTTTTTGTGAAGACGTTTCCCGTAATATCCAATCTAAACCTCCCCTGGCGCAACTTGAGGCTGTTTCCTCTTGTCCCATTGACCCCCACCTCCACCTTCCTTCCAGGGAAGGCCGTGTCAGGACCCACTTCCTGATGAACCAGAGCCGCAGAGCAGAGTGTGGAAGCTGTTCCCAGACTGTCCCGGTGCCCCGGGGCAGCTCCTTCCCTTTATTCTCACACGAGCACCCTCGGGAGGTGCCAGCCCGGGGTGCTGCTGCTTGCACAGCTCCAGCGGGAGGCCTGGACCAGGCTCCTGCTGCTCCCACCCCTCCCGTGCCCCTTCCCTGCGGGTTGGAGGCGAGGGAGGAACTGGGGCAGAGCTGGAATCCAGGGCTGGGCACAGCCCCAGTGCCCTGGGAGTGACGAGGCTGCCCCAGGAACTCTGCCTTCCACTCACAGGGGCTGCCCTGGGTGCAGGGCTGGGGGGGAAAAGGGGCAGCCTCGAGCACCCCAGGAACCGTGTGAGGCCGTCCCTGGACGCTGCCTTGTCCCAGTGGGGTGGGGAGCACCAGCATCCAGAGGACATCCCAGCACAAGGGAGGGGAGCGGCCATCCCAAGCATCCTTTGGGTGTGGAAGGCAGCCAGGACAGGAGGTGCAGGGTGCTCCTGACTCCAGGTGAGTGACTCCAGCACGGATCCAGCCCCGTGGTGAGCACATGGACTGTCCAGGAGCAGGCCCCAAGCTCTGTCCCACACCCAGGCCTCCAAGGAATGGGATGGGACGCCAGAGTCCGGACGGAATCGAGGAGATGGGGATAGGGGATGGAGCCGGTGGGGAGAAACAGTCCAGGCCCCCCACACTGCCCCACTTCAATTCTCCTTCGTGTCCTTGTTCTTGTTCTGAATCTTCTGGTGGACAACGCGGAGGGTGGTGAAGAAGTTGCCCAGGAAGAGGATGAAGAAGGGGAGGCCGCACATGAGGACCTGTGGGAGCACAGGCAGGAGTCAGCAGGAGGGACCTGCCCGGGGCTCCCCCTCCCAGGGCATCCCCAGGAGCCTCCTTACCTGCCACTCCTTGCACTCGGGGTGCTGGAGCATGCGGAAGAGGGTGATGGCGTTGTAGAGCTGCCAGAACTGCAGGAGAGAGGGGATTTGGGGCAGCTGCTGCTTTCAGAGGCTCAATCCCAGGCTGAGGCTCACCCAGCTGCTACCTCTGGGTATAAACCCCACACCGACCTCGTGTGAGGGCAGTGAAACCCCACCCAGCTCAGGGCCAGAGGACCCCAGCCGGGACACCCCTCCTGTTTCAGGCCAGCTGGAGCCCAAGGGCCATGAGGAAGCCTCAGATCAGCCTTGATTGGCCTCAACCATCTGCCCGAGGAAGGACTCGATCCTTGGCAGCAGCAGCTCAAAGCTGGAGCTCAGAAGGGCTGGGGAAAGGCCTTGGAAGGGCTCTCAGCGCAGCCCCTCCACACTGGGGCACTCAGCAGAACCAGCCCAGCTCCTCCCCACCTCACCTCCCCAGCTGTGAGGTGGCGGTGCCTGGGAGGGAAAGGCTCAGCATTTGTTGGAAGCACTTCCCTGCCCCAGTTTCAGGTGGCTGTGGCAGCCTGTGGGGCTGTGCCATGCCCAGGCCACCGAGCACAGCCCGAACGTGGCACAGCCCGCTCCCACCCGAGGCTCTGGCACCTTCCAAGGGCTGGCGCAGCCTCACCTGCCCGAAGAAGAGGAAGGGAAGCAGGAACGTGAGGCCTCTCCACATCCAGGACTGGAAGCCCTCTGCAAAGGATGAAGGTTTTTGTGAGGACTGGGAACGGGCTGGTGGAGAGGGGATGGAGCCCAGCTCCTGCAGAGGTGGGCAGGGAGGCTCAGTGCCCACACCGGGCCTGGCTGGGAAGTTCCTGCCATTCCAGCCTCACACTGGGCACTGGCAGGGGGCACAGTGGCAGGGACTCCTCATCCCACACAGGGCTCTGGGCTCCAGTGGAGCTGGCCCTCAGCTCCTGCCCTCGCTGTCACCGGGGCCGGGGAGGTGACAGCCCTCAGTGCCTGGGGTGTTGGAGGGATGTTTCATGTCTGAAGGAGCATCCTGGGGAAAGCTTGGATGCCCAGAGCCAAATCCACGGCCACCTCACATCCTGAGGGAGCCAGCTGTGGGCTGGTGGTCCCAGCAGAGCAGGAGGAGGGGACAATCAGCCTGTGGGGTGGTGCTGCCCTGAGGGAGACGCTGCTCTGGGAGCTCTGGTTCAACATCCAGCTTTTACTGTTCCTACCACTGATAAAAGGGACCTTAAACCAAGACATCACCATTTCCTTCAGTGGAACCCACAGCTCCCAGCGAGCTGAGCACCAGCCTGAGCTGGGGTGGGGCTGCTGGCAGCCTGAGACCACCAGGGAGGGGCCATCCTGCTTACCCACAGTCAGATCCATGTTGTGCCTCTCCCCCAGCGCTCGCAGCCGGTACAAGCACCCGCTCTGGTAGTAATACTGCAGGAACTGCACAAAGCCTGCCAGGAGAGCACGGCTGCCGTCAGCACCTGCCCAGGGATCGCCCTCCAGCCTCAGCATCACCCCACAAAGGCCACCCGAGGCCAAGGGACCCGCCAGGTGAGCTGAGGGCTGTGAGCAGCTGCAGCCAGCTCTCCAGGTGCTGCAGAGCTCTGCAGGCACTCTCAGCACCTGGGGCTCAGTCCTGGTCCCAGCACAGGTGCCAGCACTTACTCTGGTACATGGAGAAGGAGAGAAACTGGTTCCTGAACATCTGGTACATGAGCCCATCTGGCCTGTGGAGAGACGGTGCTGGCTGGGGGACGTGGGGCTGGGAGGGGTCAGCCAGCCCTGCCTGTCCCTCAGCCCCCATGGCCCCTCGGCCAGAGCTGCCCACAACCCAGGCAGCCCCCCACGGGACAGAGGACACAGACTTACCACGTCAGCATGACACCTGAGAGGAAGGTGGAGATGTAGTGATGGAAAACCCACCAGCCTTTGATCCTGGAGGGCGGACACAGAGCAGCAGTGTCAGGTCTGGAGCCTGAATCCAGAGCCAAAGGCACCCCAGGAGAGTGGAGCAGCCCAACCCCAGCCACCCTACAGCTCCCAAGGCTGGTTAGGAAACGGAGCAGGACCCAGGGCCTCGGGGCTGGGCAGCACCAGGGCCCTTCCAGCTCCACCTCCCCGCGCCGCCTCCGCACGGGAGGTTCCTCCTGCCCCGCTCCTGCAGCTCCCAGCAGGGCTTGCCACACACCCTGAGTAGGAGGGAGCTGCTCCCCTGTGTCGGCTCCCAGCTCCCCCAGCCCTGCAGAGAAGGCCCAGCCCCTGCACGGCCCTCCCCGGGCCCAGGGGACTCACTTGGAGCCGTTGTTGATCAAGATGCTCTCGCGGATGGTGAGGGTGCAGTAGTACCACACCAGGAGGAAGTTAAAGACGGCGTCCGTCACCCTGGGTGACACAGAGCGGGGTGTAAAGGCACGTGCTGGGGACACAGGCACCCTGACGGCCCGTGGGACACCTACCCCAAGGGCAGGGGGCTGCTCCCCACCACCCACCACAGCCATGGCAGCCACAAAGGCCACCCCACCTCCAGGGCAGTGTCCAGATGCTTTACCAGGATCTCCTGTTCAGCTCTGGGCATTCCAGGACGGGAGAAAAGGACAAGGGGGCTCTGGGAGGAGATCTCTGCCCAGTACCAAGCCAGACTCACCTGGAGTTGAGGAGGAACCGGCAGGAGAAGGAGACAATGAGTAGGATGATGGTGAGGTAGAGCTTGAACTTCTCGTACTCATCTTTATATGCAAACCTGCAGGGAAGCACAAGGACAGCCCTGGAGCAAGGGGGCTGCTGGAAGTTTGTGTCCTCCCAGCCCACCTGGCTGCATAGAAGTGATGTTGTGTTGGGAACCTCTGGGACACACTCGGGGAAAACCTTGCCTTGGGGGCATTTCTGAGAGCAGCCTGACACTGCTTCCACACACCTTTGAGCACCCCAAAACACCCCAGCCCAGTGGGTGGCCCTGGTGGGGAGGCTGGGCAGACTGGGATCTGCACAGGTGTCCAAGGGGAGGACTGGGGAGCAGAGGGGACACAGGCTCCTGGCTGGGCACCTCTGCCATGGGGACAGCTCTTGTGGGCCAAACCCAACTTCTGGTGTTTCCCCAAGAGAAGAGGAGGGGACTGCACTTTCTGTCTGTCCTGGAAGTCCCTAACACGGTGGAAACAGCTCAGGTGAATGATCCCATTAACTTGTCAGAGCTAATGGTCCATCCCAGCCCAGCGGCAGGAATGTGAGAGGGAGCCAAGGATTTGGCTGATTCTTGGGAAATGATGCAGAAAACAGCTCGGGAAGGGAATCTACACCAGGTGAGCCAAGCCAGCCCATGTCTGCCCGGGAGGAGCCGTTGTTCCTGGTGCCAAGGGGATCCCAAGCCAGGAAAATGAGAGGTGCAGCCGTACTTGGCCTGTTTGCTGAGCAGTGTCACGTTCACGTTGCCGAGCACCAGACTCAGGTACAACCTGGGGAGGGAGCAGAGCGTTAGGACAAGGACCTGCCTGTGGAGCTGTCCCCTCTTGTGCCACCAGCGGGGCCAGGGATGAGCCCCCAGGTGTTTCCACTCAGAGCTGCCAGGCACAGAGCCTCTGGAATCCCCTCCCACAGGCACTGGGGTGTTCACCAGGGCTTCTCCTCGGGCACAACCACTGTCCAAGGGTGGGTGAGGGCCCTGAGCAGGCCAGTGAGTGAGGAGCACAAAGGCAGCACTGCTGGCTCCTGCCCAGGCGTCCTTGGGGAGCCCAAGTGGAGCAGCACAGCTGTGACACCGCCGGGAGCAGGGTGACAGCCCTGGGGTCTGTGCCCGCAGCGTTACAGCCACAGGGATGTGGAGGGTGGCCCTGGTGTCCCACCCAGAGCTGAGGTGCCTCTCACCCGTTCTTCTTTGGCAGGTAGGCCTCCATCTCAAAGAACACGTTCTGCCTCTCTTTAATCAGGCTCTGGGTCTCTTGGATGGACGCTTCCTGCTCGGGAGTCGCTTGGGCTTTGCATCTGGGGAGGAAGCACAGCCACTGGCACCAGGAGAGCCTCTGTAACGTGATCAGCACGTGCTGGCACTCCACGGGAGACTGGCTCGGGCAAGGACACCCCAAGGACAGGGAGGGTGGACGGGAGGCAAGTCCACAACTCCATCTGCAGGGTGAGCTCCTGTGTTGGGCTGGGATGTTGCTCCAGAGAAGGGAGCAAGGTGAGGCCAGATGGGTCTCTGACCCTCAGGAAGGATGGGGAGAGCTTTGTGCAGGAGGGGAGCACTTCATGGCACCTGCAAAGCCCTTGCAAGCTCTGAACTGCAAATGGGGCACAAACCAGGGCAGAGGAAAGGGGGGCTGAGGAAGATCAGCCTCCCCACAGCACTTGGCCACAGAGGTTTGCATTTGAGACATGAGGTGAGCTCAGCAGCCCCGTCCTGGCTGCTCTCCCCTCCTGTGCTGTCACAGAGCACTGACTCACTTTTTGAGGGAGAGCGACAGCTCCTTCAGCCGCTTCTTCTGCCGGGCGATGGAGCTGGAGATCCCATCCTGGAGCTTGGTCAGCTCCTCGAGTTTCTGCTTGTACAGCTTGTGGTTGTCCTGGGAAGGAGAGACCAGCACGCATCAGAGCTGCCTGCCCACACACCCCTGTCCTTGGGTCCTTTATGATGCCTCTGTTCAAAAACGTCCTTAATTTCACCTGTGCAGCTGCTGGGTTGAAGGAGGGGTGGCTGCAGAAGGCCAAGAGTGTTTGGGGACAGCCTGCAGCCAGCCCTGCTTCCGTGGGGATGCCCATCCCCAGTCCCAAGCAGGCTATCCACAGGATGTTCCCATGTTTGGGACACCAATGACTGCACACAGTAGATAGGAAAGATTTGTGAATAAATGCTGGGCCAGGGTACAACTGTGGCAAGAGCAGTGACTTTGAGCGCTGGGACAGGACGAGCAGCTCTTTGTGCCTGCAGGTCTCCCAGCCCCAATTCACAGCCTTGGGGCTCCAGCTGAGCCCCCCTGGGAGGCTGGAAGGAGCCTGTCAGTGAGCTGGACAAAGAGGACGGGCTCCCGGCAGGGCTGCAGCCAAGTGCCCGGTAACCCAACCGCACCTGGATAAGGCTGGGTGCATTTCTCCACTATATTTAGCAAGGAAAGGGGAGAGCTGCTGGATCAATGCTGCTGCTTGTCCGGGTCAGCGGGGAAACGGCCTCACCTCAGCCACAGCAGCCTGGACACCACCGCCAGCAGGGAATTACACGCTGCTCACAACAACCCTTGGACTAGACCTTGGCACGCTCAAGTTTTAACCTCTGTAGCTCTTATCGACCACTTGATCACCAGATCTTGAAGTTGTTCCCAAAGGAGAAAGGTGAAACCGAGAGCAGGGGAGGGAGCTTCTCCCTCTGGTGACAAGCAGCGGCAAGTAGGGAATGAATCCCAGATAGTCCCAGCTCCACAGCAGTGATTTATGTCCCTGATTTATTCCAGGACATTCCCTGCTTGACCATCGAGCTTTCCTGCTGCCATCTGGAGTCCCCTCCTCCTGGCTCTGGAGTTAACTGCGAGCAAGTGGCTTTTGTGACAAGTCCCTCAGCCGTGCCAGCATCCGAGCTCCACACTCGGAGAAAGCCCGGGAGAGGCTTCCAAAGGGAAGAGCCGGCGCTGCGTGGCTGCACACAGGGCTCCAAGTGGGCGACCCGGGACATCCACGCAACCCTTATGGAGCAAGAGGAGGTTTCTCAAAGCCTCCCTTGCCCCAGATCTGGGCACAGCAGCGACGTGTCCGCAACAACATCCGCTTCGCCCCGCTCCCGGGGGGGAAGGAGGGGGAAAGGGAACGGGTGCAGCTGCAGCCGAGTGACCTGAGCGGCTGCAGGAGATGGTTGGTTGGCCAACCTTTCCCTTGGGTGACCCTGTGTGAGCTGAACCCTGCCCACTCCTTCCCCGGCAGGCAGCGCCCTGGGGATTACACAAAGCAGATGGAAGCACCTCTGATACCAGTCACCTTCCTGGCACGGAGCCCCCGGCCAGCCCCGGCGGTGACAGGGCACGGCAGTCGGGACACGGTGCCTGGCTGAAGCGTGCCTGGGTTCCGGGAGCCCTCGGCTGCGCTGGCCGGTTTCCCTGCGGGGCTGGCTGGCCCCGGGCTGCCCCGAGCCGGGCTGAGAGCAGCGATAAGGAGCGAAACGGCAGCTGCGCACCTCGTCCGGCCGTGCCACGCCAGGCAGTGCCGCTCCCCGCTGCCAGCTGGAAAACCGGGAGGTCTGAGGTCTCCACGCNGCCCGCGGCGAGCGGCGCTGGGGCCACGCCCCCTTCCGGACACGCCCCGGGGCGGGGCCGGGGCGGGGCGGGGCCTCCCTGATTCTGTGTTTCCCTCGAAATCGGAGCCCGAAAACGCCAAATTCTCGTAAATCGCAGCCCTTCGCCGGGAGCTCCGGGCTGTGTGAGGTGCGCCGGGCTCGTTCTCAGCTCGGGCAGCTCCCGGGGTGCATTCCCGGCCCTGGCCGCGCGTGTCAGAATGACGAACCCAAACCCACCGCTAAATCCCAAACACAGAGCGCTGCAAAGCCCGGCAGTGGTTTTTTNGAGCGGCTGCAGGAGATGGTTGGTTGGCCAACCTTTCCCTTGGGTGACCCTGTGTGAGCTGAACCCTGCCCACTCCTTCCCCGGCAGGCAGCGCCCTGGGGATTACACAAAGCAGATGGAAGCACCTCTGATACCAGTCACCTTCCTGGCACGGAGCCCCCGGCCAGCCCCGGCGGTGACAGGGCACGGCAGTCGGGACACGGTGCCTGGCTGAAGCGTGCCTGGGTTCCGGGAGCCCTCGGCTGCGCTGGCCGGTTTCCCTGCGGGGCTGGCTGGCCCCGGGCTGCCCCGAGCCGGGCTGAGAGCAGCGATAAGGAGCGAAACGGCAGCTGCGCACCTCGTCCGGCCGTGCCACGCCAGGCAGTGCCGCTCCCCGCTGCCAGCTGGAAAACCGGGAGGTCTGAGGTCTCCACGCCACGTCCACGCCGGGCTGGGGCATCAGACCGGGGTACCCCGCTCTGAGCGAGCCCCGTGCCCCGGTACAGCCCGGCACCCCTGCCCTGCCCCGAAACGCTTTGCCCCGAGGCACAAGGCTCCTACCCGAGGGCTGGGACACGGGGGGAAAGCACCCGGACTCCAGAAGGGAGAGCCTGGCTGCCCGCGGTACCCGCTGGGGATGCTGCGGGGCACCCTCGGGGGATCCGCCACCGCGGTGCCGGTAACCCTGCCCGGCCGGAGCGCTCCCTCGGGCCCTGCCCGGGGGTGTCCCGGGCCCGGCGGTACCTGGATGCGCTGGTAGCCGTCCTGCAGCTCCTCCCACTCGCGCAGGCACTCGGCGAGCGAGGCGCCCCAGGCCATGGCGGCGATGGCGGCGGCGGCGACCGGCCCGGCCCGGCCCGCGGCGAGCGGCGCTGGGGCCACGCCCCCTTCCGGACACGCCCCGGGGCGGGGCCGGGGCGGGGCGGGGCCTCCCTGATTCTGTGTTTCCCTCGAAATCGGAGCCCGAAAACGCCAAATTCTCGTAAATCGCAGCCCTTCGCCGGGAGCTCCGGGCTGTGTGAGGTGCGCCGGGCTCGCTCTCAGCTCGGGCAGCTCCCGGGGTGCATTCCCGGCCCTGGCCGCGCGTGTCAGAATGACGAACCCAAACCCACCGCTAAATCCCAAACACAGAGCGCTGCAAAGCCCGGGAGTGGTTTTTTCTGTCACGTTTTATTTTGTGATGTCAAAGAACAGAATTCGGAGTGCTGTAAGAGAGAGGACGGCACTGAGTTTAGGTTTCATGTGACAGCACCGAGGCTTTAAAATGACCCGCTGTGCCCAGAGGTTTGGTTGTAGGATTAGAAGGAAACAAATGGGAAGGGTGGTCTTGTCAACAATCCAGCCAGCGAGTCAGGCACTCACAGGGCACAGGGACTTCTGAAACGGGGAAATTCTATATTCACCTCTCCGGGCTGGAAGTGGGCACAGACTCCAAATTTACTCCAAATTTACTCCAAATTTACTCCAAATTTACATTCCAGACCATGGATAACAAACCTTTCCAGACATAACCCTACTGACTGCCCCACAGCTGTGGTCATAATCCCCTTTGCTTACAAAAGAGTCGAGCTGTGTCTAATGGGCCACGTCCTGCAGGACTTGAATCCCCCAAACTGCCACCTCCTGCAGCCCAGGTGAGTCCCCCGGAAGGCTCCAAATCTTGACCCAAAATGACATGGAGCTAAAGAGGAAAGCTTTTCCATTACATCTGGGTCTTTTTTCACACAGCGTTTGAGTGACTTTCTCCCCAGAAAGGGGAAGGGAAGTGGCTTTCCCTGCGGGATGTTCTCTGTCAGTAATTTGGTCCAGAGATGTCTGTGGCTGGGGCCCCGTAGATTTGGGTCTCCCAGGCTGAGAGCTGTTCCACAAAGCCCGGGTTTGGTCTTATGTTCATCTGGCATTTCAGAAGGTATTTCCAAGCTTTCTGTAAACAGAAGGAAAGTAAAGAAGTGTTAGGAATTGCACAGAAAGTGACTCTCGGCTATTTTCACAAAGCAGCTATGCTTCAGTCAACACAGCTTTGTATGTGCTCCCTGTGCTGGACAGCAAGGACCTGCTGAGAGGACTTTGGCTACCAAAGATCCAGATAGAGAAGCCCATCCCCTTCATGTTCTGCTCTCCTGGATACGAGGACATCTCAGGCTGCTTTCACTACCTGACAGGTATCTTATTTTGCTCTGGTGGAGCAGAGCAATGCAATCCTGGATTTTCTACCCTAAAATGCTGTTCCTTCCACAGATGATAAGCAAAGCAGTGAAGTATCAGCTATAAAGGTTGTAAAGCAACAAAGGTTATCACGTTTTTGGATTGGTGTGACCTGACGTGGCAGAGCAGTTATGACCCTGCAGTTATCCCACTGTATTAATTACAGCCATCTTAATTATTTGTTAGCTCCAAATAATCACCTAGAAACTCTGACACACACAGGGCAGACCCACCAGCACTGCTCCAGCTGCATCCCTGGGTTCTCCTGTCAGTGCTCATCTTCCTGCTCGTAAAGGAGCTTGCCCCCTGCACTTGGAGGGTTGCTTAAGTGTAATGAGACCAAAGGTCAGCAGATAGTGCTCCATTAGTTTGTTTTTCTAATCTTGTTGATTCTGCAGGCTCTGAGGCTGATCTTCCAATATTTACTCCTCTGAGTTCACAGTGTGGGTGTCTCCAGTTCCCCTGGACTCAATAGATCTCCTCACATATTGATCACTAATAAAATCAGGGCCTGCACATCCCAAATCTGCCTTGCTTTTGCCTTTTTGGAAGCTTTCAAAGATCTTTGCCTGGACTGGCTGGTGGATCACACGGGAATCTGTTGCACTGCTTTTGTCTGCAAGAAACAAACTTGTCTGCCAGGGTAATCCCCCAGGAAAGCTTTGCCCAGCCAACAGTGGGCAAGCACTGCTCTGTCAACCTTCTCCCTTTTTTTGGCATTTAGTAAAATGCTGAGACCAACCTCCTGAGAGGAATGGCAGGGCTCAGCCTTTGACTTTTGCACTGCCACTGGAAGCACATTCTGTGATTCAGCGAGTGAGTGGCTGGTTATCAGCCCGCAGGAGCAATCACAGCCCTGTTAGTGCAGGGACTGAACCGTGTCTGAGCCCTGCTGGCACCCTCAGCCTCTAATTACCCACTGGCACACAGCCATGGAAAGAGCTTTCCTCTTATGCTGGGCATGTTTGCACAAAATCAATCACCTTATTAGATACAGACCCAGCTTTAGTGAAGTTTGGATCAATCCTTTCAAGCTCCCGAACTTTCCAAACAAGGGTGGGATTTTTAGGGAGAGGCTGGTCAGTTCCCAAGGGAATTCTCCTGCTCCATGTTGGGAGGCACCAGGAGATGATGCCTGTGTGTTGTATGCAAAGGGAGAAAGGCCAGGCACCAGAGCAGAGGCCACCAGGCTCTTGCACAGCCAGGCCATTCCCAGCCCTCCTTCATTCATTTCCTTCATTGTTCAGAGCTATGAAACAGCCTGTACTGGCCATCTGACCTGTACATCCCTCCTGGGCAAGTATTATCCCATTCCAGATTTCTACACAGGAGTGTCTGTGGGAGGGGATTGCTTCTGGAGAAATAAAGTAGGATTTTGGAAGAAGTCAGTGCTGAAGTCAATGGTAAATGAGAGCCCTGCAAACACTGGGTTCTGAACTTCCCTGTAACACCATGGAGTTATGAGATAGGATTAACTGCAGTAGCTTCCACCCTTTTTCTCAAATCCAGGAGAGAAATATCATATTCTGTATCCACAGCTTTACTTTTCTAGCCCTTTAGTTAAGCAGGGAAAACAAAAATACCACGGGTTCTAGAGTAAGAACTCACAGATCCAAAATCACACCTAAGCCACCTCCTTAATGATCTAAAGAAGATTCAATCTCAAATCATATAATCAGTTCCATTATCAGGTGGATATTGTGCATGAAATCACAGAGAATGTCTGATTCCTACAGTGATGGGGCTTCAGGAAGAGAAATGAAGTGCAGAGACAGTTTCTGTGGGGCCTGTGCCAGTGCCATACCTGCAGGGAGAAGCGGCGGGAATGCATCAGATAGGCCATGGTGACCGTGCTGCACCGGCTTATCCCCAGGCTGGAGAACACCAGCACTGCTCCCGCGTCCAGCTGAGCATCTGAGGCAAGAAATGCCAATCACAACTTAGTGATCTGGGAAATGGAGCTTTCCGTGGCAGAGTCAAGCACTAATTCGGTGACAGCTGACAGGGGGGCTGCAGCCTGAGTGACAGGAGCCCTCAGGAACCCTGACAGCAGCAGATGGGCACTGCCAGCTCCCATTTCTGTAAGCATTTGCCTTTCCTAAAAATCCACAGTTAAAACATGGCCTCGAAGAGCAGCACCAATGACAGTGACCCATCAATGCTTCATTAAACATTGGTGTCACCTTCACACCAGGGATCTGAGGAAAAGTGGTCTTTCATGACCAATCAGCTGTGGTCAGCATCACAAACTCTCCCCAGAGAGATTTAAAGGTACTGAAATTTTATTTTGTCTGGAAGGTTGCATATTTAATTAATAACCTTTTAATGCTTTCTCTCCCTCTCTAGACAGAATGATGTTTTTAAAATATTAGCAACTGAACTCCAGAATTCATCGAGCAAAGCCTTTTCTTTTAGTGTTGTCAAGATGTTTGGTTTGGTTTTTTTTCCCCAAGCACTAAACCAGCATTTTTAAACTTATTTCTATTGTGAGAGCCTAGTTCTGTCCTAAGATTTGAGTAGAACTGGCCTCACTCCAACATACACCTGGCATGAGGACATGCACACTCCTCTTGGAGTATGCAGAGAGCTTTAGTCTCATGTTCTAGTTTGAGTAATCTGCTCTCCACTGCCAAGTAAACAGTTCCACTATCAGGTAAACAGTGTAACACTTCCACAAGTGCAGCTAATTGACTCTTGTAGTCTGGTTTGGAAAGAGCCACAAAATATGTGTGATGTGAGAAGGAAACTTCTGAAATACTACTGGGAAAAAGCATGAGGCACAATGAAAGGCAAGTCAGCGAATGTCAACATTTAGGTGCACCAAATAATGAAATTCAGTTCAGGACTATAAATTTATATCCTCAAATGTTGTTTCTTTGTGTGCGATTGTCATGTCTGATATTGTATTTGGATTAAGGTCTGTGGGGACAGGGTGGTCTTTTGCTTTTAGCTCTGTACAGCACAGCTCAGCAGGGCCTTGGTGTGTGGCAGGTGTTATTTGATAAGCATGATAAAAGATAACGGCATTGTTGGACAGCATCAGGCTGGAGCTGCAGGAGCTGTGTCTGCCGTGCAGCTGCAGGCACTGAGCTGCAGAGTGCGTTTTTTCTTGCCCTATCTGATGTCATCAGCTGAAGGCAGGTTGATGCTGTCCAACCTGAAAGCCTTCCTGGGCCCTATGGTGGGTCTGCATTGCAAATCACGGAGATGATCAATGCCTCGTGCTGAGTTCTCTAATGTGTGTCACACCCTGGCTCAAATGAAGTTCTGGTGGCTGAAGATGTGGGCTGGTGAGAGTCAAAGGGTTGCTGCAAAGGACTAAGAGGCAGACCTGTGAAGCCCTGGTAGATACCCTGCAGCAAAGCCTTTTCAGATTGGGTGGAGAGCTCCCTGTTATTGCAGCGAGGTATCCCTTAAAGTGAGCAGGGACATCAGAGTCAGATGCCCTGTACAACCTCCTCTCTGCCCATCAGGCTGGTTGGTTAGTGAGGCAGCTCTGGTATCCATCAGGGCGTGGGCTTGCTTACCCTCCTGTCTGGGCTTCCTGTCACTCCCATCTAATATCCTACAGTGAGCAAGGCCTCAGGAATTCCAGATCACGATCCACTCACCTATGAAATGAGAAATGGTGGGGAAGGAAGAAAAAAGATCTGCTTCGAATGAATCTGGAACAGATACATGGAGGGATTTACCTCCTTCTGCAAACCTGGAAAAAGAGCACACAGACTACGTGGAGGAGAGAAGCAGCTTTGACATGCTCTGTCAAGGTGATAATTTTGTTTGCTGTTCCATGTGTGAGTTTTTCATCATCGTCATCATTAACATGATAAGGGATTTGTTATGGTGAGGCACAGAGATGCTTGTAACACAGAACCAGTTTAATCACTGATTTTCCATTTCAGTGGTATCAGCACTGATGTCTGCAGCTGAGACATAAATGAACACAGATGAACTGAAAGCAGGTGTGCTTTCACAGAGTGTGTGTTGGCAGTTTTGTGGAGCCCCCCAGTTCACTTCATGTGGTTTTCTATGGCAGCATCTCCTCCTTCCACAGACTCAGAGAACTCACGGGGCAAAAAATTGGTGAGGAATTTCCAAAAAGTGAAAGCACATCGTGTAGAGGGCATGGGAATATTACCCACAGCGCAGAGACATTCCTCTGGAGCCAAAGGCAAGAGAAATGTCTGCTGGTGCACATGTCCTGGGATGGGTAATTGGATTTGTTACTTTGTTTGGGTCACCACCTTGAGAAATGCCACTGGGTTTTTCAGTGTGAAACTGCATTTCCAGTAAGGCCTGCAGACTGAGCTGACTGGCCATGGACAGAGTAGACATGGAAGGAAGACCAAAAATGTGACATATTGGTGATTTAGCTTTTACACTGATGTGTTTCAGAGATTTTGCTCTGAAAGCTATTTGGAGATACAGGTTTTTCCTGAAGAGTGGTGGTATCTGATAGACTTGAAATACCAAGGGCTTCCCAGTCCTCCTCTTACCCAATTCACCAGTGGCATGGTCAGGGGCTGCAGGACTGTGTTGCTGTTGTGCTAACTCTGGAGCAGAAATTAGAAAAATGAGCATGAAATGGCACTGGAATCTGCACAGAGCTTTCTGCACAATGTCACAGGCACTGGCTCCTCTGTGAATAAACTCTGTTTCACCTCATTTTCCCACATCACAGACACTGGTGAGGACAAGCCTTGAACTGTTTAACTTACAGTGTTACAGGCTGTTCACAGACGTTGACCAGTGCTTTGATCTTCAGATCTCTCTGAATTTGTTGGTCACTGGCCTGCTTGAAATTGCCCATATATAACTTTTCAGGCAGTATTTCTACAGGGTATGGCTGGAAGGTGTCTAGTTCCTGCCAGAAAGAAACCACAGGCTCAGGTTAGAGAGTGTCTTTGCTCCCATCAGCTTGGTAAGTTTTAAACAGAAGTCATATGAAGAATTGAACAGGCACTTAGCAGCCCATGACACATTTTAGTGTAATGATTCATTCAATCACCTGGATTTGCTGTATATTGAAGTCTTTGCTAGTTTTACTGAGAATAATTAACAGCCTCACTGTTGTTGTGGCATTACTTGAAGCAAATCCTAACTAAACAGGAGATGGAACATATCCTTTCCATTGTCTGGAGGGGCTGCGGCATGACAGATTCCTCTGATGTTCTCCCTGGTTACTGTTTGCAGGGCTAAATGAAATCATCTGCCACCTGCAGAGCTGCAGGTGCCCTGGAGTAGCACAGCACAAATCTGCAGCTGCATCCGGAGTCGGTGGCGTGGAGGCTGAGAAGGAAAACACACAAGCAGCCAACAGTGCCTCGACATTCCTAAGGGGTAGGTGGGTACTTGGATACTGCTTCAGGAGCACAAAGGAGCAGCCTAACAATTTAAACCACCAGCAAACAGCTTCCACTGAGAGGCAAGGAGGTGCCCTGTGTCCAGCTGAGTCTGATAGGGAAGCTCAGCAGTGAGTTGCCCTATGCAGAGCAGCACAAAGTGAATCAATTTTCTTTCCTGTGCTGTAGCATCCACAGGTTAGCACCCTGCCATGGGCAATTTCCTGGGAACCAGAAGGGAACAAAATACACCTTGGAATGAAATGCTCTGTTGTCCAGCACCTTCTTAACCTGCCCTGCCTGTCCTAAATGTGAAATAAAGGGTAATTGTCTCTCATAAGCTAAATAGATTGATGTTTATAGGTGAAACCAAGCAATAAGAACACCAGTGTTTGAGTGGATGGCTGGTTTCTTCCTGGGCCTATTGAAACAAGGCACCAGCACTTGCTTTGTGACCCCTCCCGATGAAAAGACATGGATCACAGTGCTTGGTAGGAATTGTACTTCGGTTTGAAAACATTTGCTGTGTACTATGCCAGATAACCACGTGTGAGAGAGGAGCCTGCTTCTTTTCATCATTTGCTACTGTTTGTTCAGTTATCTGTACTCTCCATAGGCCAGTTTCAGGGTTATCAGGGAAACATTCCCAGGTTGTTTCCATGAGCTTCCTTTCATGCAATAGAAGAGGAAAAAGTATGGCTGTAAAAGAGTCAGTGGTGAGACTCAGGGCAAGCACAGTAACTCAAATGACATTCAATTCCTTTGTCTGAAATTACTGTGATACCAGGTTTGCAACACCATCTAACCTGAGTTCTTCAGCCACCATCAGTTGAATACGAATGCTACTGTCTTCCACTTGCAAATTACTCTCATCTCACCTGAGGCATCCACAGTGTCTTCTGGCTCTTCAGGAAATGGTAACAAGCTGAAAAACGCTTGTACCCTCCCCTCAGGAGGAGCACGGGGCGGCGGGTGAAGTGCTGCAAGTTTCTGGCATGGTGTAAGGCATCTCCTTCCCCTTCATCTAGAGAGACCAAAGAGCTGTTTGCCAGGGCAGGTTCAGTGCCTCCGTCTGCCTCCCTGACACCCACAGCAAATCCCTTTTCATTCCATCTAATGCTCTGGAGAAAACTATATCAAAAGCTCGACTTCTTTACTTTTTGCTGCAGGCCAGTTACAGGTGGTGCTGCTTTTCACCTCTCATCCTGATCTTTTATTCCTCTCCTGGTTTCCTTTGTAAGTCTACATTTTTTTCCTCTCCCCGTTTTTCTTTGGGAAATGCTTGTAATAAGCTCCCATAATAGGGAAATTTTATTAATTTAAATTTAATAGTATTAGTTTTATGGAGGCTCTTTTCTTCAGTCTGCTTTAGGCAAACAGGGAAAAAAGGAAGTGTCTTAAATAAATTTTTCACAAATGTTTTAAACACTCCCCTCAGTGAAGTAAATTATGAGATGGTTGCTCCTCCTCCTCCTCCCAAGGGATCCATCCTGCTTCCCTCTAGCTATGTCTGCTTAAGAAATAGATCACCACAATAGAAACCCAGTTCTGATTCTTCACACCTTCCCTTTACTGCCTCACCACTCTGCATTTAGGAACCTGCTTGCTTTATTCATTCCCCTTACACCCCCATTTCTTCTTTCTTTAAAAAGTGATGTAAATCTTTGCTAAAACTCTTGTAGCCTTTGTAAAGCTCAAACAAACATACAGAAGTGGTTCTGCCCACAGCAAAACTCCTTGCCAAAGGATGTGTGAAAGCCAAACACTTCCATGGTTCAAGGAAAAGTGAACAATGATATGGAAAACCTTCTAGTGCTTCACATTTCACTCCATCAAATCACCACCTCCATTAAAGGTAAGTCTTTTTAAATATCATGAAATGAAAGCCTTTTGTGACCCTCAAAGAAGGAAGTACTCACTCTGGGAACAGATGGAACCTGAGCTGATGGTTTCAGGCTCTGAAGCAGCACTGCTCCCTGAAAGACAATCGTTGGACAAGCTAAATCTCAGGGAAATGTGGCCAAAAAAAGAGAACCCATTCCTCACATGCAACAATGAGCTTTGGAAGATCATCCAGAGATGGGAAACCAAGGCTGCCAGGATGCTTTGAAATAAAACCTGGATTTTTGAAGCCTGAGAACATACACAACACAGTGAAAAAACAGAGGCAGAGCACAGTTTTTCACATAAAA
The DNA here is from genome assembly GCA_013397175.1 of Platysteira castanea. Classification (NCBI taxonomy): domain Eukaryota; kingdom Metazoa; phylum Chordata; class Aves; order Passeriformes; genus Platysteira; species Platysteira castanea. The sequence goes on from VYXC01006869.1 coordinate 56,691, forward strand.
CTGGGAACATCTCTTCCAATAAGCTCATAAAATTAAATGAGGAATGGGAAGAATCTCTATGCAGCAGTGAGGTCTTGACTGACAGATCACACGTACCTGTTCCTTTCTTCTCCTCCTGATTGTCACTGCAGCCCAAAAAGCCGGTGTCGTGGTCATACACCACGCAGTATCTGACATAGTCCAGCTCCTCAGGATTCGGGATCAGATACTCCCCTCCAGGACTCTACCAAAATCACAGAGGAATTCCATCAGGAGCACGGCTCCACTCTTCTCTGGTGGCATCAACGCTCCTGACATCTTGCAAGTTACAACTCTCTAGCTACGTGTTGGGTTAGTATGTGTGGGTGGACACTGACAGCCCCGGTTAGAAGTCAGGAATGATGCAAATCACGCTGATTGCTCCATCAGCAGCAGCGATGCAGATGCCAGCACTGTCCTTGTGAGGCAAGGCTACACTGGTGTGAGTTCTTGTGCAATGTTTTTCCTGCTACTCAGCTCCTATGTGCCAATCCTTCGGGCTGCTGGAGCCACCTCTGCTTTGTGACAGAATACATCCCCCCAGTGGCAGCCGCGGGGCACGGCTGAGGCAGGGCAGGGGCCGGGACATCTCCCGTGGGTTTCACACCAGTTTTGGCTTCCTGCTAATTGCTACATCCAGGAATGGTTCACGCCAACAGCAATCCCCTCACCCGTTCAATCCTTTGGGCTGTAATAATGTGGCTCGCATCGAATTCCCGCCGAGAACGGGCATCTGAAAAAAACCAACCAAGACAGAGCCATTGGCTTTTAAAGGTGGTATCCTGTTTGTATTTTGTCAGTGGGAATTCAGGCACTGGCATCACTCAGAGAAAGAGATTTGGGGATGTGGCACTTGGGGATATGGTTTAGGGGTGGTTATAGTGTTGCAGGCTCAGCTGTTGGACTGGATGATCTTGAAGGTCTCTACCAACCTTGATGATTCTGTGATTTGTTTTTTTTTTGAAACTGAGGCCTTCTGGTGTGGGTACAACAAACTCCAGGGCTGATGTGAGTCTGTGTGTAACACCAAGTGATAACCAGCAGTGTTAGTCCTGACCCAAATGTGCTTCTGCAGCATTCCCAGCATCAGTCCTGTGCTCTGCCCTGTGCCTGCTCTGACCTCTGCCCAGCCGCTCTGCCTCTGCTGCTCCAGAGCTGGGGAGAGGGGCACTGGAAAGACCCCAACCCCACTCCCAAACTGGCTGAATCCCTTACCAAAACATTTAATGACATTGCAATATCAGGCACCCTTTTGGGGGTATTGGCACTATGCAAAATGGAAGTGGTTATCAGGAATCTTTGTGTAATTGTTGAGAGATCTTCTCAGCTCTAAAACCTCTGGGAGCAGCAGGGGAGAGGGTGTGTCCATGGGACTGATCAGAGCAGGGGGAGTTGGACGTGAGGAAAGCCGAAGCAGCACCAGGTCATGGCACCTGAAATGGGATGGGAGGAAGGTCCCAAGTGCAAGGCCCCAGAAATGACGGGAAGTGATGTGTGTGCTTTTCCTCACGAGCCCCGTTGGCTCAGGATATCTGCCCGGGCTGAGCACAGCGCCTGGCTGCAGGCAGGGACAGCAGGCAGGCTCGCGCCCCGCGAGACAGCAGCAGGCAGGGTGAGGCAGGGGCAAGAGCAGGAACTGGGGCAGACAGGGACAGACAGGGGCTGGGAAGGGCATGTGCAGGCAGGAGGAGGACAGGGCTAGGTAGAGGCAGGGCAGCGGCAGGGGCAGAAGAAGTAGGCAGGAGAAGCGGCAGGCAGGGGGAGGGACAGGGCTAGGCAGGGACAGGGGCAGGCAGGGGCAGGCCTGTGCCGCGGCCTCACCCAGCAGGCACAGGTAGTTGGGCTCCGTCAGCCGGGATCTCCACCGGTACTGGTTGATGATATTGTAGAGGTGTCGGGGCTCGCAGACCATCACCCCCGCCATCCCCCATCCGCTCAGCTGTCGCCAACTATCGCGACACCCGCTCCTCCCTTCCCGCCCGGCCGCAGCCAGCGACGCCCGCCGGTCTCCAAGGTTACCTCAGGCGTGATCTCGCGAGACTTCCCCCACTTTCGCTTCCCGCCGCGGGCTTCAGTCTCGCGAGAGTTGTGGGCGGGGCCGCGCAGGCGCCGTGCAGGCCGTGGAGGTCGTTGGAGTCACCGGTCCCGCCGCAGCCGCCGCTCGCGCCCCGCCGTGCCCGCCATGCTGTCCCGCCTCAGCACCACCACCGCCACCGCCCTGCGCCGCGGCATCGCCACCTCCGCACAGGTACCCGCGCACACCGCCCGCACACCGACACCGCCCCCCGGGGGTCAGGGTGAAGCCCCGCTCTTCCTCCTCGGTTCTGGGGCTGTTGCGGAGCTCGGGGAGAGCCCGGGGAGGAGCCCCGGTGCTGCTCGGTGAGGGGGCTGTTGAGCACAGGCTTTGCCCGGTGAAGGGGTGCAGGGCGGGGATGCAGGCCTGGTCGTTCTCCATTCTGGGCCTGCAGGGCCGCAGTTGGACACGGGTCCTCCTCCTGGGCTGCAGGGCTCGGGTGGAGCGCAGGCCCTCGGTGCGGGACTGCGAGGCCGGGAAGGAGCCCCGGTCCTCCTCGGTGGGGGGCTGTGGAACCGAGTCTCCTCGGTGAGGGACTGCGAGGCTCGGGTGGAGCCCAGATCCCTCCTCGGAGAGGGGCTGCGGGGCTCGAGTGGAGCCCGGGAAGGGCCCCATACCCTCGGTGAGGGGCTGCGGAGCCGGGAAGGAGCCCGGGACCTCCCCAGTGAGGGGCTGCAGGGCTCGGGTTGGGAGAGGAGAAAGGTTGGGAGCGTGTGCCGGTGCCTCAGGCAGGAGACGGGGCGCGGGGAGGTTGCGGAGCATGGCTGGGGGGCTCGGTGCTGGTTGTGCCGGGCTGTGCCCGGTGACAGAACCGTGCTGGGGCCGTGGCCCTCCGTGTCTCGGCCCAGCAGCTCCCACCCTGCTCTAGCCAGGCTGCGAGTGTGATGATTCTGTATGAACTCTCTCTGATGGTGTGCAGAGGGTGATGGGCTTCCTCCTTCTAGTGCAAATGTGCGCCTGTGGGGTTTGCTGCTTCCTCCTTCTAGTGCAAATGTGCTCCTATGGGGTTTGCTGCTTCCTCCTTCTAGTGCAAATGTGCACCTGTGGGGTTTGCTGCTTCCTCCTTCTAGTGCAAATGTGCCCCTGTGGGGTTTGCTGCTTCCTCCTTCTAGTGCAAATGTGCTCCTATGGGGTTTGCTGCTTCCTCCTTCTAGTGCAAATGTGCTCCTGTGTTCCGGAAGTGTTAAGAACTAAAGCTGGTGGTTGGGGTTTAGCAGTAATCCTTCGTGTGCTGAAATCCACTGTGCTGGCTCCAAACCACTGCTGCTGTGGCTGCACGGATAGAGACCGACCTCTGGCCAATGTTAATAGTCCCGGTGGGATGTAAAAGTGAATATTGCAGCTATAAAGATGTACTGCTCAGAAGAGCCTTGTCTTAGTCTTTTCATAGGAACCGCATTTATTAACAGTGAGGTTTTGACCCCACGGTGTCAGCTCAGTCACAAATGGGGCTCAACAGTGAGTCATGCCAGACTTTGCTTCCTCTTAAGGAGTTTTATGCAAAATTATATCTGTTACAGTAGCAAGAAGGCTGGGCTGAGGTTAGTCTGGTCCAGTTCTTGGGTAGATTATTTCCTGTCACAGCACAGTAATTAAGCTGTTCATGAAGGGACATGGAACAATTTATTATGGCTTTATCTGGTAAGACTGTGATAAAGAACAGCTTTCTCAGCAGCAATTGCTTGTTACATCTCTACGGGATTTTTCCATCACTTTGGCACAGTGTTGCACTTAAAGGTTGTTCTGGTCCCTGGAAGTAGCTTTCCTTTTGTGTAGCAACACTTTGCAAACAGGCATTTGTGAGATAAATTACACCCTGCCACTACGTGACTGAGGATAAAATTGGTTCACAGGGCAGCCAAGCGAGTGGATTTTACTTGATTCTCAGCCACATGATCAAAGCTGGAAATTGTAGTCACTTAATGTTCTCAGTCCTCAATCTTGAGGCATCTGCAGGTGCTATTCTGAATTTATTTCAGGCGTAAACGTTTTCTTCACAAATATGCAGTGGTTATTACATTTATTGCAGTCCATTAAAGGTAGTGATTTGCCAAATGGAAGGCATATTTTTTTGATACTAGCAACCTAAACTAGAAAAACTACAAACCAGATTCACCCTAAAACAGGCCTGGGCCCACAGGGTGGCAGGTATAGGTCTCAGGCAGGTATTTCCCTTGGGAGAAAGATGATCCTTTGGGTTCCTTTGCCGTAGCCTTGCTTCCCTTTTGAGCTTCAGATCACAAGTAACCATTTCCTCCAACTTGTCCTACCAATAAACCTTAAGGATCTCTGGGAGGCTGCTGTGAGGATCATTTTCTGTAGGCTTAGACTATCAAGTTTACATAGTGCTTGGTAAAAAATTGAGAAATAGAACTAAAAGTAAAGAAAGAGTGGTGAAATCCCCAAGGTCACTGCTGGGGTAACTGCCAGAACACCTCTACAATGTGTTTGTTGTCTGTTTTGCACAGAACAATGCCAAGGTGGCAGTGCTGGGGGCCTCGGGGGGCATCGGGCAGCCCCTGTCCCTGCTCCTGAAGAACAGCCCTCTGGTGAGCAAGCTCAGCCTCTACGACATCGCTCACACTCCAGGCGTGGCAGCTGACCTCAGCCACATCGAGACCAGAGCTGGTGTCAAAGGTACCATGGGAATGGCCTGTGTTCCAAAGGGATCCTCCCAGAGGGGTGGCTCTGACCCTGAATGCCCATTGCTTGTGAGGGGAAGTCTTCACCCACTGATCCTGAAGCCCAGTATCAATTTAAGTAGCTTTTTCCTCAAGCAGTGAATGATTAATTAAGGTTTAGCTGGTTAGATTGATGTGTATGGAGGTGAAAATGGGCTGTGGTTGCACCACTGAAGGGGAATTTGTGATATCTGGCAGGAAACACTCAGTGAAATTATCTCAGACTGTTGAATTTAAAAGTTTGACTAGAAATAGATTTAACACTCCCTGGGTGTCCACATGAACTCCATGTGCTTCTTTTCTCTTAGATTCTGATGAAATCAAAACTTAATCTGCTCATCTTTCTTTTATCTGAATATCACCAAAAGGTGACATTTTACCTGAATATCCCTGTCTGCAGTTCTTTGGGGGCACTGACTCTAGTGCCAAGGCTTTTGGAAAGTAAATACACATAGCAGGAGGAAGTGGGAGTTTGGAAAACAGGTGAATGTGGGATTCTCACCACTCTCATTCTGTAAGTTTTGAAACAAGGATAAAACATCATCCTTAACAGCATTTCTTTGCTTTTCAGCATTAGGTCTGAATTGAAGGTTAAATTAAAAAAAGGACTTAGATGCCTCTGGGCTTGATTTTGTACTTCAAAGTGTCAGCTATTTAGTAACTGTCAAAAACATAATGCCTGAATGTCTTCCATTTCAGGCTTCATGGGACCTGAGCAGTTGCCAGAATGTCTGAAGGGCTGTGATGTTGTTGTTATTCCGGCGGGAGTACCTAGAAAACCAGGTATGATCTCTTTGTTGGAAAGCCCCAGGACTGCTTTGAAGTGGATCTCTGCAGTTCTGCTGCTCAGATAGAGCTGTGTCTGTTGGGGTCTAAGTGGTCTGTTCATGCCTCAGCCCTGGGGCTCCTTATGGTGTCAGGCAGCTCATTCAGCCTCTTTTGGACTGTCCCTTGTGAAATGGGCTGGATTGATTTCTGGAGATCTTACTTGGGACTGAGCTGCAAAGGTTTTTCATGCGAGTGATCCTAAATCTCCCTTAGTGTTTCTTGTCCCAGAGCAATGCTCAAGGCATAAAACGAGTTCTTTTGTTTCATTTCTCAGCAGAAGAGAAATAATCTGTTTTGTTTTGTGTCAATTGTACAGCAACTTCTTGGGGCATCTCTGAATAAATGCTCTTAAGCCTTCCTGAAATGTTTCTGACTTGCTCCATTTCCACTCTGCTTTCCAGGATCCTGTTAGGAACATAACAAAATTCTAGACTTTAATGCCTAGCTCTTCCTAACTCTTCATTTTTCATGGTTAAACTAGTTGCTGTAATAGAAATGGGGGGTGGCACTTACACAACCAGCAATATTTTGCACGCAGCAGTTGGCATTTAAACTGTTGTTGTGGAAGTGACTTAAAAGAGGGAGGAGAATTCATCTTGGGAGCAGTTGTGCTGCTCTGAGCACCACTGGTGTGGATTGTGTACTTCAGGCAGCCTCAGTGAAGTGAGTTCTGACAATGGATGGTTGGGCTGGTTGCTCCTGGAAAGGGCTGATCTCTTTATTAGTGAGAGGAGTTACCTTTGGAGCCAGTTCATTACTGCAACTGGAGAATTTGTTCTTGACCTGTGAAACCAGAAGCTGATGTGTGTCTGTCCAGAGCAGAATATTTGGTTTTGATTGGATTTCTTGCCCACGATGGTAACCATGGGTAACTTAAGATCCTGCCCTGGCTGTGTTTTAGGTATGACCCGTGATGACCTGTTCAACACCAATGCCAGCATTGTTGCCTCTTTGACATCTGCCTGTGCAAAGCACTGTCCAGAAGCCATGATCTGTATTATTTCTAACCCAGTAAGTGTTTCCTGGAGACCTTGAAATGTAGAGGAAAAAAACGCCCAAAATCCAGACTAAGAATACTAGAGTAATCCAAATTCCTGCTAATTTTGACCAGTATCTTTAAAATCTGCAGTGTGTTTGCAGAAAAGCGCTAAAAGCCTGGTTCTACTAACCCATTTTTTCTTTGCTATATTTAATTCAGAGGAAACTTGGATATAAAAGTGCTTAATATCTCCAAGTCTGTGTGACTTGGTTATAATGCAAGCTGGTGTATTAGCTGGGATAAAAGCCTTAGCTCACTAAGGGAGGAGCCTTTGTAATGGGAATGAGCAAATTTATTGTCTTAATGGTAATTTAAAATTAATGATTTTTATTCCAGCCTGACTGTAATTTGCTCTTCAATTTAGGCATTAAAGTAATTGGCTACAGTTGATTCCAAATTGGAAGTATAGTTCAGGTTGTTAATTGGCCTGTTAAGTTCATGCATTGGCTTTGTTATTAAACTGCTTTTAATCAGCGCTTGCCTCTTCTTACTTGTAGGTAAATTCAACCATCCCAATAACTTCAGAGGTCTTCAAGAAGCACGGTGTGTATAATCCCAACAAAATCTTCGGTGTTACGACACTGGACATCGTCAGAGCAAATACTTTTGTGGCTGAACTAAAGGCAGGTCATGGTTAACGTGCAGGGGGAGGGATACTGCCTGCTTTGATCATCAGATCTATAAAGAAATGCTTTCAAAATCACTGCAGAGAGCCAAAGGAGCTCGGATTTCTGTGCAGCTAGAGGCAAAGGCAGTGATTCCCTGTCTCCCTTATTTAGAGGAGCCTGAAGATAAGGTTTCTTGCAAAATGTGGTTCAAGAGACTCTGACCTTTCCTTTTCATAGCTGTGCCATGCAAGTGAGCTACGTGTTGGCCTTAATTCCCTTGGCATTCCCAACCCTGCCATGCAACCAGAGGAGAGGGTCGAGTTGTAGTGGGTGTTTGCAAGTCAAACTCTGTGCCGTGTGTCACAGGATACTCTGCAAACTGTCAGGAGCTGTAACAGGTTACTGCTCTTAATAGCCCTGGTGGTGTTTATGTTGTGCTGCTCTTTCTCCAAACCTGCAGTAATAATATCCTGTGACTGTATGAAGTGATCAGAGTAACCCAGAGTTCTGCTCTGTAGATGTGGCTTTGTTCACTGGAGTGCAGCTGCCTCTGGAACTCTTGTCCTGTGTGTACTGATATCCAGGGCAGAGAGTGAAGTGTGCTGTTTTCACTTGTTTTTCTTGCTCATGTGCTTCAGAAGCTGGAAAGTTTCATGTTTCCTTTAGGGCTTGGATCCAGCTCGAGTAACTGTTCCAGTTATTGGTGGCCATGCTGGGAAGACCATCATCCCTCTGATCTCTCAGGTGAGTCAAGGGTGATGGCTGTGTGTGGCAGCACACCTGTCAGTGTGTTAGGGTTGATGTAAAATGCCTTTGTGATGGCAGGTGATGTGCTAGGATAGAGCACAGAGAGTGTTCCCTGCTCTCGTGGCTGCTTTCTTTCTGGGATGGAGTGCAGGATGAGGTGGAAGGCAACAATCTAAATCTGAACCCCTCTGGGTAGTATAAACAGTTCCAGCTTTCTTCTAAAGGAGGTTGGGATAGGACCTGAGGGGTGGTGTGGGTGTTCAGGTGTCTTGGCACTGTTTGTGACAGGTATCTCATGACAGGAATACCTGACTTCAGCAGAAAAATGGAATTGATTTTGCTGTGATGGACTGGAAACCCCACTTGAACCCCCGGCTTTGAAAGGCACAGCTCAGGCTGTGCAGGGAGGCCTATTCCATCCATGATTGGCAGTCAGTCCCTTCACGCATCTCAGCCAGGCTGAAATGCAGTTGTAAAGCAGGTGCAGTCTCATGAGGAGATGCTGGGATATGGCCAAGGAGTAATCTGTACCAAAAGGGGAAAAGCTGTGCTCTAAGTGGGGAATAAAGTATCCTTCACAGGAGGATTTTCTTAGGGAGTAAGAGCAAGGGCTTTGGAGCAGCTGAATGCTGAGAGGTTCTTTGGTTAAACAGTCCATTGGGACAGACACAACTGTGCTTAAGCTACTGGTGTAGCCGTATCTGAAGGTTCAGTGAATTCCTAAATACTGCTGGGAAACTGGATCTTTCATAAGGCTCGACTTCCATAATGCCACAGTGACCCAAATATTTACAAGATGACTTTTTGAAATTCCTAGTGCTTGGAGGGTGTCTGTAGTGCACAGGACTACACAGTAGTGAGGAACCATGGTAAGGCCTGGTTTGGCTGTGAAGCTGTGGTTTGTCCCTGAGCAAAGCTGGGCATGGCTGGGTTTCCTGTTCCAGGCCATGCAGTAACCCCAGCCCTGATGACTTTTGCAGCTGGTCAGTGTCACACAAGCTGTGAGCTGGGGAAGCCCATTTGCCCAGCTGAGAACTGTTGGTAACAACTGCAGTGGTACAAAAAGCATTGTGTGCTTTATGCTGAATCTGAAGGGGTTCTGGTATTGGTAGTAACTTTTTTTCCCCATCCAGTGCACACCAAAGGTGGAGTTTCCTCAGGATCAGCTGGAGAAGCTTACAGCAAGAATTCAAGAAGCTGGAACTGAGGTTGTCCAGGCTAAAGCAGGAGCAGGTGGGTTCTTGAGTAAAGCTTCCAAGTAATTGTTGTTGACTGTCTGTAGGGGTGCAGTATCTGCAGTTTAATCTTTTTTACAGGTTATGAACTGCTGGTTGCCAATCTAACTGCTCTGCTGTGTCAGGTGCTGCCTGAGCTGTGCTGCTAGAAGCAGCTCAGTGTGTAAGATTAAATATTAACTGATCCCATACCACCTATGGCTTTAAAAAGAATCTACTCTGTCAAATTAAGCTGTTTCTTTTATAAATCTGGTCAATTAGATACATGTAGCTGGTCAAAAGCTGCTGCTTTATCCAGCTGGCCATGAGCTTGAGGTCAATGACACTGCATTATTACTGCTCTGTAAACACACCAGTAAGGAAACCTTTGATGCTAAAGGAAGTATCAAATTTCAACGTGATCTGTTCTGAAAGTGGTTTAACTCTTCCAGGATCTGCCACCTTGTCTATGGCCTATGCTGGTGCTCGATTTGTGTTCTCCCTGCTGGAAGCCATGAATGGGAAGCAGGGGGTTGTTGAATGTGCCTTTGTTCGATCGGACGTGACAGAGAGCCCATACTTCTCTACACCTCTGCAGCTGGGGGTATGTACTGTACAGCATGAGCCTCAGAAACAGCAGCTACTGGTTGTGTCACGTGGGTTTTACTCAGTGGTTTCAGTTTAGCTGAATGCCTGCTGTTGCTGGAGTTAACAGCTGAGTGTGCCTTTAAGAGTCTGGAATATTTGGGTATGGTATTTAGGCACATAGCTTGGCTTGACAAGGATGCTGCTGCTTTTATCTGCTCTTAGACTGCAGATCAGTGAGTAACCAGAGATTCAGACTTGGCTTAAGAGGTCATGCTTGCCTCAAGTCAGGCCTGTTTACTCTGGGCTTTCATATCATTAACCAGAGTCAGCAATCCTGTCCCCTTGATCTGCTACAAGCAAATCCTTCAGAAACTGAGGCACATGGGGAGCTACAGCATGGATTAGGATTAATAGCTTGCTTTCAGGACCTCTGCTGAACTCTGAAAGAAGTGTTCCTTTTGTCACCCATACCCAGGGGGAATGGTGGAAAACAATGATGCTGCACCCCTGCCGTGGCTGCTGGGATGGCAAAGGGTGGTGTGTGCTGTCTTAGGGGCGGGCTGGTGAGGGAGTGGAAGCAGAGGGATATTAAGAGGGAATGAAGGCATCTTGAAAACCTGTGAGTGCCACTCTGAGGCAGTTTGAGATGGCAAGCAGAGGACATGGACCAGAGGAGATCTTCTTGCCACATGGTGGGTCTGGAGTTAGGAAGGATCAGTTGCTGTCAGTCTCCTCTTGAAGGAGCTGCTGGGTTGGCTTCTGGTTTCCCACTTGGGCACGGTGAATGAGAAGTTTGTGAGGCCTGTAGAAGTTGCCACAGATAGTAACAGGCTTCTGAGGCTTTCCAGGAAGCACAGGGTTGGCAGACTAGAGATGACACAAGTCCCAGGCTGGGTCTGTGTCTCAGCTGGATAATACTTAGTCAGAGCTGTTAAGCTACTCTTTAGGTCATTCAATGAATGGTTAATCCTTAAATCCTCTTTCCCTCAGAAAAAAGGAATTGAGAAGAACCTAGGCCTTGGCAAGCTCTCCCCCTTTGAAGAGAAGATGGTTGCTGCGGCCATGTCTGAGCTGAAGGCTTCTATTAAGAAAGGAGAGGAATTTGCAAAGAACTTCAAGTGAAGACTTGATGATGGGGAGGAATTAACTTCCTTAATTTATTAAGGCATCATGTCACTTTACGACTTCGGATTCAAAGCTCGTGCTTTGATTGAAGTCTGTCTGTATTAGCTTGATGCTTGTTGCCAGTGCAGAATCTAATCATCAATAAAAACAGCCTCATTTTTTCAGTGTACCCTGTGGAGTTGTCCTGATGTGCTTGTCCTTTGGAAGGTGGAGGCCGTAGGTCTCTGAGAGGTGATTGGTTTCAGCAGGGATGAAATAGCCTTGGAAAGCAGGTGAACTGATTACTCCCAACTCTGCTCCCTGGGTTTGGGCTCCTTGTTCAGCACAACCACTGGGAACCAGGAGTGATCAGATCAAGATGGCTGCACAAAGGATAACTGGGTGAAATGATCCAAGAGGTGTTTTTTCAGGAGGTGGCATTACCTTTGTTACCTTGTGTTACCTTAGTCTCTTATGTAATTTGATTTTAAAGGAGTTAGTGAAAGAGCACAGCGTTTGAAACATCAGTCCTGCACTAAGACAGTAATTAAACTGCTGAGAGCGACTTCTTCCTACTTAGGAACAAAAGCCTTGATTTAGCATCTCCATAAATTTCTCTTACATTCATCCTCTTGTGAATACAAAAATAAATGTCTGCGAGATGGTGGTGACGAGTTCTGTTGCTGACTTCTTTGAAGGTAAGCTTTAATGAAGGAAGCTATTAATTCACTCTTCCTGCGTGCTCTGCGCTGCTTACGCTGTTGCTTTGAATTGCTCTCATCCGTGTAGGTTGAATTCTAAGTTGAACAGACTTTATTTTGAAGAGTGAAGGAAAAGCCAAAGCCCAGCACCTCTGGAGGAACTGAGGTGAATGTTGGTTTGAGCCAGAGAACATGGGGTAGTGGCCTATAAGAAAGATACCTAAAAGTAGTAGATGCTCTTTGGTCACTGCCTTTTATTTTCCTCCCGCTTGTATGTTTTTTTTTTCTGAGCTCCGAACTGGGTTTTACATTTTTTATTTTAATTAGTTCATCCTTCTGAACCAGATCACACAGTTGTGACTGTTGTAGATGCATGGAGAGTAAAGTGCCTGGTTCTTTTCCTGCGCTGTGGAAGATGTGGGCAAAGAGGACAGCAAGCACAGTCCTTGTCACTCCTCTGCAGAAATTCAGCTTGTTAAAAGCTTGGTTTCTTTACAGGAATAGTAATGAAATGGAAGCGTTGGCAGTCATTACTCAGCAGGCTTGGAACAAAGTAATTATTAGGTGGTATTAATAGAATTAAAGAATTAAAGATCATGTTGGAGGGGGGCAGGGGAGGATGTCGGAACTGGAGGACACTGAGGAGGAGTGACAGGCCAGACCTGGTAAATACAGCAGAGGCTGTTCCAAACAATAATGTAAAGCATGTGGCAGACTGCTCTAACTGGGGGTAGGGGTCTTGCAGGCCTGTCAGCATTTTCAAACCTGAAACAAGGCAGCACAGGGTGTTAAAAACACCTGCCAGAGGTGTGTGTCCCAGTCTGGGTGCCTGGGTGGGCCAGGGGCACTGCCCAACAGGGCTGCAGGGAAGGCCTTGCCTTGCAACCAGCAGGACAGGAGCATACACTTGTTCCAGTCCTGCTATTTCTAGTACAGCAGGTAGAGCAGATTTCTGAGCACTGGAGACTTTCTAGAACTTGAGGTTCATCGTGTGGCTTAGGTTATTCAATCTTTTCTTGTGTCAGCAGTCTAAACCCAGCAAAGTCTGGGGGAATTGCATGGACAAGCAGAAAGCTTTGCTTGTACCAGTAGGGACTCGGGGGCAGCATGGGCAAGTGGAGCTGAGGTGGAAGAGGATTATGTCTCAGCACTTGCTGACTTGCAGGTTCTCCAGGGTCTCCTTCAAATCTCCTGAATGTTAACGAAGTCCCTGCACTGTTTGGATTTTGGGGTTGTTTCTTCTTCCTCCCAATCCCATGCTGCATTTTTGGAGTTGCAGCTATTCCCTGTGCCTGGAAATCTGCTCCCTTTTGGGAAAGGAGACGAGGCACCCTTCTTGTGGCTTTCTGCAAAGAAGTCAGAAGTCAGGACAATGGCTAAAGGTGAGAAATGGACTTGGGTCAGTGTTCCTCACTCAGTCACTGTGCTGTCCCTAGGGCCGAGCAGTGCTGTGGTGGGTAACAATCCCTCTAAAGATTGGAGATAGTTTGTAAAGGTGTGGGACATCCCACCCCTTCTGACTGAACAGATTCCCTGGAGGAGGAAGGGATCTGGGGCATACCCCTCCTCGGGAGGAGTAGGAATCAGCTGGGTGTACCCAGATAAGCCAGCACTCTGTCCTGGAAGTTGTTTCCTGGTGCTGTGGCTCCAAGACACACGACCTTCATCCTCTGCCCTGCAAGTTCTGCAGCGGGGCTGCCCTGCTGAGTCACAGCACTCACTCCAGTGCTGGCAGCCTTTGTGTTTACCTCCTGTGGAGAGGAGTGACCAGGGCTGGAGAAGGTGAAAAACCTGCCCTGTGCAGATCTCCTGGGTTTCATCCTTTTTACTGAGCAGACTTTCATCTTCATGGTCTCTAAGCACCTCTTCCCTTGCAGCATCGTCTCTGCACACAGAGCTGCTGCCTCCTCGGGCAGCCCAGCTCTGTGCTGGAGCACAGATGTCAAGATACAGAGGAGTTGTGTGTGGAGAGTAATAAATAAAGATTCTCCAGATGGCCGTATGTCAGGTCACTCGAGCCCACCTGCTGCTCCTGTGCTGCTGCAGCAGCGTGTTAAGTGCAGGGAAGGATAGAACAAGGAGAAAAGCAAATGCTGAATGGTGTGACTCGGGCCTCATCCTGATCATCCCTGTGCGGGGAGGGCTTCAGGTGGGATGATCACAGGAGCAGGCTGGCAGACTTGTGTCCCTTATTCCTGGGAAATGTTTTCCCTTCCCGGCTCTGGTGTGGGGGTACAGACCTCCCACCCCGAGCCCCATCTCACCCTGGGTGCTGAGAGATGGCAGCAGCCACTGCTTGCCTTGGGGTGAGGCTGGTACAGCTGCAGCAGGCGTGGCTGAGCCTGAGGACAGTCCATGGTATTTTGGTGATATTTAGGAAAAGCAGAAGAAACAACAGTTCAGTGCAGCCTCTGCCTTGCCAAAGCTGGCTGCCTTCCCAGCTCCAGTGAAAGAGCAAAACTGGAGGGGCTGGAGGTACTTCAGAGAGGTGCTGGGTAACTATTGCCCTCTCTCAGGAGCCCACCTCCAGAATTCACGATCTCCAGTGATTTCTCTCCCCACAAAAGGTGCCAGGACAGAGCTGTTGCTGCCCTTTCCCTTCCCTGGGCAGCCCAGCATCTGCACCACCAACACTTGGGTACCCTGTGCTCAGCCTCGCATTATTGGGGCTGGCAGTTCAGAGCAGGCACCACATCCTCTGCCCAGGTCCAGAGAAAGGAGAGGTGGAAATACACTCTGAGGTTGGTTGGGCATGACAGGGGGTGCAGGCACATCTCCCCCACAGCCAGCTCAGCTTCCCCCTTCCATCCCAGGGCAAGGGCCTTTAACATGAGCAGGAGCATCACAAACCAGCTGAGCTGTGGATTGCACTTTGCAGAGGCCTCTTCCCCTCCCCTGGCTCTCCCGCCTGGCCACAGGCAGTGTGAAATCACCACCTTTGCATTCCCTGCTCTTGATTTACCGAAATGCCCCAGAGCTCCCACTTCCCTCCCGGGTGCCTCAAAGCAGAGCTGGAGAGCAGCGCCGAGGCAGGAGGGTTTGTTTGCATTTACAGGGAAACCTGTTAATAAAGGAGACCAAAGGGACTGCTCTTTTCCTGGCTGCAGGAACAGATGGCTGGATAACGCAGTGCAATTAATATGCAGGGAGTCCTGCCGGGGCAGGGATTTGATTGCCTGTTAGGAGAGGTTAGCACACTCAAGCTGAGCTCAGCCACCACACCGCCCGTCCCTGGCACCTGCTGCCTGCGGGGCCTCTGTGGGGACTTTGGGACAGATTGGATGGGGTCACAGATGAGACTGTGGGCACTGGACATAGGGCAGGATGCAGCTGGGGTCTTGGAGACAGTGGCAGGTCTCCGCTTCTCCCATGCTGAGTGATGCTCTGGGAGGGTTTGTAAAAGCAAAGGATGGGTCTGGTGATGAGTGACTGCTCAGAGGTATTTCCAGGCTGGAAGGGCAGCACTGGATCATTCTTTCCTCCTGGACTTGTTACTTCTGGGTAAGGAGGTGCCAAGGAAAGCAGCAGGCAGGAGCTCCTGGGTGAGCCGAGGGAGGTGGGCACAGGATGTGGGCGTCTCCTTGCTGCAGCTCAGCGCGGGTACAGAACATTTCCCAGAGCTTCAAAGAGTGACCCGATAAATCCACAGGGAAGAAAAACCCCTGCCAAGCGCTAGGAGGGTTAGGGAACCCTGGGGAAGCAGGAAACCCAGCAAACCCACCCCAGCACTGAGCTGGCCACGTGGCTGCATGGTCAAGCCCAAATCGATGGGAGCCACCAGGCCACAATTGAATGGCCCAAAGTCACCCTGGGCACTACGTGTGGGGCTGTTCCGATGCCCTGTCCCCATCGTACCCTGGGCTCTCCTGGGATCGTGGTGCCCCCCAGCCCCTTCCCCTTCATGCCTTTGCTTTGCCCCCTATTTTCTGGTATTTTCTACCCCCCTGCCTTGTCGGGGTTGCGGAGCACCATGAAAGCCGGCGCCAGGCTTTGATCAGGGGCTCCTGCCTGTGCCGTGCCAGCAGCACGTTCCCGCACGGCACCGCCACTCCCGGCCGCCCTTTCTTCTGCGTCAGGAGGAGGCTGCTGGAGATGTCGAACCTCGGTGCAAATCCTTGCAATTAGGCCTGTTCTGCTGCCTGCCTCGTTTGATCTCCTTTAATTATTTATCGCCTTCTCTTTCTCTTTTTCCTTCCCAAATCCTCGGTTTCTTTCAAGTGATGATTTTCCTCCTCTGCCCCCAGCCGTGGCTGGCTCTGCCTGTTTGTCTGCAATTACCCACCCTTCTGCTCCTTCCATCTCTCCCCTTTTGTTCCCCACCAGATCACCCCTTCTTGCTGCTCTCATGGCTTCAGCCTGCCCACCTGCCTGGCAGCTTTTTCTTCTGCTTTTCTTGATTTTTCCCATCTGGATGGCTATTGCCTTTCTCCATCCCGTTCCAGGTGTGGTTCTGGCTGTGTTTGCTGCCCGTGCCAGCTCTCTGGCTGGGATCCTGCACCCTGGGCTGGGCTAGGTTCCATCTCCCACTGCTGTTCTCCCGGGCTGCTGGTCAAACCCTGGCGTGGTCCTGCTACAAAGCCCTGGCTCCTGGCCAAGACCAGGAAGCCCTGTGGGTCTCCTGTCCCCCCCGCCAGGGTCTCCCCGTGCTGTTTTTTCATCCCTCATCTCCTTTGTTTCCCAGGACCTGATGCGTTATTCAGTGCTGTGGACGCTGCGGGGTGTTAGGAAGATAATGGTGCTGCAAAGGGCACGGGCTCACCCTGGCGATGCTGGGTTTTCCTGTCATGGGCTGTTTTCCCCCTCCAGCATTAAACCAGGAAGGTTCGTCCTAGGAGGTGACATCTGTCAGCCTGGGGGGACACGGCAGGGACAAAGGTAGGAGCAGGGGGATGCAGCAGTGGCCCTGGCAGTGCTCCAGGGGCTGCACCTCCCAAATCCAGCCCCACGGCTTGGCTGGAGTTTAATAGAGACACAGGTCCAACACACGGCCACTTGTTTGTGCAGTCCCTACATGGATAATGGATGCAGGATGCAGGTTTTGCTCCACAGATGTAGCAAACAGCCCCAAACTGTTGTTTAATCCTTGTGGAAAGAGGATGCTCATGCCCTCCAATCCTGTTTGCATCTGGGCACCATGTCCCCCCCAGCTGGATCTGTCCCCATGGCCTGCTGCCACCTCAAATCTGTGCACAGGGATGGGGAGGAAGATGAGGGATGGAGTGATTTTGGGCTGGTGCTGCTGGCAGCTTTTGGTTCCTGGGTCTTTCCTCCCGCAGGAAACAGAGCATCACCCAGCTGCCACCAGCTGTGGAGACATCCCCACCAGGACAGGTCTCTCCAGGCTTGGCTGCCCTCCCAGGAAAGCTTCCCTCAGATTCCAGCTCTGGCTCCCCATCCCTGTCTCTTCAACTCCCTCCCCAAATCCTGGGGAGCAACTTCCTCCCCAAATCCTGCTCTGAGGCCAAATCCCCCATGGAGTGACCACCAGCTGCTTTTGTTGGGCTCTACTTGGGAACCTGCAGCCAGATTCAGGAGGGACGTGTGGTCACACGGGATGCAGAGCCCAGGCAGTGCAGGGGAAACTGAGCCAGGAGTGCGACCAGGTGTCCCCAGCCAGGCTCGTTTGGTGTCCCTGGCAGCGCAGCCAGGGTGAATTCAGAGTGTTTTGGGCAGCTGAGCCCCGGCCATGATCACACCAGGCAGTTTTGAGGTGGCTTAGGGAAGGTTTGGGAGCTTTCCCCCTGCTCCGGTTTCACCATTTCCTGGCCGCTGAGGAGGGCAAGTTCTCGGCATCACTGAAGGAAATGGAAATTAACTATGGGCTCGTTAGCACTGACTCATTACCTGAGCTGCAGCACCGGGGAATGTCCCCGTTGGGGACCTGACACCTCCTGCATCATCACAGCCCCCCAGCCATCCCAAAGCCCCCACACCTGCTGGGATGGGGGAGTTCCAGGTGCTCCAGGCAGTGCTGGAGGATCAGCTGAGAACTGGGCAGGGCTAGGAGGCACTGAGCTGGCACTGGGGACCACTGGGGGCATCATGGTGAGGAGGTAAGGGGTGGGACAAAATTCAGCGTGGGATATGGGATGGGATGTGATTCAGAGTAGGATATGAAATGGGATACAGGGTGGAATAGGGGATGGGATGGGATGGGATGGGATGGGATGGGATACAGGGTGGGGTATGGGATGGACTGGGACTTAGGATAGGGTATGGGGTGGGATACAGGGCAGGATATGGGATGGGATTTAGGATAGGATCTAGAATGGGTTGGGATGTGGGATGGGATGCAGTGTGGGATATGGGATGGGTTGGGATTCAGGCTAAGTTATGGGATGAGATGGAATACAGAATGGGATATGGGGTGGGGTACACNTAAGGATGGGGTGGTCTGAGCAGCGTGCAGCTCTGTGGAAAGACGGGGTGGCCGTGGAAGGGTGAAGAGAGAGATCTATGGAAGGAAGGGGGGCTCCGTGTAAGGACTGGGGGCTCCGTGTAAGGATGA
>VYXC01006869.1:75218-102254 GCA_013397175.1 Platysteira castanea
CCCATCCGGTGATGCTCGCTGGGGGCAGGGGGGTGAGGATCCCCAGGGATGGGGATTGGGGGGGCGCGTTGTTCCTCAGGGGGCCGGGAATTGGGGTCTCCAAAGGTACATGGGTGGAAGGGATGGGTCAGGCGAGAATCGTATTGTGGGTTCTGGGACAGCTGGGGACCCCACCGGGAGGGGTGTGCCAGGGATGTCCCCCCCTGAGGTTTGATGCTCCTGGGGGTGTGGGATGGGGCGAGGAGTCCGGAGATGAGGTGATTTTTGGGGCACAGGGGGTCCCTCCAGGGACGTGGATGTGCCAGGGGCTCCCTGGGGCTGGGGGAGTGGCTGGGGGGGCACCCACACCCCTCTTTTCCATGCTGGGGGGAGACAGGCCGGACTGGGACGGGTGACCCCAGCAGTAGGTGTTCGGCTGGGAAGGACGGGACAGTGCTGAGCCCTCCGCAGATGCTGGCGCCTTGTGTGGTGCAGGTGGGAGACGAGGCTGAGACAAGGTCCACAAAGCCCCTGTCTCTGCTGCGTGGACCCCCAGGCTGTGCTGGGGAGGGTTTGGCTGATGAGATTTCAAACCCTGCGGGTGTTGCACGAGGGAAGGAGAGGGGCAAGGCTTGGCAGCGGGGAGCCACAGCAGCAACTCAGCCGCTCGTCTTTTGGGAGTGTTTTGTGCTTCTCCTTCCCGGATCAGGTTTGTCCCCAGGGATGTCCAGGCTGTGCTATGCAGGGAGCTGGTGGCAAGGGGTCAGGCCATGGCTCAGGCGGGGGCAGGTGGCTTTCTGAGGACACAGGTTCATTCATTCCCTCCAGAGCAAGATTTCAGACTGGATGTGTCTTGGTTTGCCTGTGCTCCCACTGCCGTAGGGGGGGTCACCTGGGGGCTGGCAGCATTTGGGGTTGTCTCAGATTGGTGACAAATGTCAAGGACCTTCTCCAAAGGTGCAGGTGCTCATGCCCTGACTGGTCTCCTTGTCCTGGCATGTGGATTCTTCTCTGGCAGGGGCATAGAGACACCCCCCTGGGGGGGATTTTGGGGACAGTGTTTGTGTCCAAACACACATCATCATTGCTCTGTCCCACTCTTCCAGCGTGGCCTCACATAGTGCCACCCTCTGTGTCTCACCTGCTTTCCCCTAAATGCCCCTGGCATCCCACCTGCCTCCCCCTGCCCCAGGACTCATCCTGGCAACATGTACAGGGAGCGTTGGGGGCTTTCAGAGCCAGAAGTTGGGCAGATTTTAAGGGAACCTTTGGTCCTTGGTCACTGTTGGGAATGGCAAGCAGAGGTTTTGCCAGGCAGAGGGGTGCAGGGGTCTTGGTTGGGTTTGTCCCTGGTGCCAAGAAAATTATGCTTTTTCCCTGGAGAAAGGGTCTTGTGCCCTAGGGGCCAGATCCAGTTGTGGGTGGATGTGTGGCAGCAGGTCCTGGAGGCTGCTGGAAGAGGGAGCAGGGGGTGCTCACCCCATATCTCTGGGCAGGAATGTCTGCGGGGTGCAGGTCACCCTATGGGCTTAGTCCTTATGCCTTGGGTCTGCCGGATGTGGGGGTCCCCAATCCCCAGAGCCCTTTCTCCTCCTCCTCCTTCCTGTCTCCCAGCTCCCGTTTTCCCCAGCCAGGTGGCCCGTGGCTTATATAATGCGCTCAAACCCCGGAATAGCTCCTCCCGTTACACAACCACCCAGGCAGCCACGGGGGGGGATGGTGGGGGGGATTCCCAGCTGGATGCTCCCCCTGCACTGGCCATGACCCCCCTATACCTGCAGCACTCAGCCCCAGGGGTTGTTCGCTGGGATTGTGTCCCCATTGGGGAAGGTGACCTCATTGTGACAGTCATCCCCCTGCTCCTCCATGTGCTCAGTAATTGCTTTTATTTGTAGTAGAGTTATCGCTCCCCTTCCTCAGAAGGGTGATGGGCCTTGGGCTGACTGTGCCTCCTCCTGACTCCTTGCCCAGCAAAGCAAATGGCCCCAAGGGTGCAAAACCTGGGGTGGCTGTTCCCCCTCTCCATCCTGATTCCTTATTTAGGCACCTCCTCTTCGGGGAAAGTCTGGCAGGGCATTCCCAAGGGGATGAGGAAAGTGTGGCCAGAGGGGTACAGGGCTGGGGGTCTCATAGGAAAATTCATCACCTGGATCCTCTGCCTCTCCACTCAGCATGAGGGGATTGCTGCTGCCACGTGGATGTGCTCCTCCTTTCCCTCATCCCTGATTCAGGAATGGGGTCACCGCATGGGTCCTGGGGCTGCTCCCTATCATGGTGTGACCCCTTTCCCCCCAGCTCTTCTCCAGCCAGAGCTGAGAACGGAGCTTCTCAACAACCAACAGCCCAAGGGGTTCAGGTTTTATAGCTTCAGCCATGGTATTTTGGGGACATGGGTAAATTCCAGCTCCTCACCCTCCGTTGTGCCCTTTTCTCTGGATCATCTCCAGGAATCTCTGTGCCCACATCCCTGTGTGATGCTTGTCCGGCGGGGGACCAGTCCCCAACCCTGGTTCCCCCATCCCTACATCCCCAAGCCAGGAAGGAGCCCAGTTGCTTAGCAACTGTTTAGCTTCTCCACCAGCCTCCTCATCTATTTTAAAATATATATATTTTTTTATATGTATGTATATATAGATATAGATATATATCTGCATAGACGTAGGTATGCACAAGCAGCTGCAGCTCCTGACCCCCCAGCCAGCATCCATATATCCTTTGCTTTAAAGTCTGTGAGGTGTCAAATTTTGGTCGGGCAGCTCTAGGAAAGGATGCCCTGGGCTTGGGGAAATAGGGATGGAAGCACTGGGACAGCTGTCACCAACCTCTTCTCACTGCCCCTTCCTGCAGGCAGCATCCCTGTGGCTTGGGGCTGGAGGGCAGCGCTAACGAGCCCCAGAATGGCTGCACTTTTAAAGCTAGATTTGCCTTTTTTCCTCGTTCTTTAAGGTCTGACTCATGGTTTTTGGCACTGGAAGGCAGCTCCGGAGAAGGTCAGCCCAATTAATGGCAGCAACCCCGGACTTTTCCTCCTTGTAACTCCAGCTGGGTGTTTAGAGGAGGCCGACAGCCTGGCCATGGTGTTCTGGCATATTTTGTGTCCTGAAAAAAAAATCTTCTCCTGGCTGTGGCCACAGCACAGACAGGGAGCAGCCTGGGATGGGGCTGTACATGCTTGGGAACAGGGTTATGGTTTCAGTCGGTGGTGGTGTGTCCAGATGAGATCCTAACAGGCGGGAGAACCATGGGGACCACCCC
The DNA here is from genome assembly GCA_013397175.1 of Platysteira castanea. Taxonomy (NCBI): domain Eukaryota; kingdom Metazoa; phylum Chordata; class Aves; order Passeriformes; genus Platysteira; species Platysteira castanea. The sequence continues at coordinate 78,453 of VYXC01006869.1, forward strand.
TCTGAGCCTCTCTGGAGTGACTGGAGCATCGTCACCTCATGCGGGCTGTCCCCTGCGTGCTGGGGCCGAGCTCTGGCACGCTCAGTGCATGAGTGGTCCAGGGAGCCGCCGTGCCGGGCTCGCTGCCCGCATCCCGTGCCCGCATCTCGGCACGCGGGCGCCCACGGCCGCCCCGGCTGGTGCAGCTGGATGTGGCGAGAATTAATGGAGCACCGGCCGGAGGCGGCTTTAATTAGCACCGAGGCACGGGGAGGGAGCAGGATGCCCGGGGACCGCTGCCGCCTTTCCCCAGCGAGGGAGAGGTGCCGGGAGAGCATCCAGGCACCCGGGAGAGCATCCAGGCGCTGCCGGCCCCCCCGCTGCCATCCCCGCTCCCCCCGGGACGCGGCTCCATCCGCAGTACGGCGGCAGGGCCCTGCGGCGGCGGCTGCTCCGCGCCGGGGGCTGCGGGCACGGCCGGGGGGCTGAGCGGGGCCCAAGCGGGGATTTCAGCAGAGCCGGCTGGGAAGGGGCTTGTTCTGAGCTGGGAAGTAAAAGGGCCAAAGCATTTTGGTGAAATAACACTCTTTTCCTGATCATTTTGTTTCTTTCCTTTCGGGCTGGAGTTCTGAAGCGTGAGCTGGACAAAGCCCAGGTGGGACGGCCCCAGGGCCGGGACATGGAGACAGTCACATCCTGGGGCCACCCCACCTCAGCCCACAGGGAGTGAGCTCTGTTCACAGCTTGGCTGGAAACCAGCAAGCCCAAAACCTGGCAGGATGGCGAGGCCGGGCCTTGCACCCCGAGCTGGCAGGGCCTGTCCTGGCTGTGTGACAGGGGCACAGCAGAGTGTGTCCGTCCTTCTGTCTGTCCTGACAGTCACCAAGCTGGCGCTGTGGGTGCCAAGGTCCTGCACACCCTGGGTGTGATTCAGCATGGCTGGGAAGGGAGGGAGAGACCCGAGGATAGAGGATGGGGATGCAGAATGGGGATGAGGATAGTGGATGGGGATGATGATGAGGAAGGGGATGAGAAGGAGGATGGAATTTGGGAATGAGAGTGAAGATAGGGATGGAGGATGAGGATGGAGGATGGGACATGTCTGAACACTTCCAAAAGCTCTAATCCAGGCATCAGAAAGCACCTGCAAGCTGAAAAGCTGGATTGACCTCCCCAAGGTCCAAGGTGGCACGTGGGAGGAGGATCAGGATCCCAAAACACGTGGGCTAATGCCTGGTTAATATGGGAAGAGAGGGATTTGCTCAGGAGTCTCCAGCCCATGGTGCCAGGGAGTTTGGGCCCTCCTGGGTGGCAGTAAGGGAATTTGGGAGGTGGGAATGGATGCCAGCAACTGTCCCCAGCTACATCCTGCAGCCTTTGGGAGTCTGTGGAGACACAGAGCCCACCCCAGGATGCCTCCTCTCCCTCTGGGTGAAGCAGCCAGGCAGCGGCTGCCAGTGATTGATGTTTTGTGGGTAATTACTGCAGATAATGAAATATTTAACCATCATCTTTATTATCGGGGTAGCGCCAAGCCAGGCAGGAAACCACTGCTGTTTGGACAGGGCTGTGCTGATGGGTTTGGTGCCGGTTTTGGTGCTGGCAGAGCCGGGTGGTCCCTGTGTGGTGGCCAGTGGGTTGAGGTTGTGGTGGTGGCAGCCACTCTGTGTCCCTGAGCTGTCCCTTGCAGGTGCAGGGCATCACTGGGGTTCTCCTTACAGGGCAGGGAGAGCACAGATCCAGCTGGGGGTATGGGCTCACTCTGTCCTTGTCCCCATTGTCACCAGCAGTGTAGGGCTGGCTCTGTTTGGCACCCAGAGATTTGCCTGGGGCCCCTTTGGAGAGCTGGGGGAGGGCTGTGGGTGGGTTTTTCCCATTCCTTTGTTTCCCTGCCCACGCTGTGGCTGAGGCAGGGGGCTGGTGGCAGCTCTCATGGTGGATATTGCTCAGGGCTGAGGGGACACTGGGATGTCCATCCCCAGTCTGGCTCCACCTTCCTGGCCCCAGGTGCAAGGGGGATTTCTCCAGCTCCATCCTTTTCAGGGAAACAGGGAGCATTTCCTGGCGGGTCTGCGTGCCTCCCCCATCATGCAGCCTTCTCCCCCAGGTACCGATCCCGCTGCCAGTTTATCTCCATCCACCTGCCCAGCTCTAGATCCTACACACTCTCAAGGTTTCTCAGCAATGAATTTATTCACTGCTGGGCTCAGGATAAAATGAATTCCCACTGGGGACAAGCAAGCAGAGGCTGCTTCAGGAAACATCCTCTCCTTTCCCCTCTCCTTCCCTGAGCCCCTCTGTGGGGGAAGGTTTCTAAGTGGGGAGCTTCCCCCATTCCCTAATTTCCTTCCAGGTTTTTGGCTTCATGTCCTGATGGGAGAAAGAGGGAGAGGAGCCCCCCAGGCAGGTTTTTCTGCAACATCTCTCTGTTCTCCAGCCTGGAGCCACCCTGGGATATGGAGGGGGCTGGGTTCAGGGCAGGCAGGGACGCTGAGCGGGGCTGTGGGATGTTATGGGGTTTGAAATGTGGGTGCTGCAGGCAAGGGGGGACCGAGGGACCCTTCAGTTGCAGGGACAAGCATCCAGGAGTGCCGAGCCCTGGCTGGCTCCTGCTGCACCAGCAGGATCTCTCCCATGTCTGTGCAGAAATAAAGGCTGCTGGCTCCTCTCTGCATGGTAGTAATGAGGGGGGAAAAGGCAGGGGGAAAGCCTTGTAATTAAGCACTCAGCTGCTATCTTACCCGGGCAGGCTCGTCAGGAGATGAATGAGTGTGTGGGGCAGCCAGAGGCAGTGGGAAAGTCAGGGATGTCCTCTGGGGATGCTGTGGGGTGACAGACGCCTTCTGGCCAGGTTGGGTTCCCCGCCACCCCAAGGATGGCTCCAAGGTATTTTCTCTCCTCAAACAGTAAAGAAACATCATCAAAGCCCCTTGTGGGTGATCTGCATTCCCACCCTGGCTATGTCCCCACTGGCATGGGCATGGAAAGCTCTGAGCTGCCTGGTATCCTGGTGGAATGGCGCAGTGGGGATGGCAAGCCTTTCCTGGGCTCGAAACAGTGCGGATCAGTCCACGGTCCATCTGCCCTTCATGCCTCTAGTGGGCTTAGGGATCCCTCATTCCCTGGGCCAATGTTTGCCCCATCCTCCATGGGCAGCGTGTGTCAGCCACCCAAGGACTGGCTGCTTCCCACAGAGGAGATGACGTGCAGGCAACACCCATCCTTGGAAAAGCCTCTCCAGCAGGATCCCTGGGATAGAAACACCTCAGAGAAGTGGCTTCTGGCAGAAGCTGCATCTCCAAGCCCAAATGCAGCTTGGAGAGTGAGGCAGGATGCTCTGCCTTTGCTCCTGATTGTTTCTCTTTGTGTAAAACCCCTGTAAAGCCCAGGTGGTGCCTCTGCAGCCTGGTGGAGCTGGTGGTTAAGGCAGCAGATCACCAGTGGGAGCATCCCGTGCTTGGGAGAGGGCTGGAGTGCTGGGCAGGGGAGCTGGGGCATGGCAGGACAACAGGGACAGTGAGGAATGGGTGCTCAGCCGTGCGCCGATGGCCTGAGGGCGCTGAGACAGGGCTGTGTCTGTCTGGTTGATCCGGGAGATTTGGGAGCATCTCCTCCCTCAGGCTCGGGGAGCATCAGCCGGAGCCTCAGCACGGCAGTGCTGCTCAGGAACGGTCGTCCTCTTCCAAGGGGTTATTTTTGGAGCCAAGTGAGGACACACTGACTGTGGTGGTGGAAAGAGGAGGCGGAGACACGTGAAGGTGAAAGAGCAGAGAGAAGGCAGAAGCTGGTGGGGATCCTCCTCTCCCCTTGCAGAGGGTGCCAGGCCGTGGCCCAAGGGCATCAGGAGGTGTTTGCTGCCTGTGCCAGGCATCAGGATGTCCCACCACTGCAACCAAACCAGCCAGTGCAGCTGGGAAATGCAAGGGGATATCTGAGGTCTTTGGGTCCATTCCCTTGCTGAGTGGGAACAGTGTCCCTAGAGGACTGTGGGGATGGATGCCTGTCCCTGCTCCAAACCCACACTGGCTGACAGCGGGGTCCGTGGGGCTGGGAGGGACCCCTGCCCACCTGTCCTGCTACTTCTATGTAGTTCTGGGTCCCACAGATCCACACTCGGCCAGGTTTTTCCAGTACAAGGCTGGAGCAGAGCACCCTCCTCCCTTTCCCAGGAGCCAGCCCTCTTGGCATGGTGATGGGAGTAGCCTCAGCCTTGCTTTGAGGATTAGGAAATTGAAGCAAGGTGCAGGGAGATCTCCCAGTCACTGTCCCCATCAACCTGCTCTCAAGACTGATTTTACCCTCAGGTCCTGGCAGGGTCCCCTCAGTGTTGTGGGGTGAGAGGAGAAGCAGGGCAGGGACTAACCCTGACTCTTTCTCTCCCTCCCAGGCGATCATGGCTCTCTACAACAATGGGGCCGATGTGCCTTCGCCCCAGGAAGCCTCCAACGGCTTCCCCCAGCCCGGCGCCTCGGGAACGTGGCACAAGGGCGAGGAGGAGGTGCGGCTGGTGGAGCCCAGCATGGTGAAGAAGGCTCACCGGGAAATCCTGGACCATGAGCGGAAGCGGCGGGTGGAGCTGAAGTGCATGGAGCTGCAGGAGATGATGGAGGAGCAGGGGTGAGTGGTGGGGACATCGGGGCTGGGATCCTTTTGACCTGTTGCACCTCGTTCTCTCCCTCTAAAAAATACCTTGATGTGGCAAATGTCCCCAGTTGGAAGTAAATCCAAAGAGCTTTGGTGGGTTGGTCTGTGTAGGGAAATGCCTCCAAGTAATGCAGGAGTTCATCCACTTTCCCTGCTTGGAAGTTTGGGCTCCCAGCTTGTCCTGCAGGGAAAGCCGAAGCAGGAAGGAGGAGTGAAGTTGCTCATGGTTGCACAAGTCATCAGTGTCACCTACCCTGTGCCCCACATGCCCAGACTGTGAGATCCCACAGGAGAACTGATGTTTAGTCACAGGAGAAGCTGTTTTGGGCCTTCAGTTTGTCCCGTCTTTCTCCTCCCTAGTTCTGGGGTGATAGGATCTCCTGCCCCCATCATGCCAGTGCCATGGCCAGGTACTGCGAGCTGCTCCCCAGCCTTTGCTCTCCCCTTGGGAAACAAAGGGCTAGGGAAATACCCATGGGGTTGGAGAACACCCCTTCCTGGGTGGGCAGGAGGGACTGGGGGGCCAGAAAGGAGACCCCCATCCCTGCCAGACATGGCTGTGCTGTCTCTGGCAGCAGCCAAACATCCTGATCCCTCTGACAGCTCTCTAAAACCTGATGGATGGAGCAAATTCTTCAGCACACTTGGGTAGACGGGGACTGGTATCAGCTGGGGAGAAGGAAAATGGATTGAGGGAAGGCTTCGCCAAGGCTTTCATTAAGAGTGCAAGCGTGACCTAGAATTAAATTGTCTCACACAGACTGGAATAATGATTGTGCGTAATTTGTCATTATAGAAATAAATAAGGCTGACCTGGCGCTTTGGGGAGCCCAGAGCCTCCTGTCGGGTTCCCGAGCCCTAGTAGGGATCTTACTACTGGTAGTATCATTACTGCAATGGGTAATAGCAACACTGCAGCCAGGATTGTTGTTATTGCTATAATTGCTTTGCTGTTATTAAGGCTATTAATAACACTGATGATGGCGATACGCCGAAATGATAATATAATTACAGTAATAATCTTGGTCAACCTGCTTAATCCTCCGCCTGCTCTTCCCCTCCACACAGGGGCTTTCCAGGGGGGGTTCCATGAGAAGGGATTTGTACCCCTGAGGTTTCTGCCTGGACCGGGGGCAGCCTCCTGGCCATGGCCTTGGGGGAGTTGTTGATGAGGACAGACCCCCAGGATGGATGTGAGTGTCAGCAGAGGGGGTTCTGCAGGGATTTAAGCACTCCCTTGTTTCCCTAAAGGCGGATGGCTCCTCCTGCCTGTGCTGTAGCTCGCTCCAGGCTGCCTGCACCGTTATTCCCTGCCTGCAGGCTGGATTCCTTGTCCAGAAAAGAAGTGTCAGCAAATTCTCTTTCCTTCCCAAACCCATTCTATATGTTAAGCACAAAAGCAACCCCCCTCCAGCAGGGTTATAAGCAGCACCAGGGGAATGCAGGAGGGAAAGGGCTGGTGGTGCTCCTGCCTCCATCCCTGGAGCTGGTGGAGAGTTCCTCGCCTTGGCCTCCCCCCACAGATTTGCTAATGGCCCAGCCGCAGTGGCCCATCTGTCACCTCCTGTTTGGCCTCATGTCCCCTCTCCAAGAGCACCGGCCGTGTTCTTAATATCCTGCAGCAGAGGCTCATCTCAGGCAGACATCATCCTGCTGCCGTGGGCTGGCTGATGTCCACGGGATGGCAGGGCCAGCGGCTCCATCCTTGTGGGGTGGCCACTTTGCCCAGCTGGGTGCACTGCCATCAAGGGAACGGAGCAGAGCAGCATTTGGGGGTGCTGCCCTGGTTTTGGGGCTCCCCACGCCCAGGTGCAAAGCGAGGGGAAGCAGCCGGGCTGCCTCCATACCCTGTTAGCAGCCTTCCTTCTGTGTGGAGTCCGGCTGGGGAATTAATGAGAGCCTTTCAGTGCAAATGAGTTCGTTAATATTAATTCCCCTCTGCTTGCTGTTTCCCTTCATGGACACCGCAGGAGGGGTTGGTGATGCCACGTGCCCCTCTGCACCCAGGGCACCCAGAGGCACCCAGAGCACTGCAAGGGGCATCACTGTCCCCAGCACGGGCTGTGTGAAGAGCCAGTCATGGGGGCTGCAGGGCCAGGCCTGGCTGTGACATCCAGTTTTCTGGGCTTGTGGCAGCAATGCTGATGGGACATGATGGGAAGGGTGGGCCATGAGCAGCCCCTGTAGAGGCTGTGGGTGAGGATAGGGACACATACACCGAATCTGACCCCTTCCCTCCTAGTGTGGCAGCACGGCGGTGTCATGGAGTCCCTCTCCCTTCACCCTCTCCCTGCCAAGAGCATCATGGGTGTCTCCACCACATCCCTCCTCTGGGATGTTTTTAGTTGAGGAGGATGCTCAGGTGCCCTTGTGCAGTATGGGATGTGGCACAGGACCACCCACCCAGGGCTGTCATGTGTCCCTTCCCAGGGACACCTCAGGGACAGCAGGAGCACCGTGGTTTGCAGCGGCTGCTCTCAGATGCCAGGACACAGTGATTAGTGCCTCTCGTTAATGACCCTGCAGCGGCCTGAGTCAGCGCTCAGCGTTAGTGCAGAGCTGGCACGGCTCTCAGGGCCCTGCAGCATCACGGGGACGAGCAGGGGGAGCACGTAATGGGACAGAGATGCTGGGAGTGAACCCCAGAACCACCAGCTGCAATGGTGGCACTGCCAGCTTTGGTGGGGATTTGCCCCGAAGCCTGGGGCAGTCACTGGGAATGGCAACCTCATGGTCGTCCTTTTCTTTTCTCCCTTCCTGATGTCCCTTCCTCTGCCAAGCACTGCTGGGAGAAGCAGGCAGGAGAGAGGAGGGCATAGGGAGTGGTGGCAAGGTACTGAGCAGAGCTCCTGCTGTCCTCCAGACCGCAATGACTGTCGTCATGCCACCTCCCCTTTTGATTGGCCCCTTAGGCCACGTGTCACTCCCAAAGGTATAGAGGTCCTCAGCAAGTCCATGTGTGAGCTCGTGCTCCAACCACAGCAGCCCTGACCGTGTCTTTGCCCATCCAGGTACTCCGAAGAGGAGATCCGGCAGAAAGTGGGGACCTTTCGGCAAATGCTGATGGAGAAGGAGGGTGTGCTCACCAGGGAGGACCAGCACGGGCGCCAAATGTAAGTCAGGCAGCTTCCAGCTGGTGCAGCTGTGCGTCTCATCCCAGAGAGGCACATCCTGGGTTGCCTCTGAGTATCGGTGGGCAGGTGGGTGGGTGGATGAGGCATGACTGGATAGCTGGATCTACCTGGAGAGGGTATAAAGAGATGGATGGATGGNGATGGATGGATGGATGGATGGATGGATGGATGGATGGATGGATGGATGGATGGATGGATGGATGGATGGATGGATGGATGGATGGATGGATGGATGGATGGATGGATGGATGGATGGATGTTGGATTTGAGCCAATGTTTGGTTGATTTGATGCTTTGTTGGTTGATTTGATGGTTGGTTGGTTGGTTGGCTGTTCAGTAAGCTGGAGGCAGGATTTGCCCCTCTGAGGCAGTATCCTACCTCTGGAGGGGTTAAAGGTTATCCTGTACTGGTCATTTGGAGACCTCTGGGTGCTGTGCAGAGGCCAACATTGCAATGCTCCTGTCCCAGATGATGAAACCCAAGTGCAAAACGTCTCAATGCTTGGCTCACCCCGCCAGCCAGGGGCAGGGACTCCATGGAAGAAGCTTCTCCAAGGAGCTCCTGCACTGCTCCTCTGCTTCCAATCACTCCTCACAGTGATTGTGGCTGGTCCTGGGGGGCTGCATCTGCCCTGGAAGGGGGCTAAGGGCTCCAGTGTGGTGTCTAAAGCAGCCCAGCTCCTGCTGGGGACATGCCAGTTGCTGCTCCTGCCCTGCACAGGGCTGTCCCCAGCCTCACCAGGGTCCACCCCGGCTCGATGATGATTTATCAGTGCAATGCTTAATGGCCCAGGCAGCATGGCTGGCCCGGCGTGCACCATCCATCAGCCTGGAAACCAGGTCACTTGGGACAGGAATAGATGCTGCAGGTTCACTGAATATTAATGCTTCATTAGGGTCAGGAAATCAGAGCGAGGGGGGAGGCAGGGAAGCCGTGGCAGCAGGGAGAACCTTCCTCACACCACTCTGCTGGCACGCCAGGCAGGGAGGGACACTGGGACATGGCTGGGGCACATGGATGGGACACATGGGCTTGGGACAGCGTGAAACATTCGGGATCCTCCTCCAGGCAGGAAGAAAACAAGGCATGGGGAAAACCAACCTGCCCAGGTCACTGAGCATTAAGCCTGAGGGGTTAACAAGTGGCCTTTGCTGGTGGGGGCAGAAGTCATCTCCAGGGCATCTTCCTGGCAGGTTCGCTAGGGCTGGCACAGTAACAAGCACGTGGGAAAGCCAAAGGTGTCTTAAGGCTACCCAGGCAGCCCTGGCTGTCACCTTTACAGGCTTGGTTTTGCAAAACGAAGGGTAATCATTAAAGATTAGCCCCAGGGCTATAAATAATAGTGCTGAGCTGGAAGGAGCAGTCTCCCAGCAAAGGACTGCTTGGAGGAGAGCAAAGCCGGAGGTGCTGGAGGAGGCTGGTAGGAGCTGGGCCCAAAGGAGGTGGCTCTTCAAGCAGCACGGATCTGAGCTGCTGGAGGATGTCCTGTGTGCCAAAGGTCTGTGCTGCATGAAGAGGCTGGACAAGGGGGTTAAATAAGCTTTAAATAAAGAGCCTCAGTGCTTGTGGTGGCGGGGAGAGTGCTCAGCAGAACATCTTGTGGGCTGGTCCTGCTCCAGCACCGCTCTGGGCTTTTACTGCTCGGTCCTTGGCTGCCAGGACTGTGAGTCTGAACCAGCTGGTCCTGTTTCAAAGCCAGTGCGAGAGCTCAGCATCATCTGCATAACTCCCCAGGGAAAACTGAGGCATCGAGCAGAGCTGTGACCACCTGAGTCCCCGGCTTTGCTCTTTGTGCTCTCCCAGCTCCCGTCTCTGCGTGCACAGCTCGGTACAGCCCGGTCCCCAAGGAGAAGGGCTTGATGGACAGGCTGGTGGGATTGCAGACAAAGGCGAGCGTGTGCCGGGCAGGGAGGGATAATTGGAACAGCACAAGGCTGGTCTTGAGCTGCTGAGCACAGCTAATGGGTGAGATGCTGGCAGCAGGCTCTGGCATGGAGCGCTGCCTGCTCACGGGGCAGAGACACACACAGGGAATTATCCCCGCTTCCTTCTCTCTTTGCCTCTTTCTCCCCCTTCCCATGGTTGGGTGGGTGGTTGAAAGGCTGTTCCTACCCTTGGGACATGGCCAAAGCAGGAGTCACTTGGAGAGGACCCAGAAAGCCGTGACTGTGGCACGGAAGGGAGCCCGAGAGCCGCTTGAGCGATCGTCCGTGGTTAGGGGGAGGGTGCCTCGTGTGTAGTTTCGGTCCAAGACATTTCTAATTAGGTTAAACAGCCCATGGCCTGCCTGTGGCCAAGGATGCCGACACGTGCCACTGTCAGATCTGCAGTCTGGGACTGGGAGCTCCCCTTTGCTCAGGCACTGGCCAGGCTGACAAGGGACTGATGCTGTGGGGCTGCACTTCCCCAGAATCACTGACTGCCCACCTCCAGGCTGGGCAGAGGAGCCCACATCAGATTTCTGAGGGCAAATCTCCCTTGGGAAGCAAACACCTGGGCTGGTGTGGTGCTGGCACCCTCCAAGCCTGTCCCCACCTGTTAAGTTTCCCTCCAGAGCACCTGGATGTCCTTGTCCCTCCACGGGTGAGATGTCCTACATCCCCCAAGAGCAAATGAGAGGCTCCCTGTGGGGTTTGCTCCTGGGGCTGATGGCAGAACCGGACCAGGGAGGTGAGGGCAGCAGGGAGAGGTTGGGCAGGGACTCCTGAGACTGTCCTAGTCCAGCTGCCAGGCCTCTGCCAAGCCCTTCCCACAGCCCCGGTAGTCAATGGCAACCTCATACCGGTTTCCATGGTAGTGGGAAAAATTAATGCTGATGAAGTCACTCAGGAGAGAGAGGAGACCCTGATGGCTCTAGGCATGATGTCCCTCCACCCCTTCTTCACCTGGCCCCTGGAAGATAGACCATCACCTGCCTGAAGCTCTGGTGCTGAGCTGGTGGCACCGTGGGGTGCTGGCCTCAAAGCCCAGGACATCCTAGGCAGTTCCTACCTAAATTTCATGGTCTTCTACCAGCTCCTCTCACCCTTATCCAGCCCTGCCACCCACCTGGGCTGACCCAGCCTCCCACTCAGCCCCAGCACTTGGGCAAAGCCAAAAGGGGCTCAAATGAGGCTGAGGCTGGACCCTGTGGGGAGATAGTGGCCCGAGTCTCACAGTGCCAGCCTAGTGAGGATCTCTGCAGGGGCTGGAGCCACAGGAAGAGCCTGAGCAGACCTCCATCCTGGGACTTGGCTGTGTGTGGACATCAAGGGACATGACCAAGGTCCCCTGGGGATGCTTTGGCAGAGGGAATGTCCCCCAGCCTCTGTAGCTGCACTGGGGCTGCCCCAGCTGCTCCGGCAGGAGACAGGCAACGGGGATCCCCAAATGAATCCTGTGCTTCCTCCTTTGGCAGTGTGATAGAAAACCACCACGGGGCAGACGGGGAGGAGTACGCGGTGGAGTATCCCGACTACGGAGAGGGCTGCCTGCTGCAGTGCGACTGCTCGGCCGAGTGCTACCGCGAGGACAGCGGCCACCGCGGCTACAGGTGTGCACGGATTTGGGGGACCTGCTGTGCACAGGGTCCTCATCCAGGGACACAGACGTCAGGGGCCTGTCCCTTCTTCTTTCCCCAACCCTGTCCGCTGTCTCCCACAGGCTGAAAAGACGCTCGAGCAGCTCCACCTCTCCTCCACCCAAGAAGAAAAAGAAGAAGAAATCGGGTCACCGCCGGAGCCGGTGAGTCCCCGGCTGGCCCTGCTCTGTCCCACTCTCTCTGGAGAGCGGCTCACCTCCCAGCTCAGGCTTTCCCCAGGCTCTGGAGGAGCAAGTCACCCCACTTTGGGGGGCAGTATATCCCTGAAAGTGCACCCTTAAGAGGCGCAATGCATCTGCATGTACCGATACTGCAACACGCACACGTGTGTGCACGCTCCCCCTGCATGCACTGCTGGGACCTTGCCTGGCCCGTGTGGGGAAGGCGCTCGCTGCCACAGGGCACAGCACCAGGCAGGATATGGCTCTGTGAAGGGTCCATCTACCCACAACCTCACCACTTAGCGCTGGCTGCCTGGGCAGGATGCTGTCCCTAATGTCCCTTTCTTTTCTGCCTTTCCTACGGCAGCAAAAAGAGGAAACCTGGCTCAGAGCGCAGGTGAGTGACCACTGGGCTGGGTGGGCTGCGGGGTCCCCTCTGGGCTTGCAAGGCTACCAGGCACAGGTTGGCTTCTACCACCCACTGTCCCCCTCTGAAATCCCACTGGGAACTGGCCGCCTTGTCTCCTGCTGGAGGCTGTGGAGCCCACGAGGTGGCAATGAGACACAGCAGGATTTGGGCATTCCAGAATTGAAGGCAGCCAGAGCCCTTCTGCCAAAAGTCCCTTTCTGCCCCCCAGCCCAAATGCCCCAGGAAATAACTGCCATGTGATGTTCATGCAATCCCATGGGGTGGTCCAGGGAAAGCAATGTGACTGGGGGTGGTGGGACCAGACTCCCCTGGGCCAGGAGGAAGAGGCTGGGGAGTTCCTTGCTCCCTGCTCAAGGGCACCCACTTCCCCTCTAGCTATGACAGCTCTTCACCCATCCGCAAGGAAAAGAAAAAGAAGACTGGAAAGAAACACAGACGTGACAGGTAGGATGGTCACAACAGCGGGCTGGGGACAGCACGGGTGGTGGGGGATGGTGGCGCTGGTTGGGAATGCTCAGGCCCTTTGGCTGGGGTGGGATTTAGACATGGACAGGGATGGGTGCTGATGATTTTCATGGGGCCATCACCTCCTCACAGCCACTGTCACCTGCCCCATCCAGCAGCCCCCCTCGGGGCCATCCCCCTGTCCTTCTCCTCAGCCCTGGACACTGCCCAGCCTTTGCTCCCTGCTGGCAAGATCAGTGTGTCTCCTTCATCTCTGCCTCCTCTTGATCTCTTAGGTCTGAATCGGGGTCACGAAAAAAGAGAAGACACAGGTAAGAGTGATGGCTGCCAGGAGCCACCCCACTGCCACCAGCTGCCAGCTTCCCCTGGCAGGGACCCCCTGTGTCCTGCCCTCCTGCTGTCCCCCTCCCCTCTGCCCATCGTGATGGACCCCCTCACCCCACAGCCGGACGCTGCTGGGTGTCCTCCCCCTTTGGATGCGGCACAGGGCCACTCTGGCTGACTGTGGGGTCCCACATGGCCCCGAATGTTCCCCAGGGGAGAAGCAGGGATCCCAGGCAGCCATGGCCGGGGCAAACCTTGACTGTTGCCCAGCTCTGCAGGTGCTCTCTGCCAACACTGCTATTTTCGGGTGAAAGAAGTGAAAAACAGACAAAGGGTGCCAGAGAGGGTGCAGGGCAAAACAAGTGAGGGGGGTGACAATGGGCCCGAGCCCTGAGGATGCTGAGCAGAGCCAGTTCCCCCCTTCCCACTGCCACTCCCTCCTGCCTGGCCTCACCAACATGAACCTGACCCCACAGTCCCCCCAAAGCCATCTGGGATCCCTGCCGCGCTTTGAACATCAATGCAGCCCAGCTCCAGACCAGGCAGGTCCTTCCCCTCGCTCCTCCTGCAGCCTCGGTGCCTCTGGGGCGGCTGGGAAAGCCACCCCCAGGTGCTGCCTCCGCTCCCACATCTGCAGCTTTCGGCTCTTCCCGCAGGTCCCGAAGCCCCAAAAACAAACGGAAAGAGAAAAACAAAGAGCGCAAGAGGTGAGGGGCCGGGCTGGCGGGGGTAGCGGGGCTCTCTGTGCCCCTGCGTGTCCCCAGCGGCGGCTCAGCCTGTCCCTCGGCCCCCGGCCGCCCTCTCCGCAGGTCCCGCAGCGAGTCCCCGGCCTGGCGCTCGCACCGCCGCAGCTCCTGCAGCTCCCACAGCGCCTCGCTCTCCTCCGACGACAGCGGCTCTAAATCCCCCGGCAGGTAGGGACAGTCCGGGACCCCCGTCCCCACCACCGCAACAGCCCCCAGCCTCCGCGATGGGGCCCTGTGGGGTAGAGGGCAGCGACGGAGATGTCCTTGTGATGGACACCCTTATGTGGTGGAGGGCAGGGAGGTGGGAGCCGAAGGAGTCCCAGGGATGGGTACCCCGGGGGATGGAGGGCAGAAGGTGGGTGGCAGACGTGTACTAGGGATGGGGACCCCGGGGGATGGAGGGCAGAGGCAGATGGCCGAGGTGTCCCAGGGGATGGAGGGCACAAGCGACTGGCAGAGACATCCCTGAGACGGGTATAGAAGGGAGCGGGATGGTGCTGCAGCACCTCTGGAAGGTTTGGGAACATGGTCCCCAGACAGGGTTTCAATTTTCAGCTAGAGAAAGCACAAAGCGCCAGTTCTCACCCCATTCCTGGCCCCGGCGAAGCCTGGGCTGCAGCCGGCGGCTCTGCCGGAGCCGGGCCAAGGGCGGGGCCGGGCTCGGGGCCGGGGGTGCCGGCAGCTGACGGTGCGGTTCCCCTCAGGCTGAGCCCCAAGCGCCGGCAGGATGGCCCCAAGGGCAGCAGCGCCCGCTCCAGCCGCAGCCCGTCCTCCCCCTCGCCCCAGCGCTCGGCTTCGCCGCACCAGAACGGGCACAAGGGCAGCGCCCAGAACGGCCGCCACAGCCACGGCGCCCCGCTGCCGGAGCCCTCGGATGTACGTAGGCTTTTCTTGGATCACTCTTCGCTTCCCTCCCCTCCTCCCTCCACAGGACTGCCCCCCTGCTCTCCTCTCCCCTCCTTCCCCAGTCGCTCGGCTCCCCGCCCTGCCCAGCGGGAGCACACGGGGGAGATGTGGGGTGCGGGTTGCACCCTCCCAGCACTCACCAAACCCCGCGCTGGGTGCACGGTCTCCCTGGGACAGCCAGCCCATCACCTCAAGGCAGGGATCAGGGCAGCCAGCAGGTCATCCTGCCCCCAAAGCCACACGTCGCCCTGCTTATATCACCCCCCCAGGATGATGGCTTCACCCTGGCATCACCTGCCAGGGTCACCACCGGGCTCAGCACCTCCCTGAGATTGATCCCAGTCAGCCAAGAAATGGGCAAAGCAGGAAAATTCTTGTTTCCCCACCAACCCCAACCCTCGCTAGTGCCAAGGGGCCAGCACCAGTGCTCAGGACCCCAACACCCAGTCTGGCCAAGTTAGGGTTTGGAGGGGATTTGATGCTGGATGCTTGGATTTTAGGACCTTGAGGTCCCCATGGCAGATGACATTGAAGCTGAGCATCCCCAGCTCTGCCTCAGCATCCCAAGCATCTTAGTGAAACCTGGGGGGCTGCTCCTTTGCTGAGTGGGGCAGAGCCCTAACCCAGTGGGCCCAGGGGGCCAGCCCCAGTTTAACCAGTGCTGGGATGGTGAGGAGCCTGCTTTGGCTAACGGGGGGCTGGAGGCAGGGCTGAGTGAAGGCAGGGCACTTCAGGACTCCACAGACGGGGCCCACGCAGGTCCCCACTTGCCCCAGGGAACTTTATTCCCACAGGTGAGGTCCTGCAGGGATGCTCCTGGGCTGACAGCACCCAACATTAACACCCCAACACCTGCAGGGCCAGGGGCACCCCGGAAAACCGGGCCAGGAGCCCCCGAACCCACATCCACATCCCGGTCACACTCCCCAGCCCAGCACCCCCCAGCAGCACCCAGCACCCTGCCCACCTCTCGGGGCACCTCTCTGCTTTCTTCTTTCCTGTGGTTTCGGCTGGGGCGTGGGGAGGTTCGGGTGCCGAGGCACCGCCCCCCAGGCGCCCGGCTGGCCCCGCTCTCCCCCTGCCCACCCCAGCATCGCCCAGGCCGTCGAGCTCCCTTGGCTCCCCGGCACCAGCGGGACTTTTCTCCAACAACTTTCTCTCTTTCTCTCTCTCTCTCTCTCTTCTTTCTCTCTCTGGTTTCTATTTTTTATTTTTTTTTCTTTTTAATCCCATCTGTGTTTTTCTTTAGCCTCCCATTTGAAAAAAACCCAAACGGTAATATACACTTCCATTTCTTGCTCAGCAGAAGCAGGGACGAGGGGGAGGGAAGGGCAATGAAACGTGCTTTTTTTTCCCACCCCCTTGTTTTAGTTTCCTTTCTCATGATTTCTTTTCTTTTCCCTTGTGATGTACAGAAATGCAAACAATATATATTTCTCTTATTTTTATTTCCCCCCACCCCGTCATCGTCGTGTTGTTCTAGAATTTTTTGCTTTTGTGTGTGTTAATGTGGAGAAGAACGAAAAAAACAAAAAAACAAAAAACCTGATGTGTTTCCTAAATACTTAAGGCCGCTGAACACTGTATTTCCATTTCCTATCTTTTGAAGAAGGAATTTAAAAGGGAAGAGAACCCAGCAGCTCTACACTGCAAAGGGAGAAATTTTTTCCTTCTCAAATTGGCAACTGCCCGGTGTCCTCGGCTGGATCCTGCTGCCGTGGGGATAGTTTTCCTCCCCGGCTGCAGGATGAGGTTATCCAAGCACCCTGCGGTCATCCCGCATCCTGCATCCCGACAGGATGAGTGCTGAGCATCCTCGGTACCCAGCCCCTTCCCCACCTCCTGCAGACCCCCCAAAAGCTCCGGGCTCAGCCCGTCCGCCGGGTGAGCCGTGCCCACCCCAGCACCCCCAGAGCCGCCGGGAGCCAGGGGTGCCCCGGGGCGCTGCGCGGCGTTGCCTTCCCTTTTAAATACCCAGTCCTGTCTCCATCCATCCCTGCTGCCTTCCCAGCCTTCCTCCTGGGTCTCTTCTCCTCCTCCTCGCCCACACGCACCCTCCAGCCCCTCTCTCTCTCCGGTTTTCTTTGGGCCAACATAACCCGACATCCCTCGCCGTGTCCCACCTCCATCCATCGCCTTCCCTGCATGTTACCCGGGACTTTGCCATGTTGTAGAGTGACTTTTTAAGACTGAACCGCAGCCTGATCGGGTTACAGACACCAGCCAGCCACTCCCCCGCGGCCACCCCGCTCGGCGGCCGGCCGCAGCCTTTCCATTGAAAAACAAACGAGCAAACAAAATTTTAAAAGAGATAATAAAAATTAGAAGCTAAAGAGACCGATTTTTAAAAATAATTTTAAAAACTCTAAGCAAAGCAAACGGGATTAGCCGAGGGGTCTGGATCGCCGTACTAAAGAGTCCTTGTCTTTTTCCCATTCTGCCCTCCAAATGTGGAGATTATTGTTTTCTTTTTTTATTATTGCATTCCTGTCACTGCCAATTCCGAAGGTAGGTATTTTGTCCACCTCTGCACGTTCACTTCTGCAGATGAGCCTGTTGAAAAGCACCGTAGCTTGATTTAATGTTATTTTCTCTTTCTTTCTGACTTTCTTTCTCTTTCTTTCTCACTCTCCTTCTCTGTCTCTCATTTTGTCTCTTTTTGGTGGCTATATATAATTTTTTTTTTATTTGTATGGTTTTCCCCAGTTAGCTGCAAAGCCATGCTCTTCTCTTACGTTCTTTATTTTTATATTTTTTTGCCCTGTCCACGTAATATTTTTTTCTTTCTTCCCCCCTTTTCTCTTCCCCGTCTCCTCATGCTGTCGGTAGAATGCATTTCTGTGTCTTTCAGCCCTCCGAATTTGTGTTTGTTTCCACTCAGGGGCCGAGCACGGCTGTTCCCTTTCAGTCCCCCATTAGTGGCCGGGTGATGAAGGCAAATACAAATAGGGAGAAACAGGGGCAGTGGCCGCGGGTAGAAGTGGGCACAGGGGGTTTTGGGGTGGATGGATGGGGAAAGAAACGAGAAATTTGGGGAGATGTGTGGGTTTAGCCCCTCTTTGAGGGGAAAAATCCCAGCTCAGGGAAAATACTGATGGAGGCTGCCGTGGTGAAAGGTTTAAATCTTCCTGCTTGGAGAGAGGCGGGTCCAGGGCATCCCGATCTGCGAGGGGCAGGGGACAGCATCCCTGCCCTGGCTGTCCCATCCCAACAAGTGACCAGTGTGTGTTTTCCCTTTTAGGCCGAGTCTTTGTCCGTTTGGGTTTATTTGGGATGCTTTTAGTTTCGTTGCCTTCCTGCACGCCAGGGCAGGAGACTCCAGGGTTTGGGTGGGAACCCTGCATCCCACAGCCCAAGCCCACGGCATGGCCAGCCAGTGCCAAAATGCCACCCTGGGAAAGAGGAAACCCCTCTCTTTCTCTCTTCATCGTCCTCTTCTTCTTCATCTTCTCTGCTTTAATGTTCCTCTGCTGGGGGACGGGGCTGGGCGTGGGCTCCTCTGATCCCCTATTCCAGGGCTGCTGCATCCCCCTGGAGCAGCTCCGTGTCCCCCAGTGCTTGCAGGGCAGCTGGGCAGGGCTGATCGTCGCTGCCAGCCTCCCCCTTGCTGCAGCCATTGCAGCAGCAACGGATTTTTAATAAAAACCCCAAATCCCCCCATTTGGGCTCCAGCTTGCTGCTCTGTGGCTGGAGGGATCAGCTTACCCATGGGGACAGGGAGGTGATGGGGTGTGGAGCAGTCTGGGATGCTCAAGGACGTGGAAGCCTCGCATCCCTTTCGCAGCATCTTCATGGTGGTCCTCAGAATCCCAGCCCTTCACCCTGCCCCCTTCTTTTTTGGGGGAGAAAACTGGCATTTAGGACACAGTGGGATGGGTGGAGAGAACCTCAGCCTCAAAGATTCACTTACCAGTCATTGGTGCATTTGGGGCAAGGGGATGGTGAGGAATTGGTGTCACCAGCCCTGGGCGTGGTGGCACAATCCTGGCACCACCCCAATATCCCTAAACCCCCTTTGATCCCCTCAGCTGGACTCAGCGATGCCTTGTGCAGGATTCAGCATTCCAGAGATTCTCAGGGACCTGGCACTGGGCTGTTGGCCAGGGGGAAGGGGACCCCAAAGTTCCCCGAGCTGGGGTTTGCCAGCTTGGTCAGGACTGGTTACAGGAGCCGTTCCCACCCATCTTTTTGGTCTCGTGGTGTTTGCAAAGACGGGGGAAACACCCAGGCAGCGTTTGTGGCTCGGAGGAGCTCAGATATTTGGTAGCCTCAGGGCTGGGCAAAATCCCCTGAGGTCTCAGTGAGAACCTGGCTCAGGGCTTGGCCACGGTGGTGGCCCCAAGGTTTCCCCTCCCCGTAGGAGAAGTGAGTTGGTTTGTTTTATTTCTCCTCTCTCTGGCTCTGTCTCTGTCTCTCCTCCTTCTCTCGCTCTTTCTTTCTCTTGCATTTTTGTGAATCTAATGATGCACTTATATTGCCCCGCTTTTCCCTTCTCTTCATACCTTACCTACTAAAGGAGGAAATGCCACTTTTTTGGTAAGTGGATGTTAACCAAGAGGGACTTAAAAAAAAAAAAAGCATATAATGGAAAAAAAAAAAATTTAAAAAAGGAAGCAGAAAGCAAAGTCTGTGTTGAGTGCTGATGAGGACTTAGCAGTTCCCTGCAGAGTCACAGCTAACAGCTCAATGCGTGTCCCAGGAAGAGCTCAGAGACATTCATTTATCTCAGTAACGAGGACATTTGTGAAGTTTTGCTTTGTTTTTTATTTATTTATTTTTGTTATTTTTTAAAAAATTTGATTTGATTTGGATGGTTTTTCTTCTTTCTTTTTGGTTGGTTTCTTTTATGCCTTCTCGCCCCCCGGCCCCCTCCCCTGCCTTGCCCTCCATTGTCGCTCTGTGCCGTTTTTTCCTCGTTTCTGGATTTGTTTTAAGCCGAAAGCCGTACTATCGATAAAAACTACACGTATCGGAACATATATCTCTATATATGTGCATGCCTCTGTGTGAGCAGACCCCATCACCTCTTTGGTTCGACCCCTTCCCCTCGGCTCAGTCTGATTTACTCTCCCCCACTGCCCCGCCTTCCCTCCTCTCATCTTTTCTTTTTTTCCCCATTTTCCTCCCTTCGTTTGGGTTTTATCCCCCTTTTCCCTTCCCCTTTCTCGATTGGGGCGGGCGGGCACCAGGGTTTGCTTTATCCCTTCTCCAGATATTTTTTTTGGGGGGGGAAGGGGATATGTTTCTTTCCTTTCGAGCTCTCCCTCCCCGACGACTTGGGGCTTCCTTGGATTTATTTATTTTCCTCCCATCCCACCCCTTCCTTTGGGTTTTTATTACGATTTAAGTTGAGTTATATTTTTTTGGCGTTTTGCATGCGGAGGTTTGCATGACCCACGTTGTTGAGGGCGAGAGGAAGGTGCAGAGTAGCGTCTGTGTAGCCTGCCTTATGCGATGTGCATTGACGTTGTGATCTGCGCCCCTGGCCCGGCGCCCCCCGTTAAAATCCGCTTTCTCCTTCTTTCTTGTCTTCTTCCCCCCCTTCCTCCTCTCCCTCCTTCTCTCTCTCTCCCCCCTTGCCAGAGGCCGGTCTCGGCGTCCCCTTCTCCGCGGGCTCACGGCAAGACGGAGCCGCCGTCCCCCCGCACCCGGGGTAGCCGACACGGCGCCCGCAGCCCCCGGTCGCCCACGCCGGAGCGGGCCAAGCACGGCCACCGGCATCGCTCCCGCAGTGCCTCTCCGCCGTCCCGACACCGCGGCCAGAGCAAGGGGCGGCCCTCGGCCCCCCGGGAGCCGCCGCCGCCGCCGCTCAGCCCCGCCGGCTCCAGCAGCGACTCGGAGGGCTCGGCCGGCTCCCACCCCTACCACCCGCCGGCCGGCCCCGACAGGAACCACGGCGCCCACGGCAAGAAGTAAGGGAGCACCCGGGATGTGGTCCTGTCGTCCCTGCCGGGATATGGGAGCTGGGCTGGGATGTTTGGGGTGCAGCTCCCTGCGGGCACCTTAAATCCGTCCAGGCAAAGCTCTGGGGGAGCAGGGCTGGGTTGGGATGCTCAAGGGATGGGGATGGGAACAGGGGTGGGAAGGGGACAGGGACGGGGACAGCCACGGGGAGGGCAGTGAGGGTGAGTTGGTGATGGGAATGGGGACGGGGACAGACACGGGGATGGTGATAGGGAAAGGATGGGCTTGGATGGGGAGATGGGAGAGCCACAGTGGGTCAAGGCTAGCACACTGTGGGAAGGGTCATCCCTGCAGGGGATTATCCCAGTGCGAAGGGCAGTGCCTGCATGGCGGCATGAGATTACAGGGTGCAGGATCCCCAAGCAGATGAAAGTCCTGTGCTTTACGGTCAGGGATGCAGCCCAGTCAAAAACTGGTGTCATGTAGGTGTTCCCTATGGGAACCTGGGGTCCCTGGCTCCCCGTGGGGAGACCCTACCAGCCAGGGCGAGGTGCGAATCGGTGCTGGGATCTGCCCTCACAGGGTGAAGGAGCGGCACCACCGGGGCCGGCCCAACAGCAGCTCGGAGTCATCAGCCAAGCACTCCCGGCACGCCTCGGAGCGGAGGAAGAGCCCGTCCCCCAGCCCCGGCCAGCGCAGCAGCTCCTGGAGCTCCAGTGGCTCCCTCTCCAAGTCCCGCTCCCGCTCCCGGGAGAAGAGAGCAGGACGCAGCCGCTCCCGCTCGCCCTCGCCGAAAAAGCCAGCCAGCAGGTCAGGCCTGGGGGGACAGGGACAAGGGCACGGGGGACACTGCAGGTGCCAGCAGTGGGCTCAGAGCGGTCCCAGCTGCCCGGGGGCTCGGGGAGGGGTCACAAGTCATTGTTGGTCACACTGGAAATGCCAGCCCCAGGTGGGAGTATCACCCGTGCAGGGAACTGCTGTCACAGGGTGTCCCTGTGTCCCACACGGGACCCCAGCCCATTCCCTGACCCTCCTCCTCCTCCTCCCCGGGGTGTAGAGAGAAGGACAACGAGCCCCGAACACGTCACGGTGATCCCGATCCCGCCCGCGCCCGGCGCCGCTCCAGGAGCTACTCCCCCATCAGGAAGCGGAGACGCGACTCCCCCAGCTTCATGGAGCCCAGGAGGATCACCAGGTGGGTCCTGGCCTGCGGCAGAGGCTCTGGCACATCCCAGGGCTGAGCTCTGCTGCCAGCTGGCCCCAAAGGATGGATGGATGGATGGATGGATGGATGGATGGATGGATGGATGGATGGATGGATGGATAGATGGATGGATGGATGGATGGATGGATGGACAGACAGATGGGCGGACGGACGGATGGATGGACAGATGGATGGACGGATGGATGGGTGAATAGGTGGATGAATGCATGCGTGCATGGATGCACGGACAGACATGGATGAATGGATGGGTGAATGGGTGGGTGGATGGATAGAGGAATGGATGGACAGACATACAGATGGATGGATGGACACAGAGATGGACAAAAGCAGCTCTGTGGATGCACAGATAGCCCTGAGGATGACTGGGTGAATCAGCTGGCCCAGACAGATGGATAACCACACTGCCTCCAATACTGTGACCTTCTGATCTCTTCCTATTTTGAGGCATGAAAACAGGAATTAATTTTAATCCGCCTGTGCATATTCCAGCAATACGCACGTCCACAATCACGTCCCTCCTGCCCTCCAAAAGCCAGTTTCTCCTCCTTGGGATCCTATTGCCTCAGGATCCTGAGCTGTAAGACAGGCAATATTTCGTGCCAGACGAAACACTGTGTGCATATGTAGCACCTCGTTAAGATGCAGCGCTGGCAGCGGGGCCGTGCCGAGCCGAGATTACCTCCTTCCTGACCTATTTGTCTCTCCCACTATCAGCTGGGAGATCAGGGGGGGCTGGATTTTCAGAAATCAGCTCTGCCTCGCTGTGGGAGGGATTTTGTTTTCCCGGGGCAGGACTGGAGTTGTCAGGAGGGAGGAGAGGAGAAAGGACAGGAGGAACACTGCAGAGTCCATGGGTTAGAGCTCCCTGCAGCTCTCCCTGATGGATGCCCTGCAAAAAAACGTGGGCTGCGAAAACCACTCCCAGCCCAGCCCAGGTGCCACTGGCTGGTTTTCCATCCCTCCTGCTCCATCCTGGTTTTACCAGGATGTCCCCAGGGAGGTGGCAGGGCTCAGCTGGAGAACACAGTCCATGGTCGCTGTTAGGACTGTTCACCCCATCCCTGGGATGGCTGGGGATGGCAGACCCCACTCTGCTTGGGGCTCAGGAGGAGCAGAGCCATTCCTGTGAGAAGTAGAGGATGCTGTGGGGAGGGGGCAGCCAGGGAAACACCCCCAGCCCACCCCTTGCCTGCCCCATAGCCCAGCCAGAAGCCCCAGGGCTTTTCTTTGCCCTCCTGCCCTGTCCCTGGTTCCCATCACGCCCCTCCACCACGTGGTCCTACCTCAGTGATACCAACTTCTCCTTTTCCATTTCATCCCAAGGTCCCTCTCGGAGAGCATCGCCGCCAGCCTGGCTCCCAGGGTAACCTCCCCCCTTCCTCCTCTTCCTCTTCCTCCTCCTCTTCCTCCTGGACCCCTCTGTGTCTCCTCACACCTCAGGATGCCCTCGGCACCCAGCTACTCTCTGGTCCCACTAACACCAGGCTGGGAGAAGGGACAAGGGGCCGACTCCTGATGTCGCTGCCCCCTGTGTCCCCCCACCCCACTGTCCCCGTGCTCCCTGTGTCCCTCCTCATCCTCAGGCGCCAGCGGGCCGCAGCTCGCCTCCCGCTAATCCCAAACGTCTCTTTTTCAGCAGCTTTCAATCTTTGGTGTCTGGGAAACACAAAAGCCACATTAACCTGCTCACTTTCTGCCCTCGACGCTGCCTAATCCAGGACTAACACCCCGGGGGAGGGGGCTGGGGAGGAGGAACGGGACGGATGGAAGGGGAGGTGATGCCGGGTGGCCGCATCCTGACACCCCGCAGCCGGTCCGAGCCCGGCCGCTGGGGTGCTCGGCTGCCCTGGGTGGATGCTCGGCCATGCCGGGGGTCCAGCGCCGGACCCCCTTCCCCGAGCGGCCGCGGGGGGCCTGACTCGGTTTCCCTTCTCCATTTGCAGCGCCCGCAAGCGTCCCATCCCCTACTACCGGCCCAGCCCCTCGTCCTCCAGCTCGCTGAGCACCTACTCGTACAGCCGGAGCCGCAGCCGCAGCTACGACAGCTACAGCTCCAGCCACAGCCGCAGCCGGACTCGCAGCCCCCCCAGCCGCTCCCGCAGCCCCAGCCGCAGCCCCAGCTACAACAGNTTTTGGTTTGGTTTGACTGTTTTTTAGCACAAGAGCATCCCGGGGAGGTGGGCAGGGGGCGGACAGGCTCAGCTGGAGGGTGTGATGCCAACCAGAGATGAGCAAGACCCTGTTTCCCCCAGTGAAGGTGTCCCCAGGGTGTCATGGGGGGACAGGGGCACCGCAAAACATTT
>VYXC01006869.1:110145-131349 GCA_013397175.1 Platysteira castanea
CGGCACGGCCCGGGGGCTGATGCCGGCCCCTTCCCGGGGGTGTCGGTGCTGCAGCCCCGGATCCCTGGCAGGGATCAGTGAGTCAAGGCGCACTTTCTGTTCATAGTGTCCCGGGGAGTATTTTTGCGGCGTGAGTCACCGCGCGTGCGGCTGCGAGCGGAAAACCATCGGGAAGGGAGGGAGGGAGGGAGGGAGGGAGAGGAAGGACGGAGGTGGGGAAGCACCCGCCCACCCCCTCCTGAACCCACGGGACCCTCCCCGCGGCTCCCACTCGCCTCTGCCCCGGGGAGGAGCCTGGCGAAGCCTTAACCCGCGGGGATGCGGCTCCTCCGCGGCAGCGGAAGGGAGGCGGCCCCAGGAGCAGAACCGAGGCCATTCCCGAGCGCCCCCCGGCCCACGGAGCCCCCCAGAAAGTCGAGACAGGCGATAACAATTAAGCAGCGCTGACGTCAGATCTGTAAGTTTATTTGCTCAATGTACGACGGCTACATAATGACTCACATTCATGATATTCCATCACTGAGGAAAAACTGCTAAGAATGGTCCGTGTGTGAAATAATTCCTTACAGAAACACGGAGTTGGAAAAATAATCACTGATTAGACCTTAAAAATAGTTCACTGCATAACATGACAAAAAGCACAAACAAAGGCTCATTCAAAGAACACAGTCATTGTTCTCCTACACTGTAATAGTTATAATTTCACCATGACGAACACCAGACATTAAGATTAAGCTAACACTGGTGTTTTCTTTTGCTTTTTTTTTTTTTCCTTTTTAAAAACAAAATCATATATAATTGCATGTCACTATAGCAACATCCATAACAGATCAGTTTGTTACGATCACTATTTGGTAGAGCAAACTTTCCCCCCGAAAAAAAAAAAAAGGAAAGAAAAATAAATTAAAAAATTTAAAAAATTTTTGAAGACTATTTTGTCATAGGAATACATAACATCTACAGTATAAGTTAATAAATTTCAAGCTACTGTATAGAAATACGACACTAGCATGCACAATATTGTATCAATAGAGTAATGGAGCAGTAATCATTTCACTGGAGAGACAGTATCATAGGCAAGTGCATCTCTTAAAAAATGAAAGAAACCATTCAAGCTGCTTAAAAATCAAGTCCCTGACCCCTACTCCGTTTTTAGCCCTCTTGTGCCATCTCTCCTGCATAAGTTTCCTAAAGCAGCCAGAGCAAAAAGCCAAAAAGAGTAGTAATTATTTGGAAAAAAAAAAAAAAAAAAAAAAAGATANAAGATAGGTTTTGTAATTCCAGTAAATCACTTCCAAATTATACAGCTGGGACAACACTGCTCACGGGACACGGGGGTCGATGAGAGGGAAGCCTAAAGCATCTCCCGGTCGCGGCACACGCCGGCACCGCACGCCCCTCACCGTGGGATGCTGCGCCCCGAATTCCCCGGGCCAGGCTCGGAGCAGGGGGAACCCCGGCCACAACAAAGCCGTGCCGGGGCAGGGCCGGGGCCGAGGTGCCCCCGGGCAGTCGGGCAGCGGCTCTGGGCCAGCAGAAGGGGCCGGAGCCGTGTCCGTGCCCCGGAGCGGGAGCGGCGGTGCCGTGTGTGCCACACCACGACGGACGCGCCGTGCCGGGCTGGCTCTCGCAGGGGACGGGGGAAGCCTGGTTCCAAAATCAGCGCCAGAATCACAATAAGGAATTAAAGCACGAGCGCGGTTTCTCCTCACTGCGCAGCGCTCCGCGAGCCAGAGAACAGCAGTGAACCTCCAACGACCATGGAAAAAATCAAAATTAAAGCTAAATTTACTCAAAATGGGGTAAGTATTACCTGCTAAGCAACTCAGATGCCCCGACTCCCACCCCCGGCCGGATCAGACAGACTCGGAAAAGATTTTGCTAAGAAGAGAACTAAGTTCCTGGGCTCCCGATGGTGGATAGAAATGTCTATGATTGTAGCTCTTCCCTTGAGGAATTTCTCTACCAAATTAGTGTCTAAGCTCCTGAAGTTCACTCATTACACCACAAGCTTCCCCAGGAGAAAGGAAAACACACCCGGCTTCCCTGGTGACAAACAAGGGAGCCCTGGGTGCCGGAGATCTGCTGACAAACCTCATGGTACAGTGGGAGAAAGTCAGGCAGAGTGAAATGGCAGTGCAATCCCTGAGGAAGCAGCTGTGGCACCTTAAATCAGGATGGTCTTTTGAAATACCAAACACAGTACATGACATACAGACCTGAATGCTCTTTTTTTTAAATTTTTTTTTATTATTTTTTTATTTAAGTGGCATTTTTAAGTTTAAACACTTCCCCCTTTGTCTAATTAAGTTCTTAAACCTTTTGCTGTGGACTTAAAATAGTTGAAACAGCCGCTAGCCAAGCACCTGTTAAGCTGTTGACCAAAAAACTAGAGCAGCTTTGATGTTCCTCGGGCGGGCGGTCTTCTTGCCTTGGGCGACACAGAATAGCTAAAGCCAGTCCACAGGCGAGGACTGCTCAGGAAGGCAAGCCAAAAGAACTAGCAAAAGAAAGAAAAACAGACAATCAAAGGCTTGATGTCATATGGCTGTCATGTAGAAATACTGTAAACTGCAATTTAGTGTTAATACTGTAAGCTACCCTAATAAATATCTCAACCAAAAAGAAAAAAAAAGGAAAAAAAAGAAGGAAAAAAAAAAAGATTGGATGGC
Source organism: Platysteira castanea (assembly GCA_013397175.1). Taxonomy (NCBI): domain Eukaryota; kingdom Metazoa; phylum Chordata; class Aves; order Passeriformes; genus Platysteira; species Platysteira castanea. Next base: position 112,818 of record VYXC01006869.1, read on the forward strand.
CTAAATCCCAGGGCTTTGCGAGCCCCAAATTCTTTAGTTTTGTTGGTTTTGGTTTTAATTCCTTCTCAATTTGGGGATTTGCAGCTGCGCCCTGGCAGGCAGAGCACTGCAGAGAGAGGCCCCGCGATGTGGTGCGGGCACACGGCACCTGGGCTGCGGAAACAAACGCTCGAAGCCTTACTGGAACCACAGAACCCCCTTTTTTTTTTTTTTTAAATGTTTTTGCGTTGCTTTCCTTAAAAACGAGGGCCATTCCATCCACGCAAATTCGTCTTAAAACCCTTTTTATTTCTAGCAATAAAGTTAAATTAAAGACAGCTCCACTTGTATTAATAATCTACAGAACAGTCCATATGCCAGTGAGGCTGCTATTCCATACCAGCACAGCCAGCCTGACTTCCACTAGTGGTGTTTTGGCAAAAATGTCAACGAGGCAATCAAAGACAGGTTGTGGGGGGCCTCCCTGGGAAGGTGTCCCCTCCCTTTCCCTCCCCCACCCCGGACCCCCCNCCACTCGTGGGAAAAAAATAAAGACTGCAGTAGTTAGCATCAGCGTGCGGCTGCCAGTCCATCGGGGGGGTCTAGTTGTTGCCTTCTCCGCCGTCGTCGTCTTGCTGATCGCTCGTCCAGAGCGTTAGGTTGTCGCGGAGGAGCTGCATGATGAGCGTTGAGTCCTTGTAGGAGTCCTCGTTGAGGGTGTCCAGCTCGGCAATGGCGTCGTCGAAGGCCGTCTTGGCCAGGTGGCAGGCCTGCTCCGGCGCGTTCTGGATCTCGTAGTAGAAAACCGAGTAGTTAAGCGCCAGCCCGAGCCGGATGGGGTGGGTGGGCTGCATGTGCTCCTTGCTGATCTCATGGGCTTCGCTATAGGCCTTCTCCGAAGACTCCACCACGGTCGCCCTCTTCTCCCCGGTGGCCACCTCAGCCAGGTAGCGGTAATAGTCCCCTTTCATCTTCAGGTAGAAGACTTTGCTCTCGTACTGCGTCTCGCTGCAGTTCTTGATCAGGTAGTTGTCCAGCAGGCTCAGCACATCCTGGCACACCGCTTCCAACTCCTTCTCGATCTTCTCGCGGTAGGCACGGACCATCTCGATCTTCTTCTCGTTCCCATCGGCAGAGGTCTTCTGCTCGATGCTGCTGATGACTCGCCAGGATGAGCGCCGTGCCCCCACCACGTTCTTGTAGGCCATGGACAACAGGTTCCTCTCTTCATTGGACAGGGGCTCATTCAGCTCTGTCACCTGCATGGCAAGAAGGGGAGAGAAAAGAGATGCTTGGTTAAGCCCCAGTCATTTCACATTCCCATCACACCTTTGGGTGTTCCTGTGCATCTCTAGAGAGAGGCAGGAGGAGGCAGTCAGCTCGCCAAGTCCTGCTCTGTCATCCAGCTCCGTCGTCTGCTACCATCCCAGCAGGAGCCAGCTGGGAAATCATGTTGTGGTCCAGACCCACAACAAAAGGAGCAGGAGTTGGGTTTTACTTGAGATCAGCATTTTCCAGAATGAGAAAAATCTTCGAGGAAGGAGATGCATTTCACCTGTAGGATGAGAGTTGGGCTTGGTGATGCAGGGGAGAGGGACAGTCAAAGCAAGAGGGAGGAGATGGTCCAGGGTTCAGAGCTACCTGCATGGATTAACACCACCAGAGCTATGGGGTGTTCATCTTTTCTGCTTCCCACGAGCACAGGGCACGCTTCCGAGACACCCGAAGAATCTGTGAGATGGTACAATTACAGCTGCCTCAGGCACCTGCACAGATGAGGACTGGAAAGCTCACATGGCAAGGGGAAAGCCCCCACACTGGATTTTTCTCACGGAGGTTAACAGTGTTAACTCACACCATCCCCTGCCTCCTGCACCGCAAAAAAACCAAAGGGACTACGGAGATGATGAGCACAGAGCTCCCTCAGTTAGTTGGGAAGCATCGCTTGGTATCGCAATAATCCCATTCCAGCTCCCACAACACCATCGCTGGCTGGAGCCACCCAGGCAGCACCTTTGGCCAAGCACTGCAGCAGCTTCCCAACCCCAGGGGCAGGAGAAGCCCTTGGAGCAGACAGGACACCACGTGGCAGCTCTACACGGCTGCTCCCCTGGGACAGTTACAGCTGCCAAGTGGCACTTTGAGCCTGGGCATGGCCACTGTCCCCCTTCCCCCAGGACACACCCCTGCCCCACATCCACACCCTAGCGCAGCCACCTGGGATTCAGGCCAGCAGAGCAGGAACCTGTGAGCCACCTCACAGCTAAGCCTGTTTAGGTAATGGTTTGGATGTGAAAGGCTTCTGCAAATACTGAGTCACTTCCACAAGGATCTGTAAGGACAAGGTTTGCTCTGGGCCCAGATAACCACGTTTATGGTGGGGAGCAGGAGGCCAAGGGCTCTGGGCCCAGCCCAGGGGCTCATCCGGATGGCCTGGAATGACTCACACTTGCTCACACCGTATTAACCTGCACATTCCAGAACATCCTCTCCTCCTGCAGCTCTCCAGCCACACTCTGGCTAATGTCTCCTCCCAAAACCAGGCTACAGCTAAGCCTGTTTCCCCCATAGCAAGCAGAGTCTCTGTATGTCTGGGAAGACACAATAAAGAGGCTCTCTCACCTGCCAGGTTCAGCAGAAAGGAGGGAATAATTTTTATTATTGACATATCTCTTAGTCTTATACACGTCCCAACTCCACAAGGGATTGGAGGACATGTCACTTCCTTTTCAATCCCACTGGAGAAGAAAGATGCTCATCAAAGATTTCTTATCACAAAAGGAATGAAAAACAGAAAATAACCGTTAAGTAAGCATTGGCTATTATTTACATGAAACTGTGTGAAAGAATCTGACTCCAAGGTTACAGCAGAAGGTTTAGCAAAAACCAGGGCAACATCTTTCTGCAGACCCCCTCTAGCCCTTTCCCTCAAGGCAGAGGCAGCAAGCAGACCCTCCACTCCCAGCCCTGCTGCTGTGTGGATCTGTGCTGCTCCACAGGATGCTCTAGAGCCTGGCAGAGGAGCAGCACACATCTCTTTTCCATACAGAAGAGGGTCTTCCCGTGCAAACCAGCACAACTGCTTCTGCTCCAGGGTAAGAGACAGCGAGGGCCCAGGGAAATGGGTGTCACGTTAATGAGGACAGGATCTCCTGGGACTATCAGCAGTCGCCAGCGGCGCAGGACAAAGAGCACAGGGCAGGATGCAAGGGCAGCTCCCAGTGTTCCCACCCAAGGTAAGTAGGGCAGCGATGCCCGGGCCATCCGGCAGCTCCCAGTGCCAGGCTAACCCACAAACCCCCCTCCCAGCCAGGACAACGGTGACTGTTTAACCACAGGGCCCTGGGATCCCTGTGATATCCTGCTTCCTGCAGCTGGGCTAGGCAGGGCCCAACCACAGTGTGCCCAAATACCGTGGTGAGACACTGGTACACTGCCTCCAGCCTGCCTGCTGCTCTGAGGTCTCCACTCTGCAGTTTTACAGAATGTCTCCCTTCATTCTTCCCTCTCAGTGACACCTGCACAAACATACAGTAATGATTCTGTGAGTTAAAGACATCTTTGGGAGCACAACAAAGGCATCCCCCTGCCCCAGAGCTTATGGGTCGTCTATCCTTGGAGATACTAAAGACTCCATCAGGTTACCTGGGCTCTTGTCCCACCTAAGCTGCCCTGTTTTGAGTGAGGGATTTGGAACTAGAAGCATCCAGAAATCCCAGCCTGAGTTATTCTCTTCCAGCTGTAAATGGAGTGTCCAACACCAACAGCCATACAGGAGACTCAGTGGTTCCAAATTTTCTGTCCTGACAGGGGTTGTGGAGATTGATCACCACACGAAATCTTGCTTTTAGCAAGATGCTCCCTGAAAAGAGACATCAGTTTTGAAGTGAGGACCAAGCGGGTGATTTAAAGCTGCCCCACAGCCACGTCTGCAGATACTAATCACTGCAAGAAGAAGTAGATTTACCTCCTCTCACCAGAAGAGTCTTGCTGGAGGACAGATTTATTAAAACTACAGGGAGCTTCGTGGGATTAGCTTTGCCATAAACATTTTAAATTCGAAGTTATTAAGGATTACGGGGGAAAGTTGCCTGTCAAAATCCTTTCAACAAACTGGCTGACAGATGGAAAGTACACCTGTGGAGACAGCAGATTCCCCCAGAGAGCTCACAGGGAACTTGTAAAAGCAGGAAGGGAGCCTTGTTAACCATGTCACTGCTTTCTAGCAGGACCCAGACTCCCAGGAAGGAGCACTGCAGAGACATGGCCAAGATGTAACATGGGTGGGGACAAGGACCACGTCCCTCAGCATCGGGAGAGGGAAGAGGCAGCAGTCCCCACACATTTCAGTTTGCAATTGAGCCAAGGGAGGAAGAACAGAAAACCATCTGGCTCTTGCATTCCCAGCAGGAAGAAAATGCAAGATGCCCAGGACACAAGGTATCAGACAGCAGGGTACCCCAAGCTGCCTTATCAGAGGCAGGAAAAGGCGGAAAAGATGGATCCCAGGTTCAGCTGCCTTTGAGGACACCCACCCTCGGTCTGCCCAGAGCTGCCTGCTGCCCCTCAGCTACAGCCAAGAGCCTGCTGCCCGCTCGCCTGTGCTGGCATTTCCTGCCACAGCCCCCTCCACACTCCAGGCTGTGCAGTCACTGTCGCTCTGCTCTTCCCACAGCACTGCACCAGCGCCCATCTCCAGCAGAAACCACTCCGACACCTCTGCACCAGCCTGTCACATGCACATGGGGCTGTGCCTTCTCTGTAGCCTGTGCTGGCCAAACAAATGCTGGTTTTTGTTTTTTTTCTTACACTGCAGGATACCAAAACAAAGTGAGTTCAATCAAGCCAAAGGCAAAACAGCAGGTTCTGATATCCTGAATTTGTAGCACTGCACTGAATGCCTCTGATGTAACATCAAATAAGGCAATATCCTGCACCAGTGTTGTCCTGTTTTCTGCTAAGCCTTCTGTTATAACCTTGGAGTCAGAGAATTTTCACACAGTTTTATGTAAACAATAGCCGATGTTTATTTAACTGTCTTTTCTGTTTTTCATTCCTTTTGTGATAAGAGAGTTTGATGAGCATCCTTTTTCTCCAGTGGGATTGAGGAGGAAGTGACATGTCCTCCAATCCCTTGTGGAGTTGAGAATCTTACAAAATATGTTACAGGTAAATAAAGTCTCTCTTTTCCCTCTTTTCTGCTGAACCTAGCAGGTGTGAGTGTGTCCTTCATTGTGCTTTCACCGGCACACACCAGGCCTGGATCACACTGCAGCAGCCATATCACAGAAGGGCAGAACCTTCCCCTCTTCTCACCTCAGACCCTGAATGGGTCTCACCCCCCTGAAGAAGGGCAGTACAGCCTGATAAGATCCCCTGATGCCATTTCCAGCACTGTTACATGGAGTCAGAGACTTCAAATAGCCAAAGGAAAATCTTAATTTGGCACTAGGAGGGCTTGGCAGGAGCACAAAGCCATCAGCCCCTGGCTGGAGGTCCACCTGCTCCTTGGGAAGCTCAGTCAGTTTGGAGTTTTACTTCCCTGGCTGCCAGCAGAGAACGGCAGAATTTGCTCTGCAAATCTCAGTAACTGTCCAGCCTCACCTCACTCTTGTGCTCGTGGAGAGTGGGGAGAGGGGTAGGAGATGCATGAGCCTGAAATGGTGTCAAGTCCTGGATGTGGCATAAACAGCCAAGGACAAAGAGCTGACCCACATGGTGGAAACTTGATAGAGGAAAGTCTTTTAGCTATTCTGAAATAAAAAAANAAAAAAAAAAAAAAAAAAAAAAGGAGAACACACCTGCCAGGAGCAGACTGCACAAGGACACCCAGGCAGGGAGCGCAGGGAGCTTGGCATGGAGCAGTCTGTGCTGCCAGGCTCTGGCTGGGAGGCACATTCCATCACCAAGCTTGAGGACATCGCCAGTTCCAGTCTCACCAGTTCCTCTGATGGCACAGTGTCTGCACCACCAAGACTCAAGTGCCCTTAAGCCATGGGGAAATTCCATGAGTTCCCATTGGACAAAAATTACTGGAAGTTTAGGGTTTATACTGTTTGGGAGACCAGAGGCTTGTACAAATCCAAGCCCTCTGATTTGCAACCAAGCACTGCACAGGCGGCACCATCTCTGAGAAGGTTTTCCTGATTTCTCCACTACAGCTGGAGCTCTGACTCAGCACCCTGCCCAAAACCTGGCAGGCTCTCGGCATGCCCGAGGATCACATTGCAGCCAGGGAAGGTTCAGCCTCATAAGCAGAAGCCACGGAGTAAGCAAAACTTTATCTGCCCCTAATGTCTAGGTATGTAAACTCCAAAAGCCCCAGGGCTGGTTCTACAGCACCTTCTTTCTGGAGGTACCCAATAACAGGCTTTGGCGAGACCCACAGGGAAGGTTTGCTCCCAGAGAACAGCAAGTTAGGTTGGTTAGAGGCTTATTCCAGGACTCCTCCACTTCTCACCTTGCATGAGTAGGTCTGCGTATACATCAGGAAATGATCATTAGTGAGGCCCCTTCAGTGACTGCAGTGCAGATCCATCACAGGACTTAGTTCTACCTGTTTAGCCTTGCACACTTTTCACTTAGTTTGATAATTAAGTGCCCACCCATTTTCAGCTTCTGCCTGGCTTTGATGTCTTATCTTAAAGCAGACAGCACTGGCAAGCTGAGAGGACCCAGAGATCCTTTCCTGGGGAATACCATCAACATCTGACAGTTTAACCCATGTTATAAACCTCCACACTTGCTCTTCTTATTGCCTAAAAGAGTCCTTCAAGACATCAGACACCTACAAAAGAGCAAAGCTTTCCTGGAGAGGCAGAAACAGCCATGAAAACTTCAAACTGCTCACTGAGAACAGCTTTTAAAGATCACCAGAGCTCCTCTCCCGCCAGGATACACAACATCCATCTCCCCTTCAGCACTCGTGCTTCCTGTTCTATCTACAGCTCCTGCACCATGTAATTAAGTTTGTTATCTCTCCACACAAACCCCAGCAAGCACCTTGTTTTCCTTCACAAACAGCTCGTATGTCTGAGCTCTGGCCTGAAGGTCCCCTTCTCTGTTCATTTTTTGAAAGGCAAATGTGCTTTTGAAACAATGTTCTGACCAAGTCCAACCACTGAAATTCCTTCGTGGGTCTGAAGCCACTGGCAAGAGGAACAACCAGCACACAACCCCTCCAGGCTCAAGCAGCTGAAAACGTTCACAGTTCCTGCAGACATCTCACCTTCCCCCCATCTCCAGCTGCTGTCTCATGGTGGGACCCCACCACACATGTGCAAGGACAAGAGGACATGGCCTCAGGCTGTGCCAGGGCAGGTTCAGGCTGGACATCAGGAAGAATTTCTTCACACAAAGGGCTGTCAGGCATTGGAAGGGGCTGCCCAGGGAGTTCGTGGAGTCCTCAGCCCTGAAAATATTCAAGAAATGACTGGACATGGCACTCAATGCTCTGGTCTGGTTGACAAGGTCAGTGGTGACTGATTAAAGGCCGGACTCTGTAACCTTGGAGGTCCTTTTCCAACCTTAATGATTCTGTGACGAGACCACCTTCAGCAGTCCGAGTGCTGTCATTTTGGAAGGTCACAACTGACAAACTGTTTTTTCTGTCCCCAGCTCGCCCTAACTTGAAGAAATGGCTGCCCTCAAGCACATGAAATTGTCACAATTACCCAGCAGCCTGGTGACAGTCATGACTCGATGTCACACAGCCTCACCAAGAACAGCTTCTCCCCAAGCGCCAGAGCGAGCTGTCCTACAACTCCATCGCAGCAGTCGCAAAGATGCTTTTCTTAAACACTGTCCTACTTTGGCAAAGTAGGCGTGTGTTAAACCAGACCTAAATCTAAAATGTTACCAGATTGGTTTGGGTTCTTCTCCCCTGCTGCCTTGCCTTCGCCCCCATGTCACACTTCCAAAGTGGAAGTCACACCCTAACTGCTTCTCTCCTCGCTGACCCCTTCCGCTGTCCTCTGCTCGTGTTTTAACTCAGTGTGGCCAGGGGGATTTTGGGCTGTAGGCTGGAACCCTTCCTCTCATCCCAGACAAGACCAAAAAAAGCACGTGCAGGCTGTGGGCAGACACAAGTTCCCCACTGCCTTCTCCTTTGTCTGTTTCAGTATGAATAATCACCTGCTAGTTCCCGTTTTCTAAGCTGGCAGGGCCAGTTCACATCACAGGCCAGCAGCTGAGGGCACGTGGGATGGTTCTGCCATTACATTTCAAATTGCTCCCAGTGCCTTAAGGACCAGTGTCTGCAGAGAACTGTTTACTGTGTGTAGCACAACTGCATCTCAGAGGCTACTCAGGTGCTCCAGACACCAATTAGGATTTCTGCATGTTCCTACATTTAACAGCAGCTTTCATCCCACTCTGCAGCCTTTATTACTTAAGGCAACTTTGAACCACCCAAGACAAGGTCTTCAAATGGGGAGATGTGGAAACCAAGAGCCCATTTATTTCGTTGGCCTTTGTAGCTTAATAACTACATGTGATCACACTGCATTCAGGTTTGATCAGTCCTTGGAGCCCGCAGACCTCCTACTCCAGTTTCAGTGTGGCCGTCATGGATTTCAGTTAGAGAAAAAGTAAGTTTCAGCTGCTTGGGTCATTTTTGCACATGAAATGTTGAAGGGAGCCACGGTGAGAAAACCAGTGAGAGCAGCAGAGCCCTGAGCTGCTCTGTTCAGTGTCTGGCAGCAGCCATGTACCAGCCCTTATCTGCAGCACTGCAGTCCCAGCACTCGGTCTAACGACTCCGGGTTTCTTTCTGCTACAGAACACCTGGATGCCACTGATTTGTGTCCCCAACTTCTTCTGCAGCTTGAGATAAGGCAAACACAAGGGAGCATCTGCCTACCACGGCTATTGTGGACAGAGAGCAGCCCAGACACATTCCAGTAACCAACCAGCCTCCCAGTTTTGTGCATGCCCAAGTGTGGAGCTACAAACCATTTCTGAGTTAGCACTGCACAGGTTTGTTGCAGGGAGCTGCTCCTCTAGCCAATATGTGCTTTTTGAGCCAGGAAGGAATTATGCTCAAGTTTTCTTGTCTTCCTTATTAACACCCTGATTCTTATTAGCCTTACTGACAGGCTATTAAAAGAGATGAAAACTGGCCGTAGGACAACTTGTTTCAACATCTTGCTGCCACTACCTGCCTCGTACTTATTAAAAACTCTCAGGAAAAATGATCGACCTCTGCTGGCCTGGTGCCTTCCAGCCACCAGATGGAGAGAGCAGCAAGTCCAACCACATCAGTCCCAGCATTTGAGAGGACTGTCACTCAGGGCTCATCACACCGTCTCCAGCAGATGGGATACCAGCACCTTTGCCTGCTAACTACAAAGCAACAGAAGGGATGCCAAGTTATTCCTTCCCCAGGATACGGCAGGCTGGCAGCATCATCTGCCCACTGCCGTGTTCCTGTGAGTGCCTCAGCAGCAGCTCAGGATCACCACCACCCTTCTCCATCACCCAACAGCTCGGGGAGCTCTCCTGCCTTGGATTATCTGCTCTGTTCCCTGCTGATAGGCCTCTTCTCCAAGCTCTCTGCTGAGCATGTGGAAGACCAGTGCCACAGCAAGCCACTGCCATGAGAGCTCAGATGTACCCCTGGAGCTCACAGCAAGTTTCAGGAGCTCAGAGTTGATCTGTTGATCCTTTTGGAAGGAGAATGACAATTCATGGTTGCTATAGGCTCTTCTGGGCTGCATTAAGCTTCTCCAGGTGAAAGGTGAAGGAAGAGCTCTTCAAGAGTAACTGCAGCTCTTTCCTCAGCAGCATTTCTGTACAAGTTTGAAGACTTGCTTTTTTTTACTTCTGTTCAAGCATTATTCTTCAGAAGATTCCATCTACTCACAAGTTTTTGAGCTGAAGCAGCCATCCACAGGATGGCCACTGGACATTCTAGAGTCTTAAGACTTGGTCAACGCAGAGGAAGATGGGTTTTTCCTTTCCAATTCATGGTAAAACAAACCCAAACTAGACTGATTTCAGGGACTCTCTAGATAAATGCACCAAGTTTCATGTGGGGAGGGCGTTTAGTGCTGCTGGGAGCATTAGCTGCTTAAAGATTTACCTCACAGCTACTAAGGGTACTAATCTGGCTCAGATCTTAGTGCTTTCCTGCTCACCTCCAGCCCCACTGCCAGGCAGTAAGAATCGTGCCACCAGATCATCAAATCCTCCCCAGAGCGTCAAGTGCCAGGGCTTGTCCTTAATCAAGGGCTCAAAAAATGCCTGTGCCCATGACCTCTACCTAGCTGAGCCAAGTGGAGAGAGAAGACACGATGTGCCATGGGCAGGCCACCCCAAGGCTGAGGGCACGTTCTGGTTGCTGGGAGAGCCTGTTCCCAGGTCTGCTGGAGCAGGATGGACTGGGCAATTCCTGGCTGCTGGCATGGCTTCCTTTGACACGGCAGAGGCACTGCTGCCATGGCAGCTGCAAGCTGCTGCTTCGAAGGGTGAAATGGGAGAAGCTGCAGCCATGCAAAATTCCCTGCAGTGTGCATGTATGTTTTTAGCTGCTCCATGTCACTCCCCCAAACACTTTGGGAACACCTGGTTGTTGCACATCAAGGTAAGGTTCTGGAAATACTAAAAAACAGCACCTCATAAGATTTTTCCTCTACGTCTCTTGGTCTGCAGATCCAGCAGTTCCTTGGTGTCTCAAGCATGTTTTACCAGATTAAGCAAGAGACTTCCCAGAACACCCAGGTGGATTCCTGCATGTCAGCTCCACGATAGGTTTAATTTCTGCATCAGTGAGTAAGGTGATTATCCCTCCAGATGTACTTTACCCTCCCACTGCTTCAGGGATTTCAGGCTTGATCTTACACACCTCTAGCAAAAGCAATTTTATTTAATTTCTTAAATGAACTTGCAGAGCAGAAGAAAGTAAAGTTTTTTCTCTGGCAGCTTTCTGGAGCACTGCAACCAATTTTAAATTACGAGGAGGGTCACTGTACTATCCTAGATCCAACTGTGGGTTTAACTACCCTTGCCTGGCTCCAGCCATCTCCTCCCAGCCTCTTCTGAAGCCCAAGGGACTCCCACCACAGATTTGATCTCAGTTCATCACAGGTGACAGAACCCCTAGGGCGCCGACGTTGTCTTGACACCACCAAATGCAAGAAGCCAAGCTCCCAACTTCGAGGTAATGAAATATTCATCCCATGTAACAAAGCCCAACAGCATAAACAGGCAAAGCTCCAACGCCTGCCCCAGCTGGGTGTAAATCAAAGGCTGTTAATCTTCCCCAAGTTCTCATTCACTGCTGAATACTAAGCATTAGCCTTTTACAAGTAGAGATCTCCTACAGCAATTGTTGAGCGTGTCTGTTAGCACATGGCACAGCAACAGCTTCTCCACCTACTATTAATAAACTTTATGCTGCTGAGCACCACAACTGTCCAAACAACGTGTCCATCAGCAGCCTCGTTAGCACTGAAGCTGAGACTTCTCACTGGTGTTTTTCTAGAGCCTTGCTGAAACCATCTTAGAGAGGAGTCAGAAGCACACTGATATGCCAAGTAGCTTTGCTTGGTACGTAAGCAAAGACACATCCCAAGCAAGCCAACCCATCCAGCGAGATCAGAGGGAATTTGCAAACAATTAAGGAATGGTTTGCACTTGGAATCCCTGCAGACTTGCGCTCGTCCAAGTGCAGCTGCCTCAAACACCCATAGACGGACTCAATTCCAACATCTCCTTTATAGAAGAAAAACATTAAGTACTCTAACCCCTAATCTGGGGATCACTTTAAGGGAATCTCACGCCATCATTAGTGACATGTTCTCTAGTTACTCTCCTACTGCAATTAACTAATGCACTGCCCCTGGTCACTAGATCACTAGCTTGGGGCCAAAAATCAGGTTTGTTTAGTATCTAATTGAGTATGTACTGGGTCATGTCTGAGATGTGGCTAAATCTGGGTTAGCACAGAAAAACCTGAGACTGGGGGAAGTTTGCCCTTAAACAGGCAGACAAAAGCTTTTGTTTCGCCAGCTATACGAGGGCTTTGCTTTTGAGAGACAGTCTTGTCAGTGTTTCCTGCAGCCCAGGGACTGCTGCCTCATCATTTCAGCTCCATTTTCCAGAACTTACCATTTCTGAGCCTTTCCAGACTATACCAAGCTAACCAGCACTACAACCAGCATGAGACTCCTGGGAGAAGATCAACCTCTATGATTTACCAGCCCCAGCAGCTCCCAGGGCTCCAGCCCACAGGAGGGACAAGCAAGATGCAGCAGCTCAGCCTCACTGTCATTGTGCACTCAGAAAGATGGACAAAGCCATCCTGCTGCTGAGGTCCTCCCCCAGGCACACTCCCCACCCAGAGCCATGGGTGAGAATCACGTATCTTGACATCTGGGTCTGGAGCAAAGAGTCAGGCCTCTTACTTAAAAAAAAAAAAAAATTAAAGAGCAGAGTGAAAGTCATTTTGTCCCCATTTCCCTTCATTTTAAGGCTGGGAGGAAGGACTTCGCTCATTAGATCAGGCAGCCAGGAGAAAAACATTCCCACAAAGCCATTTTGTTCCCATGGGGAAAGAAGAGTTCTCCCACTTTCAATGACCAAAAGCTGCACTGGCAGAAGCACAGGTAGAGCCTGGCAGCCAGCAGCCATGGCAGAACATTTTATCTCAGTGCCACCAGCACAAAACCTGCCACCACCATTTATCTGAACAGCTTCTTCAAGTCAAACCAAACGTTTCAGAGGCTGAAAGACAAAGCCACCCAGAATCCAGCACAATGACAAATCCATGGCTACTTCCCCTTGTTTTAGCTGGTTTCCAGGCTAATGCTGCCCAGCACTGACCATCACTTGTCAAACTGAGTCAATACTGATGTTTCCACTCAATTTTTGCTCCCCAGACAAGGCAGTTGCTATTTTCCAGAAACGGCAGTTGCCCCTTCTCTGCAGCCACATGAATCTAACATTGAGGAGCAAGACTTCACAGCTAAGGACCAGTTAGGTTAGTTACCCCTCCAGTAAAGAGCTGAAGTTGTTGAAGGCTTTCAGCTTTCCAGAAGGAAAAGACAAAGGCTTGACCAACAAAGGAAAGAAGGCCTAGGCTGGCTCCAAACCAGGTAGCACAAAAATACTCCTCACAGCATCAGCTTTGGAAAAATCTGTCTTGAGCTGCAGAGCACTGAAGCGTAGAAGAATGCCTGGAAGCATCAAGGGTGCAGCAGCTACTCACAAACAACCTCAGCCCTGCATCACAGCTTTGCCACGGTAAGGTGGAAGATGATGCCCATGTCTTATCAAGACTGTCAATGGAGAAACGCTTGGGAAGCCAGGCAAATCCTATTCCACTGTGCTTTGTACCAAGTTATTCTAATATGCATTCACGTTTCGCTGGCAGCTCAGGAGGCAGAACGGGGCAGAAAAGCATAAGGCAGAGTCCCAAATACCCCAGGCAATGACCCATCTGAGGAAAAGCTCCCTCAGGTCAGACTGGAGGCATTTTCCAATGCCTCTTTCCCTGTACGTACCTCTGAACAGCCTGGTGTTGGGCTGGGACACCAAGCAGCCAGCTCTGGTCTGAACTAGTCTGACAGTCCTCCTGGCTCTTCCCTGCCAGACTGGAATTGAGCTCCCAACACACCACTCACCTCTGCCAAGGGAAAAGCAGCACCAACAAGTTCAGCAGTGCTCCACATCCAAGGACACGTCTGAGCAGACAAAGCCACCTCCCAAAAAGCAGCTGGTTACTCAAGCACCAGCAGTTGGGACACACCAAAGCTTGGATTCTTTATTTTTCCTAAATATGTACCCTTGCACACAACTTCTGTGCATGGTTCACCTGGCATAAACCTCTCCAAATCAAAGCTTAGGAGTTCAGTCATGGAGTTGGTGCATTAGGCCCTGCCAGATGTGTCACCATCCGTGGAGGTTTCTCCAGATGTCAAGTCATGGCTACCACTCTCCTCCTCAGCCCCTGCTCCATCAGCTGCACCCTGAGCCATGTTTCTCCTTGTACCCTCAAGAGCAACAGCTAGTAGATCCAACCCCTAACTACAGGCCTGCAGAGATAGTAGAAATATCAGGCTTTGAAAAATCCTAATCCTTAGGATTGTGACCTTCCAGGCTGGTCACTCACCAGCCTGGGAACAAAACTTAGGCCCCCCCATAGGCTACGGGGGACCATCAGGTGGCTTTTACTCCACCTCCCTGATCTTAAGCTCGGCAAGGCTGAGACTGCTTATTCCTGCTTGGAAAGCCAAGCTGAGCATGCTCCTGAGCAGCACTAATGGTATTGGCCCAGGCACAAGAGAAGTGGTTCAGTAATATACATGAAAAAGAGGAAAAAGTATGGTGGGGATCCTCAATTTAAGGAAAATCTTAATTCTACCAGCCATAGAAGCTGAGGAAGAACCAAGTTTTTCATCTCCCTGATCACAAACCAAATCCCAGCTGCAGGAGGCAGAGGGACACACCACAGTTACATGGATAACCCTCACTGCTCTTGAGAGTACCGCCCATAACATCCATGAGAACCACTAAGAGGATGCCAAAGACATCATCCATTTGCCAAGAACAGTGTATTTGCTGCTAGATGCTGGAGGTTTCAATCCAGGAAACATGTTTGGAGCTGGAGTTCTGTGGTTGACCCTAAATTGATGTTCCTGAATATGCCAGCAAGCCCAAATACACATAATCAGTGTCCAAAGAATTTATTCCAGAGAGCAACTTTGGGATCAGCTGGTGAACACGGTTGGGGCAGACAGGGCTTATCCATTGACTTTATGAAGCTTATTTGGTGTATTAAAACAATTGAATCTCCTGTGAACCTGCCATCTTTACACACGAGAAGCAGCAAATAAAGGTGGTTGAAAAAAATTTTAATAACTCAAGACAACTCCCACCAATCTTTTTGCAGTTTCATGGTTAGACATCATCCAACAGATCTACTGGATAAGCCCAAATAATCTAAGGGTTCTTGGAGAATCCTTGCCCAAGAGTTTTACTGTTTCTATGCCCCCAGGCATAATTCAACTGCTATATTCTCCATCACTGTCTCAATATCACTTTTGCTTAGTTCAAGAAGAGGTATTTCCAGTCAAATCCACCTGGCTGCTACACTTGGCCAACTAAGAAACCCAGCATGGTCTCGTAAGTCAGTGACTCTTCCTAAATGGACTAAATAAGAACTCACAGGAGCTCAAAGAGGAATTTCTAAGAGCTTGAGCTGCTGAAGACTGGCCAGTTAATGTGAGCAGTGTACAGTCTCATGTACAGGGCATATTGCACCTGTCTGTGGCTTTGCTGCAGATGTGACTCAGGCTACTGCTACAAGGTCCCAAGGCCGAGTCACACAGAGACAACCCCACACTGTGAATCGCTACAAGGTCAGAAGGACAGGAGCTCCTGACAGCCACCATCCCCTCCTGACCCCATGGACCCCCAGGAAGGAAGCCTTGCTCATGAGTCAGGCTGTCCCCAATCCCTACCACCACTGCAGTCCACCAGTGGTCTGAAGGCACCACAAGGCTGGGCAGCATTCAAGACGCCTGCACAAGAGCATCGATGCTGCCATTAGATGCCAACGTCTAATGACTGCAACATCCACCTCGGCACTGGGAATGGTTTCTCCAAAGCCTTCCCCAGCCCCCCTGGGAAGTGCTACTACAGCAGCTCGCACTCCTTGCTCCCCTCCCACCATCACAGATGGCCTGCCCAGCACTCCTCCTGGAGAAGCCTTTCCACACCATCCCTTTGTCTGTCTACACTGCAAGCAGAAAGCAGATAATCATCCCTGCTCTGCTCCCTGGGGACTGTTCAGATAGGATGGATTTGTGTTACTACCCCTTTTTCCGAGGGTGAGCCTGCTGTCTGTGTGAAGCCTTCCTATCAGCACTAGTAGGCTGGATGTGGGGCTTGATAACCTGCCCAGCTGATGCCCATCATGGGAGAAGCCTCCATAGCCCGTGCCAGGGAAGGCCTGCAATTCCCCACCCTTCCTGCTCCTCCTCCACCCACAATGGCCATTTACTGCACTAAGGTGTGGTGTCTAAAGCTTGGAGCAGCCATCTGCTTTCCAGCATCTCCAAATTTCCCCCTCCACATCCACCACAGCTGGTGGTCCTCATGTACAGCACAGCCATGGCCCTGCTGCAGAGGTTGGGTCCCCCAAAGTCAAGCAGTCAGCCCCACACCTACACCATACACAGGTGCAGTGCAATAATTCTCCCCACACACTTTTAGAAGGCACCTTATTTCCTGCTGAAGTTATTGCAATCATCTTGATCATTCACCTGCACATCCCCTCAACATAAAGGTCTGTGGGGAGGCACGTGCTCTGCTCCCTGGGCAGCAGGGGCTTGGCAGGACTCCCACCTCTGAAAAGCCTCCAGCAGCACTGCTCTCCCCAGCTAATGGATATCGATCCCCAGCCCTGGCATGGGCTCGGACAGTAAAGCTCTTCCTGAAGCTGAACCAGAGAAAAATGCATCTTGCTCCAACCACCAGCACTGTGGGAAGTGAAAATCCCAGCAAGCAAGCCCAAGGCCAATGTCTGACCACCGGCCACCCTGGGGACCAGCAGAGAGCTTTCCTGTCCCCCAGCACCTGATAGGGCTGATGGTACCCCCAGACAGCACTGAGGTGACAAGGGACATGACCAAGGTCGTACAGCCATATCCTGGATCGATGGGCCCAGCCCTGCACCCTTCCTGGGTGTGGCATCACCTTCTGCTCTCTCTGGTACGTGAGGGGACCATCTGCTGTGCTTTCAGAGACCCCCGAGTAGACCTGTCCCTTTGGGGGCTGAAGGAACAATCCTGCTCCTGCAGCAGCAACATAATTGCAGGTAGCAATCAGGGGCACGGGCAGCTAGCACTTGCAAGAAGGAAGGAGCTAGAAGTTATTATATATAAATAATATTTTAGAGAAACTATTGTGATCTCAGACATCACTGGATGAATCAGCAGACAGCAAGAACCCCAGCACACCATTTCCACTTTAAACCACTAACACAGCACAGGATCCCAAGCAGACAGGGCTGAGGCTGAACAACCCAGCCAGCTGCCCTATGTGAGGCAGCCACCAAAATGCAACGGCGAGATGAAGCTGCAGGAAAACGAGCCTCTTTTACGCCCATCATTGCCACGACAGGTTTGAAAGGAGAACCATCCAGCATTTCCCAGCAGGGTGCTAGGCAGGGCTAGGTTTGGAGGGCAGGATGGCTCTGCATCACCTTCGCTAGGCGCAGCCCGCATGCTCTCTGCTACCGCCTGGGTGCATTGCAGCTTGGACCATGGCATATGACATCACTAGGCGTTGCTACGGAAATGAGTGCGAGGTCATCAGCCTCCCGCACAACCGGGGCTGGGGGCTGGGCAGCACACGGGGACGGGGATAACCGGCTGTGACACGGCTGTGACATGCCCGTGGCCGCCGGACCGGCCGTGCCGGAGTCGGGGCAGCGCGGTGCAGAAAGGAAGAACAAAGCTCTGCCTTTTGTTTGCTGGTGAAGGGAGGCGTCAGCGCTCCCGCTGGGGATCGCTTCCTTACGGCCAAACCACCCGGCAGCTGATAAGAGGCGTTAGCCCGGGTTACTGTTTCACCAGGGCCCGTAAGGGCTAGAAGGAAGAATCACATATATGAGCTCTTAACAATGCCTTGGGTTCAAGCACCCAGCCCGGGGAAGCAGGCTAAGAGAAATTCACAGTGCAACACGACTGAGAGTCCCAGGCATATCCCTGCTGGCTTTGTCACGGCGGCTGTATTATCCGTAGGAAATGAGCTGTAGGATCTGCTCACACAGCAGGCTTGGCTTTAAAATGAATAGATGCCGCTATCAGAAAATGGTATAAAAACCACAGTGCAGCAGAGGGACAGCCCGGCTGGTTAAATGTGATAATATCTCGTTCCGATTATCCGTATTTCATTCCTTGATAAGGCATCTCCTCCCTCCCCGGGCTCGGGCTGTGACAGTTTTGTCTGTTTGATAAATGCAAGGTTATTGACAAAATGGTGCAATATGGGCAAACAGAGCTGCACCCACGGAAGACTGCGACATTCCCAGATCGGCATTCACTTTTCATCAGCCGGGGAGGACACCCCAGCTCCCAGCAAAGGTTCAGACCTGACTAAGAAGACAAACATAAAGAACAGTTTTCCCCTTTAAAGCACCCCCTCCCTCCCTCCACCCAGTCTAGCCTCTCTGCAATATGACAAATGCAGAATCTTCTGGAATGACTTGATCCTGCCTCCCACGATTGCTTTGTTTGCGAGATCAGATCAGAGATATGTTTTTTTTTCCCTTCTTATATTGTCAAAATGTCAGTATTGAAGGGGAGCGTTCAGTGTCACAAATCAGATCAGCCTGCTATATGCAGAGTCTTTATTTTAAGAGCGTGAAATGAATACAACATGACTCAATTCATAAATCTCCAACCAAGAGCAGTAAAAATAAGAGCTTTGACAGTGAAAGGGCTCCCGATCTTTGGGGTCAGGGGCACACACCAGCCCCGGCGACCACGCGTGGGAAGGGATGCACGGGGAGGTATTTCGGCAGCGGGGAGAGGTGTGCACGCAACCC
>VYXC01006869.1:138180-162794 GCA_013397175.1 Platysteira castanea
AAATGAAAAAAAAAAAAAAAAAAAGAAAGAAAGAAAAAAAAAGGTAGAGAGGAGGAAATGATGGATGGAAGGATTTGCAGCCGTGGCCGTTTGTCCTGGCGGAGGGAAGCTGGCGGTGCCCGTGGGCCGTGGCCGCGCAGCCCCCGGCACGGCACGGCACGGCACGACACAGCGTGGGGAGCGGCCGTCCCCGCGGTCCCCCCGCCGCCCCGCTGCCTTTGCCAGCCGACTAATTGCGCCAGTGACTTTGCAGTTCCCAAAATAGCTCCTGGCTCCGGCGGGTGACGTCAGCGGGAGCCGCGGCGGCAGGCCCGGCAGGAGCGGGGAAGGAGGACGCTGCCGGCAGCGGGGAGGGGTGGGCGGCTCCCGCTCCCACCGTGGTCCCGCTGGGTGACCTTGGCACCCGGGGCCACGCTCGCAAGGGAACGAGGCTTGCGGTGCCGCAGGGATGCCGCAGGGAGTTCGGGACCTCGTTCATCCCATCGGAGGAGGAGACGGTCCAAGGCTGTCCCTGCCCCGCATCCCCGCCACGTGGGTGTCCACCTTCCCTGGACCTCTGATTGCAGGGGTTGGGGTAAATCTCGGTGCCCCCACGGGGTAAGGAATGCCCCTCCAGCCGGGGCAGCCGGGTCCCTGCAGCTCCCCGAGGGTGTCAAGGGGTGAGCCAGGAGCACCTTCCCCGTGCCCCCCAGGGAAACGGAGGCACGTGGGGGGATGCAGAGGCAGCAAGGAGAGCAGGGGAGGGCACAGTGAGCCGGGGGGCACAGTGAGCTGGGGAACAGCGCAGGGCCCAAGGTCAGCCAGGTGGTGCTGGGAGCAGCAGAGCCAGGGATGCTCCCCGGCCCAGGGCTGCCTCCGGCACTGACTCACCCTGCTCCGGACAGTGCCCAGCTCCTCCGGTTACAGGCACAGGCGGGATTGCCTTAACGGGGCACGGCGGTGGCGGGGCTGGCCCAGCCCGGGAGGGCACCCCTGGGAGCGGGCACTGACCCACGGGCCCCTCCTGCCACCCGTGCAGTCTGCAGCCTCCCCCCACAAGCAGGGCACCCTCCACCACCTCCCAGCCAGAAGCGCTGCTTGTACTGGTCTCATACTGGTCCCAGTATGGATTGCCCATCCCTCCCAGCACAGCTGGGGAGGGGGATTTAATCGTGAGTGTCCCCTCACCTGCCCCCATTCCCGGGGAGCAGAGCTCCTGAGCCCCACACCAGCGCCCAGTCAGAGGCCAGCTTATTATTCTAGAACGTGGCAAAATAATTAAAGCCTCCTCCATTTCCCCTTGCTCATTTGTGCTCCTTCAGCCTGGATTAATGGGTCTCTTCTCTCCAGCACAGACTCATTCCTTATTCCTAATAGCCCATAAATCCCAGCCTCAAAATAACCCCAGCTTTTGCCTGGACCTGCTGAAATATTTATTCTCTCCTCTCTGCTACCCCCCACACCATCCCCTCTCCAGGGATGGGGAGAGGAACTAATCGATGGCATCGACCGGTGTGGAGCTGCAGCTGCTCTGGGCGCCGGGAAACAGCTGACGTCGGCAAGAGGATGGGAGCTGGGCAGGAACTCATCTTATCCTGGCTCCCACGCAGCCGCTGCAGCCTGGCTGTGGTCCCGTGGTGGGATGCTCTGGCACCCCTGGCACCCCCCGTGCTGGTACCCAGCTCCGGAGCATTCCCTGTGCTGCTACTGAGATGCAGAGCATCCCCTGTGCTGCTACTGAAATGCAAAGCATCCCCTGTGCTGCTACCGAGCTCCAGAGCATCCCCTATGCTGGTACCCAGCTCTAGAGAATTCCCTGTGCTGCTACTGAAATGTAGAGCATCCCCTGTGCTGCTGCCGAGCTCCAGAGCATCCCTTGTGCTGCTACTCTGCTCCAGAGCATCCCCTGTGCTGCTGCCGAGCTCCATGGCACCCCCTGTGCTGCTACTGAGCTCCAGAACATCCCCTGTGCTGCTACCGAGGTCCAGACCGTCCCCTGTGCTGCTACTGAGCTCCAGGGGATCCTCTCTGCAGCTACCCTGCTCCAGGGCATCTCCTGTGCTGGTACCCAGCTCTAGAGAATTCCTTGTGCTGCTACCCTGCTGCAGAGCCAGGGCATCCTCCATCCCCCTGTTCCTTGCCTCAGGGCATCCCCGTGTTGCTGCCCTGCTCCCACCCTGCCTGCCACTCCCTGCTCCCACAGGAAGAAGAGACGATGCCCAGCTTGGCTGTGGAGTCTCTGGGGGGATCCCTGTGGATCCCAGCCCATCCCGAGCTGGCTGCAGGAGAAAAGGCTGGAAGGCGAGGGAGGCAGCTGCTGTCTTTCCTGGCTGGAAACCCTTTCCTTGCTGGATTGACGGCTGTGAAAGGGAGAAACTCCGGGATACCAGGACCTGCTCTTCCCAGCTCAAAGCCAAGAAGAGCAAGGTGTGGGGTAACACCAAAAACCAGCCCAGCTTTGCCAGCTCAAGGCAGAGTCCCCAAGAAAAACAAGGAAAACCCATCCAGCCTTTCTCATCTTGCTCCCTGTGACACCCCAAGAGGCAGCAGCTCCCAGAGCAGCTCCTGGCCACCAGCCCCACTCGCGGTCTCCCATAGCCATAGGGAGGGGCCGGCAAAGCTGGAGGAGCCCACAGCACCCTCTGACCCATTCCCAGCTGGCGTGGGCTGTGGGGATGGCCTGGGAGCTGCTGGGGACAGCTCTGTCCCCCTCCTGCTCCCAGCAGGACCCAGGCATTGCCCAGCTGTCCTGGAGGCAGGAGGCGAGACGGGAAGTGAGGGGGCAGTGGAGCGTGCAGGACCTGGGAACACAGGGAAAGGAGGATTTTGTTCACACACCACCTCCCTGCCCTCTCCCAGGGCCCCAGCAAGCCCTTGTCCAGTTGTGCTGCCACAGCCTGCCTGGAAGATGCGTCTGTGCCTCAGTTTCCCCACTGATGGAAATCTGGACTGGGAGCAAAGTGCTGGGAAAGCTCTGCCCATGGGAAGTGGAAGAGAAGCAGCCAACAGCAGCCTGAGCATGGGGCCAGGGCCACCCCACAGCCCATGTGACTGCCAAATCCCACTGGGAACAAACCCAAAGCTGGATCTAACCTTACCCCTGAGCCTGGTGGGCATCAGGGTTCCACCCCCAGAGCTGGGGTGAGGAAAAGTCCAAACTGAGCTCTCAGCTGGGTGGGAATCAAGGGCTGCTTGAGGGTCAGCAGGGGGATTTGGGTCAATTTTTGGCAGCAGGAGCTGAACTCTTTCCTCCAGGTTTGAGGCATCTCCTCTTCCCCAGGCATTCACTCCTGCCCAGGGCTTTGAGGGGATGACAGGAAAACAAGTCAGAGCACTTTCAAAGGGCTTTTATTTATTCACAAAACATACCCAAACATATATAAGAAAAAAAATGGGAAAACCAAAAAAAAACCAACCCAGGAATATGCACAGTCTCTTATTAACAAAAGAATTGCACAAATAGAGGAGTGAGCTCTGTGCCACTGCATGAGCCCTTCCCCACCCTTGAACCCCATCCATGAGAACACGGAGATCATTTTCCCAGTGTCCCAGTAGGAATCAAACACTTGGTGGTGAAGGTGACTGGTGCTGCAGGCTGGGTCTTTCCACCTGAGCTGGGAGGAAAACAGCCTTTACACCCCAAAGGCACAGCACTGGGGAAGGAGCAGGCTCCTGGGTCCCTTTCCTTGCTCTGGGAAGGGATTTGGGGTCTTCCCTATGGTTTTCCATCTGCTTGTGTCCTGTCTGCCAGCTCCCTGCCTGCCCTGGGCACCTCAGAGCATGGAGCTTTTGGGACAGAGCAGCCAAAGCCAGCACGTCTGTATGGCACAGGATGGGGAAGGATGGGGGGACTGCAGGGAGCCCCATCCTTTCCCACTCCCCACGGGATTTTTTGGGCATGGACTGGCTGTGCTGAAGCCCCCCAGGAAGGGAAATCTCATCCGAGCTCTCCTAAACCCCACAGAGTTTGCAGAAGAAACAGGTGAAACAGGCACAAGGATTGCAGATGGCGTGAGATCCAACGCCTGCATTTCTGCTGCATGGAAATGGGGGAGGAATTGGTATTTCTGATGCCAAAACAGGAAGAAAAAGCTGGTATTGGGATTGCTGGAGGGCTTGTAAAGCAAATTGCAGAACAGCAGTAACTCACTGCAGAGCCACTGGAGCATCCTGGTGTGATTTCAGCCCCCTTTTTACATTTTCTGAGTATAATTTAACGTCATTTTCACAGCAGAAAATCCATTTTTCGCTCCTCATCCCTTAAAAGAAATGGCTGAAACCAACCAGATTTCACACCAGAAGCGGTTTTGTTTTTCCAAGGGACAGTCTGGGGGTGGGGGCGGGGGAAGCTTCAGCCACTATTTCAGGAGCTGAGGAGAACCCAGTCCTCACCCAGCTCTTCCCATCCTCGGAGCCCAAACACCCAAGCCAGCACAGGGAGTGCATCCAGACCAGCAGCCAGGGTTCTGCCCTCTCTGTGGCATTGCCACCAGCTCGCTCCAGCATCCCTTACCTGCAGGAGGGTCATAGGATGTCACAGACAGCACCGGCGTCCTCGGAGTGGTCGCAGTTGTGGACGTCCCAGCGGATGTGGGAGCAGCGCAGCAGCGAGGGCTCGTGGCCCTTGCACTTGAGGTTGTCGAGGAAGATGTAGCCGGTGCCTTGGCCGTAGCGTGCCTCCCCCCAGGCTGCCACGGCGTGGCCGCAGCCCAGCTGCCTGCACACCACCTTGGCGTCCCGCAGGTCCCAGGCGTCGTCGCACACCGTGCCCCACTGGGACAGGTAGAACATCTCCACGCGCCCCTCGCACCGGTGGCTGCCGTTCACCAGGCGCAGGGACCCTGCGGAGGGGAGGGGGTGAAGCAGCCCCTGCCCGTGCCCACCTCAGTGCTGTGTCCTCCTCTCCCTGCCTGCCCTGGACAGCCCTGGTCTCTCTGAGGTGAGTGACCACCTGCCAGAGCTGGGGGTGACCCTCAGAGCATCGTGGTGGATGTTAAGTTGGAGGAAGAGACAATAATCTCTGTTCCCAGCTCTGCTCCTTTGGTCCATCACCTCCTCTCCCCACCCTGAGGTCCATCACCCAGTGTCCATCACCTCTGCCTGAACCAGCCTTGGAAGCACCAGGAGAGGCCATGACTTAAAAGTGTCACCAGTCTTTCCCCCTCCTGTGGGCTGCTCCTGGCACTGCCAAATTTTGTGCCTCTGCCTGAGCCACTTCTTTTCCCACCCTGTGCCAGCATGGAGCATCCCCAGGGCTGGCAGTGTGTCCCTGGGTGACACCCCAGTACCTACCCTCCTTGGGACGAGTCGGGGCCAACGTGCTGGTTGTAGCAGTGGCTTCTTGGAAATGGTCTTCAGTGTCATCAGCACCTGGTGCAGTGGAGGAGAGGTGGGAAAGGGGACTCAAGGGACGGGCTCGGGTCTGAGCCCCCAGCAATGGTGTGGGATGGCTGGGGATGGCTGCAGGGGTGTGGGGTGGGATGGCTGCAGGGGTGTGGGGTGGGATGGCTNAGGGGTGTGGGGTGGGATGGCTGCAGGGGTGTGGGGTGGGACGTGCAGCCGCTGTGATAAATGGAGACCAGACAGGGTGCCCACACTGCACGGCACCGACTGCCACTGCTGTCCCCACGTGCAGGAGAAACCCCAGAGTCTGGGGGCCCATTTGGAGGACCCCATTTCCCACAGCCACCCTGAGCGCGGCCGAAATCCTCCGCGCACCCATTCTCTCACTGACTTTCCCACTGAGCTGGGCTTCACCGGAGACCTGCAGACCCCTCTCTCGCAGCTCCCACTCTCACCTCGGCAGATGACCCCGGCGTCCTCGTGGTGGCCGCAGTTGTGCTGTCCCCAGCCCAGGTGGAAGCAGTCGGCCAGGCGCGCCTCGCCGCCGCCGCAGCCCACGTTGTCCAGCAGCACGGGCCCGCTGCCGTAGCCGAAGGAGCCGAGCACGGTGGCGGCGAGGGCGGTGCCGCAGCCCAGCTGCCGGCAAACCACCTGGGCGTCGGGGAAGTCCCAGTCGTCGTCGCAGACGGTGCCCCAGGTGCCGCGGTGCCGCACCTCCACCCGCCCGCGGCAGCTCCCGTTCCCGTTCGCCAGCCGCAAGCCGCCACCTGCGTGGCACGACGCCGGGGGGACCAGGGCTCCGCAGGGGGTGCGGTGTCCCCTGCCGACCCTCCAAGGGCGTGGGGTGAGCCCCCGGTTTCTGGGGTAACCCCTGGGGACATGGGTGCGGCCCCCTGGGGACGTGGGTGCGGCCCCCTGGGGATATGGGGCAAACCCCTGTGGGCATGGGGTGAGTCCCTGGGCCATGGGGTAACCCCTGGGGACATGGGTGCGACCCCCTGGGAACGCGGGTGCAGCCCCCTGGGGATGTGGGGCAAACCCCTGTGGGCATGGGGTGAGTCCCTGGGCCATGGGGTAACCCCTGGGGACATGGGAGCAACCCCTTGGAGATGTGGGGTAAAAACTTGTGGGCATGGGGTGAGCCCCTGGGTTCTAGGGTAACTGTTGGGGACATGGGGACATCCCCTGGGGATGTGGGGCAAACCCTGTGGGCATGGGGTGAGCCTCTGGGTTATGGGGGGACCTCTGGGGAGCATAGGGTGAACTGTGAGGATGTCAGCTGAGCCCCTGGGGACGCAGGGTGAGTCCTGGTGACGTGGAGTGACTCCCAAACAGCATGGGGTGAGCAGCATGAGCATGAAGTAATCCCTGGAGGTGTGGGATGAACCCCTAAGCTGCATGTGGTGAACACCCTGGGAGCATGGAGCAAACCCTTGGGGTGTGGGGTGAGCCCCGGGGATGTGAGATAATTCCTGGGCCGTGGATTGAGCACTTGGAACATGGGGTGACCTTTGGGAACATGGAAGGAGCCCTGGGGGCATGGGGTGAGCCCTGGGGATGTGGAGTGACTCCCCTGGGGGCGTGGAGCCCCGTGCAGGACTAGCAGCAGCTGCACACTTACTTTCCTGCTCGACGGTCAGGAGCGTGGTGGTGACCACCTCGGTGGCCTGGGAGGGCTGGTCCCTGCTGTCTGTCACTGCTGGGACAAGTGTGGGGACACGTGGGAACTGGGGGGTCCAGATCCAGCACCCGCTGCCCCTGCTCTGATCAGTGCCAGAGGCCACCAGCACCATGGCTGCCCCCTGGCAAGACCCTGCTGTGGGCAATGTCACCCCGCCGAGCATCACCCACGCATGGCAGGACCCCAGGGTGGCCAGGCTGGGTCACAAGAGGACACAGAGGGCACGGCTTCCCCCCCAGATGAGTGACTGCCAGCCTCCTAACCTGTGGCCGTGGCTGTGAGCGTCTCCTCGGAGTCCAGGACCACCGAGGTGGTGAAGGATGTGATGGTGGATGTGTCCAGTCCTGTGGTGACACAGAGGGATAGAGGTGACACCTGGGAGATTTTATTATCAGGATTCATTATCTCTTATGCTTCATTATCTCCTGCCCCTCTGAGCAAGGTTTGGGCATAGTGGTGCCACCAACTCCGTGCCTGGAGGAGGTGCCACAGGGGATGGGGACGTTTAGGGAGGAAAGGACCAGCCTGAAAAAATTGTCCCTTTTGTCCTGCATCATCCCCTTTGTCAGTTAATAGTGGGAAAGGGAAAGCACTGGCACTTACTGCTCCCATCATTAGCCATGGTAATGAGGGAATTCAGGGGGATTATTAACATTATAAACAGTAATCAGTGGCGAATGGCAGGAATACATCATTTCAGGAGGGGAAGGGGAGGCAGGCTGGGCCTGGCTCCGTGCCTGGCCCCTGGCAGCCGCTCCCTCCTTCCGGACACGGGCAGCTTGTTTTCCATCCAGCAGAGCAGGGAAATGGCAGAGGGAAATGGCAGCATGGCAGATGCATTTCCCCTGCAAGTCACCACCCTGGCAGTGCTCCAGGCTCCTGGCATGGGGCTGCTACTGTGGAACACCAGGATGAGGGCGGATAAGGAGCAAGGATGCTCCTACGGCGCAGAGCCCAGTCCCTGCCCAGCCTTGGGCACCTCAGCATCTCTCTGAGGCCATTTCTCCTTGGAGACCAGGATGAGCCTGGGTTTTTCTCCACCCTGAGGGCGATGCCCTGCCCAGTACCTGTGCAGATGACCCCAGCATCCTCGTGGTGGCCGCAGTTGTGGATGCCCCAGCCCAGGCTGTAGCAGGCGGACAGGAAGGGCTCGCTGCCGTCGCAGTTGACGTTGTCCAGGAGGATACGTCCTGTTCCGTAGCCAAAATAGGCATTGCTCTTGAAATCCAGGGCTTGCCCACAGCCCAGCTGCTTGCAGACCACGCTGGCGTCGCTCAGGCCCCAGTCGTCGTCGCAGACGGTGCCCCAGTTCCCGCGGTAGAAGATCTCCACCCGGCCCTGGCAGGTGTCGGGGCCGCTCACCAGGCGGATGCTGCCGTCACCTGGAGGGTGGCAGCATAAGGTGAGAAGGTTGTGGTGTCCCTGCACGTGGCACAGCGATGCCACTGAGCCCAGGCCCTGCCGTGCCCGTGATGGCAGAGAAAACGAGTGAGAAAGGGCAGGGAAGGGGCGATGCTTTAGAGCAATGGGGCTTAGGAGCCTTGGGAACCTCTGGGATTGGGTGTGGCCATGGCCAGCATAGAGATGGGGTCTGGCGGTCTGCCCCTCAGGGCTGGAAGGCTTCAAGAGGGGCAGCAGGTGACAGTAGGGGCACTGCCCTCAGGCAGGATGTTCCCCCTGCAATGACAGCTGAGCAGCTTACTTTCCCCATCCTGTACCGAGGCCGTGAGGGTCCTGGTGGTGGGTCCTTCGCTGACTTGCGTGGGCGAGAACTCTGCAAAGGGAAGCAGAGAGGTGGCACCTGCTGCTGCTCCGCCCCGAAGCTGCAGGGATCCCTCCCACCCCACTGCTCCAGAGGGTCTGCACCAAACCAGCCCCAGCTGGGACATAGAGGGGTTTGCAGCTGCATCTCCCTGCCCAGAGCTCTCTGCCAGTGCCTCCAACCTCTCTTCTGCCCTCAGACCCAGCTCCCCACCTCCTTTTTCACTCCTTCCACCTCTCCTCTCCAACAATGCCATGATTCAGTTTCCTGCCCAATCCACAACCTCTGTTCTCTGGTTGCTGTTGGTACAACCTACCAGCCAGCCCAGTATCCCTGCCTTTCCATCCCTCCATTTCCAAGCCCTGCTTCTGCAGGACGTGGGGATTCACCGAGCAGCTGCTCCAGGTCTGCACAGCCTCCCTTTCACAGCTCACTGATGCCTGGCTGATGAGCAAACCTTGCACAGAGAGGGAGGAACGTGTGTGGGGTACATAAGGGCCATCACAGAGCCGTTCCACTTTCGCTTGCCAAGTGCAAACACTTTCCACTGCTTTTCTCACCTTTAGGAACATCTCCTACTGAAAAGCTCAGCAATTTAAAGAAACACAAGTCAAAGGGGGAAAGAGCAGTTGGGCAGCAACTGACTCAGAGGCAGGAGCGTGGGTGGGCATGTGCTCTTTCCCCAGGGATCCTGCTGGAGAGGGCGCAAAGTCCCTGAGCTAGGAGTGACAAGGAACACAAAACAGGGCAGTCACCTTATGGAGCACCAGCCTGTGGAGCTGGGACATGACCTGGATTGAGGAGAGGGATGAAAGGAGGATGCAGAGGACGTTTGGCTGACCCAGGTCAGAGGAACAGGCTCTGTGATGAGACTCTTGGGCTCCACCAAGGCCCCTGCAGCCCCCAAGTCTTGCACTCCACAGGAACCCCCTGCTCTCCTTGCCCCCAAGGAACCCAACCTCGTTACCGTTGCACACAACAGCCACATCCTCGTAGTGGTAGCAGTTGTGGATGCCCCAGCCGTGGCTCCAGCACTCGCTCAGGGCTGCCTCCCAGCCCTTGCAGTCCACGTTGTCCAGGAAGATGGGCCCGCTCCCCTGGCCGAAGGTCATGGCGGCCGGGAGGGTGATGGCATGGCCACAGCCCAGCTGGCGACACACCACGTTGGCATCCACGATGTCCCAGTCGTCGTCGCAGACCGTCCCCCAGGAGCCATTGTAGAGGATCTCCACTCGCCCCTGGCACCGGCTGGGCCCGTTGGCGAGACGGATCTCTGGGAGGATGGGAAGAGAGAGGTCCCTCAGCAGGCAATGGGCCGTGGGGAGCAATCTCCATCAAACTCCTGCTCCTTAAATAAAATCCTGCCCCTTCTCTGTAGCACAAAGCAGCTGTTGGCTTGGTGCTGCCCACCTGGTGGTGGGACATGGGCTCCCCTTCCTCTAGTGGAAGGTGTCCCTGTGGAGACACAGCACATCCCAATCCAAGAATGACATGCAGCATCATCAAGGTCGGGGCTTTGGGCAGCCTGGTCTAGTGGAAGGTGTCCCTGCCCATGGCAGGGGGTGGAACGAGATGGTTTTTAAAGTCCCTTCCAACCCAAACCATTCTGTGACTCTGTGATGCTCCCATCATCTCGCCTGCTGATGGGCAAAAACCCAGTGGGAGAAGGGAAAAGCAGACACGTGGCACCACATGTTGACATACAGTCGGTGACAAGCGACAAGATGCAATTAGCAAATTCTTATTAGCCTCAGCAAATGCATCCAGAGCTGGTCCCACATGGGAGCTGGTGGGATGGAGATGATCTCTCAAGCTGCTGGCGATGGGGAGCAGGCATGGAAGTGCCCGGGGTCTACCACATCAAGGGAATTATTTACTTGTGTGTGATGCAAGGCACAGAGACAGGGACTCAGCAGGAGGTGGCAAAACACTCCTCTCAGGATAATGAGAGGAATAGGGATAATAATCTTTATTTCCTTTCTGTAAAAGAAGTTTAGCTTCTCTTTGCTGCTTTTTGTTCCAAACCAGTATCTTTCCTTCTTTAAATTCCCCAAATCCCTTCTTTTACCTAAAAATGCATTTTTCAACTACAAAACTTCCTGGAGAAAAGTGACTTTAAGAGAAGAATCTCACCTGGGAATGGCAACAGCTCGGGCTCAGAGGTGGTGCCTGCAAGGGAGAAGAGAAGGGATCAGCTCTCCCCAGAGAGGAGGAGATGAAGCTCAGAGTGATGGTAGCAGGGATGGGATGGGGCCTGGCAGGACACAGCAGCCTTTGGACCCTTCCCTTTCCTGCGAAGTCCTGGTGTTTGTAGGGGAAAAAATGAACACTCTTCTCCAGGGCATCACTTTCACAGGTGGGGAAACTGAGGCAGCATATGAGTGACTGTGACTCTGGTGGGACTGTGCTTGAAGCACAGGGTGATGCATGTGTGACCCTGACAAGCCCAGTGGCCAGCAGAAGCCACCCCAGGTGGGTCCTGTCTTGAGCCAGGTCTTGGGAACATTTGTGTCCATCCCTGGCTCCATCGCTGCCTTGCTGTGGGCCCTGGGCAGGTCCTGCATTCTCTTGCCCCATCACCCCTGTGGAAAACTTGTGTGGTGAGATGGGAACAAGGAAAATCAATCCTACCCAGCTTGAGAAACCCACTGAAGATGTCCTGATGGAAGATGCTGCACCCTACGTGCATTTTCACTGATTATTTCTTTTTTTCCCCCGGCAAAATCCACTTTTTGGAAACTCCATAAATGCAAGTACCAACACACCTTCTGATGGGGTGCAGCCACATTAGGGGGTGAACAAACATCATGCAGAGGGAGGTGAACACTTATAGGATGCAGGATGTGTCCTCATCTCTGAACCCCCCTCCCACAGTCTGGGCGTTATTTAGGCACAAAATCCCTCTCAGCCCCAATGCTGAGTGATGTGGGATCCTCCCTGGAATGCTGCCAGCATGGGTCACTGAGGGCTCCAGCTGCTCCAGGAGGTCACAGCAACATGATAATGATGCCCCGAGGGATGGTGGATGGGGATGGGCAGCTGGACCTCGCTGACATCTCAGTTCACAAGCACTTGGCCAATGCTGGAGCCCAGCACAGATCTCCTCAGGCATCCGAGGTGTCCTGGGCTTGAGGCTCTGGCTGCAAAACCCTCTCCCATGGGTGACAGCTTCCAAAATCCTTCCAAACCTAGTGAAAGGTGTCCCTGCTAATAGCAGGGGGTTTGGAACGAGATAAGCTTTAAGGTCCCTTCCAACCCAAACCATTCTGTGATTCTATGATGCCTTCGTGCTAATTACAGCACCCGAGGGCTGATCAACACTCGTGGTGCCTCCGTGGCCTCTTTTCCTCCCACTGCCTGGGACCAGCCCTGTCCTGCTTCACGCTCAGCCTACGAGCAGTGAGGGGAAGGTCAATCCCAGCCGCTCTGGAGGCGGATGTCACCGCCGTGAGAAGCAGCGCGAGCCTGGGGGGACAGTGGAGCAGATGAACCCACCTCCCTTTTCCTTGCTAGGACGTTTGCCCGGAGACCATTAAGTCAGCCAGAAATCAGGGCTGTCAAAGAAAGACCTAGAAGC
This sequence comes from Platysteira castanea, assembly GCA_013397175.1. Classification (NCBI taxonomy): domain Eukaryota; kingdom Metazoa; phylum Chordata; class Aves; order Passeriformes; genus Platysteira; species Platysteira castanea. The sequence continues at coordinate 150,523 of VYXC01006869.1, forward strand.
CCCAAGAGAAAGGAGAATAAGGCAACTGTCTGGCTGTATCCATGACTTAGCAGGGATGCTGGGATGAACAGCAGCAGCCAGGGAGCTGCAGCGTGGTCGGGTGTTCCTGCCCTATCCAGCTGGACCAGCTGCCCCAAGGGATGCTGTGATTCCAGCAAGAGCTGGGGATTAAACAGGTGAGACCGTGGGAGCAGAGAGGCTCTACAGGAGAGGACAGGGAAGGGTAGAGCAGCCCCGTGGGCTGGATAACAAGAGAGAGGTAATTCAGCTCACCTCTGCATCAAAAATGTGGAGGTGTGAGGGTTTCTAGGAAGAGTGTTTGATCCTGGTTGGTATTGATTTTTAACACCTAGTCCACTCCAATGCTGAAAGAGCAGTGGATAAAAAGGACATTGATAAATATTCACCTCCCTTTAAGTCAAAATCAAAGCTCTGAAATATTCATTTAAGAGCATCCTCCAGCAAAGTCAGGAGAGATCTGAAAAAAAAATATGCCTGGTGTGTCTACAATAATGAGGAATGAGGGGAAAGCTGTCTTTTTTGAGAAGAGATAGAGCCCTCCATGTTTCTCTGATCCAGCTTCACAAAGCCAAAAGAAAAAGGGGAAACTGCTCGAGTAAACACTGCTGCTAAACAAAACCACCAAAAGGGAGGGCAAATCGCCCTTCGTTAGTGACTAATCTGTGCGCAGTAATGAAGAGAACCAGGAGAGCCAGGCAATGCAGGGGACAGCGACAGAGCCACCAGGGTCCCCTCAGGGTCCCCACACCCCGAGTGTGGGCGCAGATGCTGCCGCAGCATCTCGAGGGGGAAGGGAAGCACCAGCTGAGGGGGTGGGAAGGTAAAACCCGATTTAACTCAATTAGGATGTCTGACTACACCTGAATTCCCAGTTTTCTGGCTGGCTGTGCCTTGGCGCGGGTTTGTTGAGGCAGGAATGCGTTTCCCACCGCCCGGCTGTAATTACATGGACAGAGTCACACTGGGATAACCACGCTGCTACAGCGCTGCTGTGGACCCGCGTTCCAGAGCCGGAATGGCTTTTCCCAGGTCTATTTAAATGCTTCCCAGCCTGGCTGGACTGAGCCAGGAGTGAGAAGCCTGCCGGGAGTGAAAAGGGGCCGTTGTCCTCAGGGGATGCCCATTCCACCTGTTTCCTTGGCAGGACTCGTCCCACAGGTCCTGGGAGCAAGCCCAGGAGCATCCCATGGCCAACAGCATCTTCCCATGGGTGCTGCCCGCTCCGGAGCCCGGAACTGCTCTGTCCCCCATTCCCCTGCCTGTCCTGAGTGCTGGGCTTACCGTCACACCCAGGTTACGGTGGGAGATAAGAGCTGAACTTGCTCCCTCCATCCCTGTGAACACTCAGCACTGTAGGGGACACCACAATAATGCTGCTCCTGGAGAAAACCTGCCCACAAATCTGAGAGTAGGAGAGGGATCACAGGTGCCTAAAACCCCTCCCACCGCCCCAGGCAGGAGCTCACCGGTGGGGCTGAGCAGGAGGAGGAGGACGAGGAGCGTGGCTGGCTTCAAGGAGAGAGGCAGCACCTCGATGTCCGGCACCTGGTGCCGGGTGTCCGGACAGAGACCGAGTGTCATTGCTGCTTGTCAGTCCTCCTGCAGGCGAATTTCCAGAGGACAATTCCCTGAAACATGCGGACAGCAGTGTTAGTGGTCACCAAGGGCCATGCAGGACCTGTGAACACGTCCCTCCTCAGTATTTCCAGGAGCAGTGACCAGGAGACGTGAAAATTAATTCCAGCTGGGTTTATTGAGAACAAGAGATATTTTTTTGAGTGGCAAGATGAAGCTGAAGTGCCATATCCCACCTGCGAGATAAAACTCAGCAACAGGGAATGTCAGCAGAAAATAAGGAAGAGACTAAATACCTTAAGATTCCATTTCCCCCTCATTTACCGCTCACTGCCGAAGCGGTGGATTTCCAGCTCTGTCTCACTCGCAGGCTGTTTGGGAGGGGGACGGGTGCTGGTCCCGCTGGCCGGGACACCTCTGGGAGCCCAGACCCACATCCCGGCCGTCCCAGCAGCCGGGCTGGCGGCAGCGTGCGCTGGGGGAGCAGTGCCATCGTGAGGATGCTTCTGCACGCCGGCTCCAAAGCCGGGCTGTCAGGCTCAGCGGAGCCCTAAAATCAGTGCCTCCAGCCCACACGGGGCACACCATCTCCTGAAGGGATGCACACCGACTGCTGCTGCTTCAGGCATCTACTGGTGGTCAGAAACTTGGGAAAGGGTATTGAAATCCACAGTATCAGTGACTAAACCCTCCTTCCTATAGAAACCCCTCATCCAGCCTTTTGCTGCTCCTGGTTTTCCCATGTGGAGGCATGGGATGAGAGGAGCTCCCAGGTGGGACCGTATGATGGTGTCTACCCAGCCAAGGTCCCTCCAGACCACGGGCTGGGTGAGCTCCTGAGACCAAGGAAAGACCAAGGCGGGCTCCTGAGACCAAAGACCAAGGCTTTGACTCTGTTTCCTGCACTAGGGAGGGATGATGGTGGACCAAAGGGTTTTCTGTGCACCAGCAAGAGGTGATGGAGGTGCAGGAAGGACCCCACATGGATGGGACACAGCCCCGCTGCGTCTCCCTGATCTCTCTGCTCAGCTCCTGCCGACCAAGCCTCTGGAGCAGACTCACCAGCAGACAGACAGCTCAGTGATGGGGGCTGAAAACCAATCTACTCGCTGAGGTGGTGGCTTTCAATACTCCATTCATCCGTCCTGAAGCACCGAATAATGTCGCCTTTTGTCCCACGGGCCCTCCCCTCTCTCCAGCGGGGCAGGGCTGACAGACGGCCCCTCCGCCGCCCTGCCCCGGCCAAACCCCGGCATCGCGTCCTGCTCGCAGGGACGTTGTCATCGCCGGCCACTTTTGTGCCGGAGCCAGCGCGTTCCTGCTCCCTGGCAGGGTGGCAGCGGGCATTAACCTCTGCCGTGCTGTGCCACGGCCGACCCCAAAGAAGGAACACCCAACTTTCCTTCTCCGTCTGTGCTTTTCCAACTGCTTCTCAATCCTCACCCCAGTGCTCAGGGTTCAGCTGCAAACTGAACCTGCTTCCTTAAACGCAGGGGTGTTGGGGCTCTTTCAGAATGCCCACAGATTAAAAACGGCTTTTAAGCCATAATTAGTCATCGTGGCACTGTAGCAAAACCCAGCATCCCTTTTAACATTACCCAGAGCAGCTGTGGCTGCCCCATCCCTGGAAGTGTCCAAGGCCAGGCTGGATGGGGCTTGGAGCAACCTGGGATAGTGGAAGGTGTCCCTGCCCATGGCGGGGGGTGGAATGGGATGAGCTTTAAGGTGCCTTCCAACCCAAACCATTCTGTGATTCTGTTATGATTCTGTGATTTAGCAAGTTGCTGAATGTGGGTTTATGGAAGTCCCTTCACGCCAAGGTTTCCAAGCTGTCAGGTGTCCTGTGAAGCCACCCCCCACCACGGACCCAATGGAAGAAGCAGCAAATCCTCCATCACCCCCATCCTGCACAAGCAGTGACCACCAGGGATGGTACAAAACTCACGGGGGAGGACCAGGGCTTTAATGTGGGTCACAGAAAGTCCCTGCTTTCACCCCAAATAACACACCACAGTAGACACACTCTGCCCAGCCAGCTCAGTGAAAACTCCCTCCTCCCACCTGGACACAAGACCCCACAGGTCCTTTCATCCCTTTGGGTCCCCTTTGTACCCCTTGGCCACAGCTGGAGTGAACCCTCATTCTCTATTTATAATTTCTTCCACTTTTTAACTGTTCAAACAACTTCAGGAGAAATCACAGTTTTTCAGCTGCCACCACCCCACCAGATCATTATTTGTAATTACCATCCTAAGACCTAAAAAATAGCATCATAAATCCACATACCTGTTTGGTATTTTCTCTCCAGTATAAAGATGGGGGTATCGAATCCCAGAAATATCTGTCCTCTTTTGAAATAAAGGAAGGAGCTGGCTAGTTAGTTATAAAAAATTTTAAAATAACGTTTGAAATTAATATTCCCAGTAAGATGTGATGGGGATAAGGCAGGGATTTTCTTTCTTCAGGTGAGATCTTGCTTAGTAAATTTAAAAATATTTTAAAAGGGGAAAGAAAATGGATCTCATCCATCAACGGAACAGCTCCAGCCTGTCATCTCTTCGCACTTTTGGGGCTGCTGCTGCTGGGTCACAGCAGGATGGCAGCTCTGCAAGCCATCCTGGGACAGATCATTCCCAAAGCAAAGGAGAAAGAGAGGGAGCAGGAGAAGGGGGAAGAAGAAGAGGAAGAAGAAGCAGAAAGAGGAGAAGAGAGGGAAGACCGCTAAGGAGACATGGCGGGGAGGGAATGGCTCGGGTTTCAGGGAGGCAGGCAGGAACACATCCTTAAATTGGGTGCTGGCAGAGCCAGGTTACGCCTCAAGGGGAAGGAAGAAGCTTTTTCAGAGGATTTGGGCTTTTCCGCTCCTTCCCACCTCCCTCCTCGGTTGTCTGAGTGCTCACCTGGAGAGGAAGTCAGCAATAACCATCTGGCTGGAAATCCTTCTGTCGGTGCCTGAGCCAGCACTGGGATGCAGCAGGAGGGGATGGTTCTAGCCTCCTTCCCTGCCTGGGGGACTTGGAGACCTGTTCCTTGGGCAAACCATGGTCTTCCCTGCCTGTTCCTAGGCAAGAAATTACTTTTAGAGGTCCCCTTTTCCAGGATTTTTCCTGTCTGACCATCTAAGACATCTCGGCTGAGGACATTAGAGGGACCTGATCTATCCCTGTGCTCTCAGCCTGTGGTGAGGGATGTCCTGTGGCTGGAAACCTTCCCCATCCACCTCCACCACCTCCTCCTCTACACATTCATGTTGTCTCCTTCTGCTCCTGATCCGGACACCGTTTTATTTTAAGAAGAAGTGTGTATATTTAATAATTTTTAACTATTACTGCCTTTTAACCATTTTAACCATCATTGCAAGTAAAAGCCAGATAATGTGAGACTCTTGGGTCTCAGCAGCCTTGAAGACCATGGAAAAGGAATCTCCAAACATAATGGGTTTCCCAGTCTTATGAATTCTTAAGTTCCCCAGCAATTCCAGGAGCCTAGTGTGCTTTTGGCTTTGAACAAGTTGATTTTATGAGCCACAGGATTCCTGCCCTCGTTCTCACAGGAAGCAGAATTTGCCTTGTGGCTTTTGCTGCTGGATTTTTCGCTTGCTCCTGTGCAAGACCAGACCTCTGAATGCCTTAGAAAGCCTGGGTTTTGTATTTTAACTCTGCACAAAGCCAACTCTGGCTACGACTGTCGCCAGCTGCTTCTGCTCTTTCTTTCTTGCAGGGATTTAGTAATTAGCAATTAGGCACTTTTATTCCCCAGTAGCAGCAAAGTTCTAATTAACCAGATCATGAGCGCAAGTTTCGAAAGTGCCTTTTAAGTCTGTTTTACCTAAACTTTGACAAAGCCCCCGCTGTCCTGGCTATCTGCCAGGGCCCATGGACTGGGAATCATCAGCTCCAGCATCAATCCACATCCAGGTTTTGCAGACCAGGAGCATAACGTGGACATGCAGGGATAAGATGCTCTCCACCCTGTCCAGGGTTTCTCTGGGCATTGGGGCAGCATCTCAGCCCTTTTCCATGTCTACATCGTTCCTGCATGTGCTTTGAGTGGCTTGGCAGTATCAGGCTGGGGGATTACGCTGCTCTGAGGAAAAGAAAACACAGTCAGCCTTATTCAAGGAGCAGCCACAACGTTAAAAAGGCTAATTATAAAATTCCACAGGACAGCAAGGCTGTTCTCTTGTGTGCCAGGAAAAAAAAGAAGCTCTTTTTGTGTTTCCTGATGGTCCTGCTGCCTACTCAGGCAAGGACACTCCGGGACACTCTGGGACGTCAGAGATGCTCATGGGAGAGAAGCTTCTGGAGGGGTCAGGGCCATCCCCACATCCACTCAGCAGCTGCCACGTGCCACGAGCAGCATCTGCCACAGCTTCCTGTGGCAGTGGGTGGCATCTCCAGCAGACCTCTTTTCTGGCAGCAGCTCAGCCATGGGTGGGAACTGGGGAAAACAAGTGGCTCACAAAACTGCAGAAAATACAAGGCCTCCAGAAAAAAACACCAAACAACCCAAAACAAAACCAAAACCAAAAATCCAAACCCATTTCTGTTTTTGATTAGCTGGGAAAATACAAAGAGGAGAGAGAAACTCATTTGTCCATGGCCAAGAAATGCATTGGGGATGGATGTACAGAAGAGCCTGATGCCCTATGAAAAAGCCATAACCTGAAACAAAAGGCATCTTCTTGCTGCCAGGAGGGAAAGACAGGGCTGAGGACACCAGTTGCTGTTTTGAGCCATTAGCCGGCTTATAATGAATGACAGGATTCCCCTGCTGGTTGCTGAGCTAAATCACCGGGTATTGGGGGGGTTCCTGCTGCTGCTGCTTTCACTTTGGGGAGCACTGGCATGAAAAATGCTGCATCTACAGCAGGATGGAGTCTCTCCTCATTCCTGCTGCTCCTCCTGCTGCTCCAGGGCACGGGCAGCGGCTGGGATCCTGCAATGTGGGGTCCTGGGAGCTCTCAGCCCCAAACCAGCCTGTGTGCAGCAGCCTTGGAAGAAGGGAAAGATGTAAATCCAGTACAAGACCATTATGGTTCCCCATCCTGACACCATGCCCCGCCTCTGTGCAGCTGGACCTGTGCTCCCAGCACACCCCTGTGCTATTTGGGCACCATGAGATAATTTTAAGGTGTTTTCTGGCAGTTTATAAGCACTGAAGGAAGGGCAGGGCTGAGGAAAGGGCAGTGGAAGCCCCCAGAGAGGCTCAGCATTGCCCTGGGCTGCAGCAAGCTGGAGCGCAGGGAGAGGTACCCATCCCCTCCCCGGACAAAATCACCTTTGTTCCTCCCTAATCTGCTTCCTGCCCGACGTGCTGCAGAAACCACCTCAGCCAGGTGGGAAAGAGCAGCCCAAGGACACGGTGCTGACAAGAGGCTCTCCGGAGGGCGACAGACCCGTGCCGAGGGCTCCGGCCGGCATCCAGGGCTGGGGAGGAGCAGGAACGGATCGCAGGGGGGAAGAGGGGAAGGGAATCAGGGAGCTGAGTGCCCTCAGTCACCAAAGGCACTCGCCGTGGACCATGAGATTTAGGGTATGTCTGTAACTCCCTTTTCTGCCTGCCAGTACCTCTGCGGGGTGAAACTTCACTCGGCAGCAGCATCCTATGGGACAGCAGCCATATATATGTTGTATATATGCACGTGTTTATATAGGTATATTTATTTTCATGACCTGTCCATTGGGACCAGCACTTGCTGGCTTCTCTGCCAGCCCTGAGGAATTCATGCATCCCGCTCCTGCTGCAGCATCGCTGCTGTGAGATGGGACTGCTGCAGCCTCAGTGCTTTTAAACGCACTCCAGAGAGTCCAAACTGTGCCAAAGTGGGTGACTGGGAAGTGGTGACCTGTGTGGGGACAGCCGGGCTGACAAGACAAATGAGACGGACATCGCTGCAGTGCAGGAACCTGCGTGGGATAGAGATGCCGTGCCCGAGCCTGATGCTGCATGGAACAGCCTGGGTTGGAAGGGACCTTTAAAGGCTCATTTAGCTCCAGGAAAGCTCCGGAGGGATGGATCGCCTGCCTTGCCGGCTGCCGGGCGGCTGAGTGTGCGCTAGGTGGCACGCAGCTGCAGGGAGAAGCGCTTGCGACATCGGGGAGAGGCTTGGATTCGGGAAGAGAGAGGAAAACTCCACTGGGATTCCCCAGGGACCTGCCGGAGCGGTGGGAAAAGCAGACAGAATGCAGAGCGGGAGGCGTTCTGCCCATAATTAGCACTAACAACGAGGTGAGGGTGGCCAGAGCAGGTGAGACAGACACACAACCCAGAGGACTCGGCTCCAGAGTTTCCTGGCTGGATTTAGGAAAGGCAAGGATGAAGAGAGCCTTTTGATCGGGGTCTGCATGACAGAAGAAGGGGCAGGCGTTTAAAGTGAGAATGGCAAATTTAGGATTGATGTAAGGAATGAATGTTTTCTGATGAGGGTGGTGAGGTCTTAGCACAGGCTGCCCAGAGAAGCTGCGGATGCTGAGAACGTTCAAGGTCAGGTTGGGTGGGGCTTGGAGCCACCTGGGATGGTAGAAGGTGTCCCTGCCCATAGCAGGGGGTTGGAACAACCTGAGCTGGTCCCTTCCAACATAAACTGTTCATGATCCCGTGATTTCCCTGGAGAAGGCAGGCAGTGGAACATGGAGAGCTTAACTGAGCTCATGGGGCATCCCCCAGTACCAGCAGGAATGAGGAACATGTCCCTCTTGGCAGGTAAATCCCAGGGGTTGGAGAGCAAGGTCACCCAGCAGGAGCGCGATGCCCACATCAGATCCGTCCTTGCTTTGTCTGATCGGTCCCTGGCTGGAACCAGCAGCAGCTGCTGCAGAAGAAAGTGAAACGAAATTTCACCTTTGTCTGCAGAGAAATTTCTTCCTAATTCCTGTCACTTTGGGTTTGTCTGCTCAGGGCAATTAATCTGAAATCGAGTGGGCTGTGAATTCAAAATGCTGCAGCAATCCCAGCAGAGCTTGGACAGGCAGTTTCCTGAGTGGCCAGGCTATTCCCTGGAGCACCAGGCTGAGCCTGGCAATTTAACAGAGCCTCGAGCATCAGGTTTTGTAGACATTAGTGTAGGACCTCGAGCCAAAACCATGTGAGAGGGAGAAGCCATGGAGAAATTAATTCAACAGCCTTCCAGCACCACTGCAAGAAAAGGAACAGGGGGAAGGCAAATATTTGGCTGGTTACCCCAGTGTGTGGATGGATCAGACAGGAGGTGATGCCATGTTGGAGGACTCAGTGCTTTGCATACTGATTTGGGGAGCATGCAGAGAAGGGTGTGGGAAAGAACAGCTTGGGAAAAAAGGGATCCAGCTTAAAAAACACACAAAAAAAGCATAAGGGACTGTGTTAAAATCTATGGATCATTCAGGTAAAAATCATGTAAAATATAAAATATTTTTGCAGGCAGCAAGGATTTTGAGGTCTGCATCCCTGTGGAAACAGGGTCCTTAGGGACAGCAGGACACTGAAGTTCACCTTCTAGACTCAGGGATCATTGAGGATCTTTACAGCCACCCTCACACAGAACAGCAGGAGGAATTTGTGCAGCGGGGTCTGACAGGCTCAGCTAGTCACCAGATCCCAGATTCATGTTGTCCATGGCTCTGTTAACCCCCTTCAAGTTGATGGACCACTGTGGGATACAGGACAAGTGATGGAGAGGTGTGAGAAAAGGGAGACTGAGGATCAGCCCTGCACTTGTACTGCTGAGATGAGGTACCTCACTGTGCCTGGCACAACCTTCCAGGGGCCCTTATGCAAGATCAGGTCATGAAGCCCTGCTCAAAAATAAAAAATTAATTAAATCCAATGCAATTTAAGACTCTTCCCACAGCTCAGCCACCACCTGACTGGTTTATCTCCACTGCACAGCCCTTCCTCCCACCCAGGAGCTGCACCCACTTCACCTCTGCTCTCCCCCACCCTGCAGCCCTTATCTGTAGCACCCTTCAGCCCTGGAGCATCACCTTGAGCCCTCGCCCAGCCTCCCTCACCAGCCAGGACTCCTCACTGGGAGCATCCCTTTATCTCCCAGCCATGCCATGAAGGTCTGCAAGTCTCTATAGAAACCCTTCTTCACCATCCTCAATTCTCCCTGAAACATTTTCCTATTTAGGAACACAGGATATTTAATAACTGTCCATCCATACAGCCACATGGATCACACAGTCTGCTCCCAGCATGGCTTTATGAAGCATTTCTGCCTATTTTTCAGGAAAAAAAAAACCCCTTTGCATTGCTCTCCAGTTTCTAATTACAGCCGCGGGAGACAGGAATCCCAAGCACCTGAGTTGTAAATGTGAAATTTATTGCTTAAGCGGACACATTACAAGCAGGCTATCAATCACTTCTGGCAATTATTAGTACTTTGTGAGTATTTTGAACTCAAGTATGTGACAGTCTCATCCATCCTGGAGCAGAGAAATCCATGGGCATTTGCATACGAGGCTGAGCTGTGGGGGGATGCAGCTCCAGGGGATTTTCACTGGAGCTTCATTATGTGCTTGGCATTGTACGTTTTGAGATGAAAACCAACCTTATTCAGGTTCTGTAAAGATGAATCTCACGTGTTTAACCCTGGAAGAAGGGTTTCATAATATCCCTCCATTCCTACAGCATAAAGTGGTTCTGTGTATTATTTTTTGCTGTAACTACCGAGTCCAAACATAATGTTCTTTATTTTATAAGCCTTTTGGGGCAGGTGTATGATGGCACAATCAGGGTGAATCAGTGCTGCTGCGTGTAAAGTCCAGGGAGGTTTAAAGTAATTTGATAAGGACTGGTGAACGCTTCCTCATTCCGAAGGAATTACGGTGATCTTAGGAGTCTTTTTCAACTAAAATGATTCTCTGGTTCTGTGGTTCTTAAATCACTGCTGCCAATGTCTCGGTGGGGGTCACAGGAAAGGGGAAAACCCAGGTGAGGTCTGAGCTACCTTTAAGAGAGCATAAAGAAGTGATCCAGCACCCTCCAAGATGCTCCAGGATCAAAGGAATCCCTAAATAAACACACACATCTTGCAAGGAGGGTTGATGAAGGTGCAGCAGCTGGGAGGGAGCAGCGCTGTGTTGTTGGAGAGATCTGTGGTGCACGGGGTTGTGTTTCACCATCCTCATCCCAAGCAAGGAACAGGCATCTCCAGGGCTTGGCTTTGGATTTACATGAGCGTAAATAAAAGTAGTGTGCAGCTGATTCATCCGGGTTGGATCTGGGTCCAGGGGTCACATCCACATTCCCACAGGAGAAAGCAGTTCCCATGGCTGGCACCTGAAGGTGTTAAACTGCAGTACAGGCTGCGCTGGTGATGTACCACACACCCCATCACACACGTGGTCACACTCAAGCTCAGAATCCCTTGCACATCCAGAACACCTCACACTCCCAGTATTACACATGCTCATACTCCCACAGATGGTACCACACTCACATGGATGGTATCACACTCCCATGGATGGTACCACACTCACATGGATGGTACCACACTCACATGGATGGTACCACACTCACATGGATGGTACCATGCTCACATGGATGGTACCACACTCACATGGATGGTACCACACTCCCATGGATGGTACCACACTCACATGGATGGTATCACACTCCCATGGATGGTACCACACTCACATGGATGGTACCACACTCCCATGGATGGTACCACACTCACATCGCTGGTACCACACTCCCATGGATGGTACCATGCTCACATGGATGGTACCACACTCACATGGATGGTACCACACTCCCATGGATGGTACCACACTCACATGGATGGTACCACGCTCACATGGATGGTACCACACTCACATGGATGGTACCACACTCACATGGATGGTATCACACTCCCATGGACGGTACCACACCCCTATGGACAATATCACACTCACATGGGCGGTATCACCCTCCCATGGACAATATCACACTCACATGGATGGCATCACACACATGGATGGTATCACACTCACATGGATGATATCACACTCATGCACACTGTCACACACACTCACACACACCCCCACACCATCGCACACTGTCACACTCACACCCCCACCATCCCACATACACACACCTACCATCAGTTCTCTGTCTCACACACTGTCACTGACACTCACATAATCACACTCTTCCAGATCTGTTCACACTCACTGACACACACTATCACACTCTATCACAGATACTAGCACACACACACTATCACAGTCATTATCATACACTCACACGCTCACTATCATGGCCACTATCACACTCACATGCACACTCACTATGACACTATCTCACACTCGCTATTATACACTATCACACACAGTCCCTAGCACACACTCACTGTCACACATTCTCACTCGCACTATCACATTGTATCACACTATCACTATTGCACACTCACACTCACATATCACTGTCACACTTACTATTACACTATCACGCATTCACCATCACACTCATTATCACATAGACACTACCACACACACTCGCACTCACACCATCACACTCACCAGCATGCACTATCACACACTCACACTCATTATCACACCTGGTACCGCACACTATCACACACTCATGGTCACTATTACACACTCATTAACACACTCATTATCATTATCACACTCATTACCACCGTCGGTCCCTCACACCCCCTCACAGTCACCGTTACTCTCCCTCACGCCTCCACCAATCACGTC